>JASEVX010000006.1:41827727-42210227 GCA_031761405.1 Serripes groenlandicus | reverse complement strand
TTATTTAAGTGTCATCTGCTTTACAAAACAGTTATGGAGCGATCCCATTTGACCGAATGCCATTCCGTTTGTTTTCCGTATACGAAAGTGGTGAGATTTTTAAAACTGGCCGAATGTCCCTCCTAATGTGTTTTCCCCAATATCACCGAATACTTTCCGTTTGTTTTCCGAATGTTTTCAGTACAGTTTCAAAATGCTTTCAGAATAGACCGAATACTTCCCGCATGTTGATTTCGAAATGTTTTCTTTCCGAACGCTTTCCGTATGCTTTCCGAATGCTTTCAGAACACGTCGAATCGACCTAGAATTTACCGAACTCTTTCCGCATGCATTCTGAAAGCGTTCGGAAAGGGTTCATTATGTTCAAGGTCCATTCGGGGTATTCGGAAAGCACACGGAACCCAGCACCTCCAAATTGTCATTCCGAATGGACCAAGAATAGACGCATGTTTCCCGAACGTGTTCCGTACTTGACGTGTGCTCCTAGATTGCTTCCCGAATACTTCCCGAATACACATGGACTCCACATTCGGATGCCGTTCCGTATGCATCCGTACGGAGCCGAACAGCCAGTATGCTCCTAGAACACAAAGAATGCTCCCGAATATGACCCGAACACCAAAATTCCTTTTCGGAAAGCAAATGGAATGGCATTCGGCCCAATGTGATCACCCCATTAAGTAAACGGTTTATCCATCTTGACAAATTGAAGCAATGCGATGCATATGAGGACATTGAAGATCCAGGAGAACCCGTGTATCCGCACGTTTCTCCAGAGCCTTCACAGTCCACCTACATGTAAAATAGTCACGGATGAAACATTTGTCAAACAACTGAAAGCAAAGTCCAACTTGTTTTATACCAATGTATTTTCAAAGTGCGCCCCAGTTCAATTATACTTTACTGTCTTTTAGCGTGATCCCACAGCTCGAAAAGCACGAGATTGCCTTATTATTATTGCTTGGCTTTGGTGGATTTTCATTGACTATCGCATTTGGATACAGAGCCTTACGGAAGTACGTTTTTCAAGATGAACACAATTTAGACACAGTGTTTGACGCGGGAGGCCGTGTAAGCGTCAGTCTAACCGCCGTAACTGTGACCTCACAATTATTGTGGCCGGCAGACTTCCTTCAAAGTCAGACACTAAACAGCAAGGTGAAACTTTTAGGATTATTTTATTGTGTCGCCTGAAATAAAGGGATCAAATCCTGTCCCCTCGTATACATATATGTCTACAACTTGAGTGTGATACAAATGTTCATTCGAACACCCTTGTCGTATTTAATCAGTTATTGTATTTGTTTCATTAAATAACTTCAATACAGTTCCGGATTAAGTAAATAACAGTATATGAATGTATTGAATAAAACGTACACCACTATCACCAACTCAGCCAATGGCGGCCATCATACGACCTACCAAATGACTTTCTATCGGAAGGCCTTAGATAATTCAGTTTTCGCGAAAGACGTCAGTTCTGGCTAATTAAAAATCCTTCGGACTGACAAGTTTGCATGTAACAATTGGTTGAACAAAGAATGAAATAGATTAAAAACTGAGCTTCCGGACTGACAGTTTTCAAAAGTTTCGCGAAGTCGGGAAAAGGCGTAAACTGGATGGTCTCTCCTCCTATGTATCTGATGAAAGGACGTGTATAGAATGAAAACATTTGGTTTGCCAGGAAACTACATGTACTTTATCATGGAATACGGGACGATAAGGGTAATAACCTTATATATGTGTACTTACAATGTAATCTTGAATTGTAGTTAATGGTCGTGCAAAATCAAGCATTGATACAATATTTTTGTCGTTGTGTAAGATCAGGAACTCTTAAAATCACTACTTCAAACGCATTTTAAAAATATTCGCCCACTTTGAAAACGTAAACTTAATCCCGAAACGATTGGGACAGTTCTTTAAGTAGCAGACGATTTCATGTCAGGTTAATTAGACTGATTTGCTTAAATGCAGCTAAATAAAAAAAAACATGAGGAAAATAACTCTAAACTCGAATATATCTTTCCAAATATGCATTAATAAACAATAAACATGTCGTCCACCATGTAAATAAACACAAGAGGACCATGATGGTCCTATTTATTAGTACTTGCAAAGTGTTCAATGTTCTTACTCTATACATATAATGAAACTAGCCCCGCCTCTTGGAACAATCTTGGTATATTTGAATCGTGTTTAATTCCACTTTAAACAATATTTCAGTTTTATCTCGGCGTTTCCTGAGTAATTTACCAGTATTATTTATTATGACAACGATGATTCGTTATGTTATCCCCCAACACTGAGCGACAAGGAGGGAAGCCATAGTACTACAATAAGTCTTTGTTATGACCATACTGCGGATCGAGTCCTTATCTCTTAATTACAAGGCGGAAGCTTTTGGTAGAGGGACATCAACAGAACTTGCGTGTTAAATTATTTTCTAATCGGATCAGTATTTTAAATCAGGCATAAACTTCACTAGTTAGAATATAAATCTGATGACTACTCACTACATGTCGTCTCAGATTGACCTTTGCGTCCGTCAATCATAGCGTCGCTTACCAAATATTTCTAAATAAACTATATAGATAAAGGGGATTGTGGAGTAGTCCGCTTGCATAGCACGGGCGTTTGTTGTTACATTGGGCATAACTCCAACCACGTGCTCATGAGTCTTTAAGTGTATAAGGTCAGTTCTAAACGACCCGTTATGCTTGGTAGTCAGATCCAATATACGTTCAGCGAGTATTTGGGTCTGGTTTTCATGAGATTGGGAGACCTATATGCATCTCCTGATAAAAGACTTAGACTCATTAGTTTAACGAAAATCTAACAAAAGCGGAGATGCACTAAGAACCAAAATGGCTATACGCGTCTCATATATGTCTACATGTATTTTGCAGGCGGGTATGGGAGGAAGTCTTTGGATGGCCATAGGAGTGTTCGTGGATATTCTAATATTTCCTGTTCTATCTATTTACCTTAAAACTCGGGCACCAGGAGCGAAAACGTATCCACAGGTAGGCTTTCACGTTTTTTTATGTATTATATTTTAGAAACGCAAGACGAAAATAATTCGTCTTCAATCTACATTATGTCTTCCCTGTGAATTATCTCATCCATACAGTTACAAAGCACACTTTCCCGTACAGTTACGTTACGGACATTGAGACCGTGCGGATTCAAAGGTTCGCCTATGTTTTCATCGTTTGAATAGACAACTAAACAATTTGTTTGTCATACACGGCTACCTCACTTACACTATTTAATGAAAAAAGAGCATTCTTGTACCTGTGAGCAATATGGGCGGAGGTGCAGGTGAACCCAGACAATACCTTACCCAACGATAACCTTCTTCGCCTCACACGTTTTGAATAACTGAACATTATTAAGCTATCATTTTACTAAGAAAGGCGAACAATAACTTTTGTCTACCGGATGATACAAAATGATAATGTAACAACATATCACAGCGTTTCCTTGGTAAGTTACCAGTACTACTGGTTCCTTTATTCCGACAACAGCGAGTCAGTCGTAATGCTAACCCAACAACCCTGAGCTCCAAATCGGGAAGCCATTACTACAATTGTTAAACTACATATATGTATATATTGTGTATTGTGACATAGTAATGCAATAACTGTATTTGATGTATGATTAACGTTGCATTCAAAGGTATTCATAATTTAACTTCATCTCCATAACGAAAACGGTCAATGTTGAACGCTATTAGCAGACACTTAAGCCACTTCAATACTGACGTTTGTGTATAAAAAAACTAATTTATAATTAATGAAAAGTTCAAATTGATAAAAATTATTAGAAATAATTTCAATTAATTATTCTTAGAAATATAAACACTCCCTTTGTCATATCTCTTGAAATATGTCAGTAACAGTAACGTTAGTGCAATAAGCAATGTCTCTGCGAGACCGATCACTGTTACATATTTCTATTTCAGATTGCGTATGCCAGGTTCGGCAAAACAGCTCATATAGTCTTCTGTACTTTAGCCCTTGGAATCAACCTTGCTGTGTTCATAAGTACAATGTTGGCAGGCAAAACTGCGATAGAAACTCTCAGCAAAGACTCAAATAACGAGTTCATTTATCTCATCATCGCCTTCTTGTTCGGCTCCTACTGTTTAATCGGTGGTCTGGGGACGACCTTTTACATATCGTACTTCAACACAGCTCTGACCTTTCTGTCTGTATCTACGTATGTTGTTTATACAAGCTTCTATCCGTCACCAGAGATTGAAGAAATATCTCTTGTTGAAAATCTTTATAAACGAGTATCATGTCTTGTAGGCCCTGATGGTAACTATGACAACTCCTTTTTGACCTTCAGATCAAGGTCAGGTTTGATATATGGTATTGTTGTTTTATTTATGGCAGTATCGATTAGTTTCTGTGACCAGGCAAATTGGCAAAGTCGGATAGCCGCTAAGCCAGCCCAGGGTATACTTGGTTATTTCATATCGGCCTTTTTATGGTTTGTTCTTCCGACTACATTTGCCTTCACGACGTCAATGTCCTACATGGCAATGAGTTCGATTAACGGGACACACATGCTGAGTGCGGAGGAAATAGATAATGGTAGGTTTGATTAATTCATAAATGTCCTTTTAAATTGAATCTGCTTCTTCAATATGTAAAAGAAAATCAAGAAAAAACCCATTACATATCATGAACATTAAATATTATTTTAAAATAGAAGTATTGCCTGTTCACGTATGCCAACTGAAGGCACTGCTGTCTTAAAGCAGTATACTTCCTCAGATTTAGATTTTTCTAGTCTAAATATACAACCAAATGGGAAAACCTTTATGCGCAAGTATGCGTTCAGCTGCTTTCGTGGCTAAAACCGTTCTTCTGAAAATAAATTGGAATGACTAATTGATGAAGATCCTGTCTAAACTAGGTTATATATCAGTTAATTATGGAGTGTAATGTCAAACACAAGACGATATTGAGGCTATCATAAATTTCCGAACCGGACTTTTATTCAAGCGAGATTACTGTTCAGTGCTTTAAATTCTCAGTTCCAAATAAAGGGTTTTTAAATGTCTTAGTACAAGTATCAAGTATTTGAGTAAACAGTACAATTATAAAGAATGGGATTGTATGTTTATATGGTGTTAAGTACTGCTTTCAATGATTTGTGAGTTATTTCCTTGATACTTTACCAGTAGACTGGTCCATATATCCTGACACTAGTATGTCAGTCGTAATACCAACCCCACAATCCTGAGAGCCAAGGACGAAAAGTCAAATAAAAAATAGAATATACTGTATGGTTTATATGGCGATTTAAATGGATCTATTAAGATTGGGCGGAACTGACGGGTGCTGCCGTTTTAGCCAAAAACAAAGACACTCGCACAAATAAGTGCATATACCGTATATATTTTATAAAGTTTTTTCCAGGCTATATAACGCCTTATATAATATTGACAGTTGTACTACCTACACTAATGTTTTATCTAAAAAGAATAATATCTGACTGTAAGAGTGTCTGTGTTGTTCTAGGCTATATAACACCTTATATAATGGGGGTGCTACTGGGCCGAACCGGTGGGTTTCTTTTGCTGACAATGTTGATGATGGCGCTGATGTCTACAGGATCGGGAGAAGTGATGTCTGTCTCTTCCATAGTCGTCTATGACATCTATAAAACATACATAAACCCCTTCAGGTATTTTGTCCATGATTTGAGAATGAGTAATACGGTTAGTGGCGAGCTGCTTCAATGTTTAAACATATAACATTTCCACCATGTATCCATAATTATGCAGAACCATCTATGAAATAAAACGAGAATATGACGATGCGTGTGCATGCCCAGTTATTGTCTTACAAAATACTGATATGATAGTTGAAGCGGTTTCCTGGGTTAATGGCTTCGGTTACGCATAAAGCTCTTAATAAAGCATAGCGATTGGTGAACTATTTCAAAATAAGTGAACGCCAGATCACTTCCAGAAGAATGCTATATCCTGAGAAACTGAACAACTGTTTATCTGGTTGTAATCGCCAACTAACCATACACATGCTATAATTGTGAGGACTAATGTGTCAGTTAACATGTAGTACCATGATTTACCTACTAAAAAAACCCTCACCTACAATTGTTGTTCCATTTCAATAACCGCATATGTGAGCCCGTCGGGAAGATATAACAAGACCTTATAGAGAAAGGAAGATATAACAAGACCTTATAGAGAAGCGCGACTGTTTTATAAACAATATACTCGAGTCCTTCTTTTCTGTAACACCGTCCTGGCTCATTTTCTGTCAATGTATAAACTTCCTCTGATAAGCAAATATTGTCCGTTAGTCGTTATATATATATATACATTTCCTTTCTTTAGAATTAACATGAAATATACATGAAAACGACCAGTTTGAGGATCTATCTATTTATGTTTTTTATATTAAGAGCTTACTTGTGTCATAATGTACGTATAGGTTATTCTGTTATTGTCATTTATTTTCAATTGTTTGTGCTATAGTCACACTTTCATATCGTCCAATTATAAAAACTGATATCTTGGGTCACAGTGCTGCCTTTCCATATTGTATGCAAAGAAACAAAGCCTTTCTATCGATTTATGATAAATGAACATATTCCTAATACATGTATAAACTGGTCATTTCATCAGAAAAAACCTGACACCAACAAGCTGTGTATTATGCGGAAAAGAGAAAATACTAAATGATGACGACGACGAAAACAAAGGAGACTACTGCAGTTGTCCGTCATCCATTGGTTGTGGGAAATGTGACGAAGATATTGCTGCACGGGCATCCAGTGACAATGAGTTCGGCGTTCAGTATAAATGTCCATATCACGGACAGTATAGGCATTATGAAGATGGGCTTATGAGATATAAGGTATGTGACGTCAAATGAAAACCAACAATAAGGAGCTTTCGATCAGCAAAGGCCAAGATCAGGTTATATCAGAGCACAGTCTGACCCGGGTCTAACCAGTGTGCCACACAGTCACGTTAACCTTAATATGTTATGGAAGTCAATGCAACATGTCTTTGACCACTGTAGGATATAGTACGATTGTCTCGTGATCCGAATTGCGATTTCCTTTTACACGTTCCCTTTCCCTCATATAGACGCTTTCTGACGCCCATGCAGCAGACGACGTTTGTACTCTATTTGCTAATTGAACTATCAGTTATAGAAATATTCCCAATTTTTCTTGAGATGATTTCAAAGTCGTCTGCTTCAGTTATGTTATTTGTGGGAAAGGGTTTAAAACCTATGGGTGACGGTTTTCTTTTTGCTTAGCTCAAATGATGTCCCGAGCTACTATTACTACTCGACAATGTCCTTTTGTGCAAAAGTATATTGATTTTGACGTGTATATACTTTGATAACATTCCTTACTACCTTTTTTTTTCTATATACGCATGGAATGAAGGATAAACACTATCACAAAGTTCAGTATCAACTTTTATGGTTATTTTGTTGATGCTGTGATATGTCAATTCCAGAAGCCACATTTTGTAATTCATTTGAAATGATATCGGATAAATTAAGCGTCAAAATGAAAGTTTGATAGTGAGACCACTGGCTTCTTTGTTTACACGCGTCTGGTCATATTCTGGTTGGTTTCAAATAATCGAAGAGTGAAACTCCACAAACGTTGAATCTAATTAGGGAATGTTCTACTTCATAGCCAAGGCGACGAACCGTTTCTTTTTGGTTTTATTTTCAGTTGCAACAAGATCTTTTTGACAAGAACTTCTGAATCACAGTCATTATATTCCTTGATTTCACATGATTCATGTAAAACCACTTTTACCATCCTAAGCAAATTTCTTTTCAGACATGGTGCATGGTATGGATTGTTGTAGGGATTGTTCCATTGGGTATGGTCGTCTCAGAGACGGGCATCAATGTCAACTGGACCTGCATGGGGATACCTGTATGGTCAAGCGCATTCCTTATACCACTGTTTCTATTAATATCCTGGCCTAAGGCAACATCACAGGGTGTTGTACTAGGTATGTTCCATTTACTTAATTTTATTATTGACCCCGTGTGGAAGCGCGGCGTCAGTATGGGATAGGTTTTAATTTGGTACCATGGGGTGACGTTATCGAAAAGGGAGCAACCAACAAATATTATTGTAAAGAAAATCTCTATAATATGTTTGAAAAAACAGCCTTTATGATTGAATAAATTGTAAGACCTGATTTAAGAAACAACAAGATACAAAATATGTACATCTTTTACCGTTGTTACAAAACATTTAAATTATTTTTAATAACTGTTCCCCAACTAACTAGGCTAAGCTTTTTTTATGAGTTGGTTTACGGAGTTAACTGGGCTACGCTTTTTTAATTGTTTGGTTTACTGCTCTGACGACTCGATTCATCAAAGCTCAGAAGAAAAAAATCGGGTGATGGTTTTTCCTATTTATTTCTGTTGTATTACTAAACTTAAAACGTTGTTCATTCAGACTATTGTATTCTTGCTATATGTTGACTATACATGAGAACTTTTTTTGTATTTTTTGTTTATATACTCTTGTTTTTTATTATCATACTTCTGCTCAACTGGAAGGAGAATAGACTTCCCTCTCTCCTTCCAAAGCTTGTGTCACAATTAACTTATAACTAGAGGCATTAACACTTAAGTTAATATATGTTAATATGTCAGTATCTATGTCTTTTTGTTTATCTAATTTATCTAGTTAGAGCAGATTTAAAATTAAGAAACTTCAGCTTGTATGACACTTTATTGTTGTAGTCAATGTTAAGCAAACGGTAAACCAAATGGTTTGAAGACTTAACTCGTTATTTCACGACTAAACTTTACATGCATATATCGTAGGATATAAAGTGTATAATCCCTACGTCAAAATGGACCCTTTTTGCTCTTATAAACTATGGTATCCAGGTGAGCAATAAAGGAACATCTTGGCCTTCTTGTTTAAGATAAAGTTACATTTGGACTTCTTGTTCAAATTATTTACATCCTGTCCGTTTGCACAGGTTATTTAAATGTATTGAACTGCATCTGCTTCCCTTTAAGTCATGCTTTAAAATCATGCGCGGCGTCGCTACTATTACTATTTTACGGAGTTTAGTGAAACGCACCACAGCGTTTTTCTAGCAGTAATGTAAATACCGTCAAAGGGAATCCGAGTACGACAGGTATGTCTTGCCATTGATTGGTTACTTGAAAAGGCCGGAACTACGACAGTCCATGAATGTGTCTATTAAGTTGCTAGCCGATTACAAGTCATTTCAATGCACGCAAACGTTGTTGATTCAATGTCACCTTAGGGCATCAGAAGTTGATAATTCATGAAAACTTTTCCTTTCAATAAGTCTTGTCGTTAAAATATTGATATAGAATTGTTGTGACGGTATGTTCATGTACTCACCATTGATAAAAGCATGCGTTTTATGAAAAAGGCGGTCATGCTGAACCGAAAGGTGTGTATTTATTTTCAAATATCCCGCAAGATGGCACATATGTGTGTGTGCAGACAACAATACAAAACTTCCAATTAAAACTTTGTTTAAATTATCGAATCATGCAGCATTTGTTGTCCTTATTAGTTATTGTAATTGCTTAATGAGGATAATTATACTCTACGAGCTGCTAGGTAACACATCTGGCATTGTTGAAGAGTGCAGACATATACATTCTGTTCCAAAATAAATCTGCAATTGATCATCGTTGATGGATTCATTGTATCGGGAGTCAACATATTAAACAGTGTGACTATTAAGTGTAGAAGTTGACTGGACGATCGATGAAAAATGCAGAAATCTGACTTAGTTTTCTGTCTTTGAATTGAAGCAAACCAATACAATTATTGTACACTTTTCCATATTGTTGTTTTGAATTTATAAATTGCGACATTGAATTCGTTTCACTGCAATGTTTTCAATCCTACCATTTAACTAACGCAATGTTGGGACCAGTAAAAATCCTCACGTTGGTGTAGTGGTTAGAACCTTTCCACTGTTGTACTAGTATACGGATGAACATACGAGCAGTTCTGGCACTTAACTCAGTTAACGCAGTTGTACAATTGAAATCGGTGTTAATAACTATGAAAAAATAATCCTATAAACTCCAGCTACAATCCAACCTATCTTTAGCAGGAACTCAAAACACAAAGGAATAAACAACACGACTCTTAGGCGAAATGGCTGTTAGAGTCATGTTACTTTAGATATGTAAACTTGAAGTTGTCGCTAAATGAAATAGTGTGCTTCATACAGATTACTATTGACAAATGTTTGAATGAATTTCAGGTTGTTTGATTGGCTTTGCTTGCTCCATAGGCGCAATGTTGATAGGCGCCACGATGTATGAGGGCGGACTTTCTCTTTTCTTTGTAAATACAGTACAGGACTATGTTCTACTAGCATCCATGTTCGGTGGATTAGTCATCAGCGGTCTTGTTACAATTATTGTATCTCTGTGTACACATAAAATCAATACACAAGCTGACGTCGAACGGGAATGGGCGAAGACGTTTAATATAGACAATCCTTTAAACCCTTTCCGTTTAGTTTATCGCGAAGAACTGGAAGAAATTGGCGCTACATACGACACTATCACATTTAACACAATGGATAGGATCTTCAGGAAGGCGAAACGAGTAGCAATGATGGGAGGCGGAGCTTGTCTCATATTGTTTCTAGTGATCATTCCAGCGACTGTATTGAGTATGGGTGTACCAAGTCTTGAACAGTTTACGGCATGGATAAGAACATTTCAATATGGTTGTTTCCTAGCTACTGCGCTTGTAGTAATTGTTCCACCGGTCGAAGAGGGGTACCAGATATGGAAACGGTATACAGAGAATAAGAACAAAAAAACATCGATTTTAACGAACAATAAAAAGTAAATAGAGAACGAAAATTGAATAGTTTCTAGATGTAATGTCTGACACTAGCATGTTAAAGGTCACATACTAATTGTTAGTTCAATGTTAAATTTACCTTAGACATGCCGGGTTCAACATTAACCTCACGTGTTTTGTGAATCACTGTGAAGCATAACAGCTGCAAATAAAAGAGCGCAGCCAATGCGCCGATTTGCTAGTATAAGTGTGTAAAATAATTATGTGCATACCCTAGAAATGTGCTTTAATATATTCTTGATTTCTCTTTGTTAACTTGTTATACTATTAGAGGAATGTCTTATGTTGAGTATTTCCACCTAAACGTTTAATCACAAAATATAGAACTTTGAGGTTTTCAAAATAATAGGCCGTTATATACTCGTTCAACTCTTAACAAAATAACAAACCATTTTGTCCACTTTCGACTAATTGTTATTGCCATATTTGAAAAAACCCTGATGAATGCTTATTCACCGAAACTTTGAAAGCACTTGAATGACGATGTGAATCGTTAACTTCAGAAGACAAAAAAGAAAATGGACGAGTATTAGTGTCTACCTTATTCGAAAGTAATATTCCGTGTAACATATATACATGTCAAGAATCAACATCGTCCACTCAGTGCTTGTTTGTTATTTTGGGTGTTATGTACACCTCTTTCAACAGCCAGGGTCATATCGCGTCGGACTACTTAGTGCACAACTACGGTAACTCAATGTATGATCACGTGAATTACCCGTAATTTTTCACAATATAACATATTCGCATAATTATGCACAGTGTTATGTTGTTGCAATAATTGAAAATTGTCAAAAAGATAATCCGGTGACTTAACTCTCAGTAGCAAATAACATTTTATTAAATTATATGGTTTCAAAATCGGATTTCAATTTCGTGGGAAACGTTGTTTCCCTCTTTCTAAGATATGAACGAGACAATGCCACCATGGACAGACAAGCATCAAATATTCGTTCAGCCATACCAAAGCTTATCTAATAAGTGTCTGAAGAATGGAACTAAGAACGTTGAATGAGCCACAACACACTGAAATCGACCTTTAAAGGTTTTGAAATTGATAGCAATTGTAGATTACCTATTTCAGTGTCGAATTTCACAAATTGGAAGAGTCCATGTCAATTCTAGAAAAATCAAGATAAAATGTTGAAATGAGCAGTCAACAGTATGGAACCCTTTCAGAGGGCGCCGAAGCGCCGGTTGATCTGGTACTAAACTGGTTGCAAAGGTTTCACTAAATCGGTTACAGCAGTCAAAGGGTTTGTCTATGTTAACAATATCTGTCATATATTTCTACCCACATTAAACAAGATGGCGACGGTGGCTCTGTAAAGCTCACTTGAGTACAATGGCTTTGTGTGGTACGGTTTTTATGAATAATATTTAAATAAGTAAGTAAATAAACTATTCAAACGTGCGACTTCTAGAGTGTCCGCAAGATTATTCTTAAATTTGGCCTGCTTGCCTAGTATTTGACACGATTTGGTCAAACCTTGACGTTAGCCTAGATTTCATTAAGAAATACATTTTGACAAAGTTTCAACCTGCGGCTTCTAGAGTATCAACGTGTTCTTCAGTTTGGCATAGTGTTCTAGTTTTCGACCTGATATGACTAAAGATCATTAAAACATGCATTTCGACCTAGATTTAACGTGCTCAATTGCAAAT
Source organism: Serripes groenlandicus (assembly GCA_031761405.1). Lineage (NCBI taxonomy): Eukaryota > Metazoa > Mollusca > Bivalvia > Cardiida > Cardiidae > Serripes > Serripes groenlandicus. Next base: position 42,197,645 of record JASEVX010000006.1, on the reverse strand, counting down.
GTTGCCTCTCGGGTGTCCATATGTTTTAACTTAAATTTAGGTTAGTAACCAAATTTTGATCTACGCCTCGACACCACTTAGACAAACACTCTGACAACGTTCAACATGTTAAAAGTCTGGCATCTAGAGAGCTTTCAATAATTATCTGAAAGTTGGCTTAGTGACCTAGTCTTTGACCCAACATTACTCATTTTCGATCTTAACCTGTGTTACAGTCAAACCTTCATAATCCTGGAGCCAAACATGCTGCTTCTAGCGTGTCCATTAGATTGTTCTCCAATTTAGCCTAGATACATAGTTTTTAACACAATATCAGCCATATCCAAAATTGGCATAGATGCCATTAAAACGTTCAAAATAAGTTTCAACATGCCCAAATAAAAATTCAGCTTCTAAGTGTTAACTAGAGATTTCTTCAATTTTGCGAAATGTCTGAATAGTCGAACACAAATGGTGAACTTTGAATGTGAAGCAACAATAAGGAGAACCTTTACATTTTTTAAATACTTTTGAATGACTTAAAAACTAGACATCGACACTAAGGAAAACCATTACATCAGTACTTTAGAATGACTCGAACACAGGACAAGGCGGAAAGCGCAAAGGAGGAAAGCCATCACATTCTTTAAACACTTTAGAATAACTCGAACCCTTTACAAGACGGAAATATACAATAAGGAAAACCATTACATTCTTTAAATACTTTGGTATGTCTCGAACCCTGGACACGGCGGAAAGCGCCAAGGAGGAAAACCATCACATTCTTTAAATACTTTGGAATGACTCGAACCCTGGACAATGCAGAAAGCAACAATATGGAAAACCATAACATTCTTTAAATATTTCGGATTTACTCGAAAACTGGACAAGACGGAAAGCAACAATAAGGAAAACCATTACATTCTTTAAATACTTTGGAATAACTCGAACCATGGACACGGCGGAAAGCAACAATAAGGAAAACCATCACATTCTTCAAATACTTTGGAATGACTCGAACACTGGACAAGGCGGAAGGCAACAATAAGGAAAACCATCACATTCTTCAAATACTTTAGAATGACTCGAACACTAGACAATGCGGAAAGCAACAATAAGGAAAACCATTACATTCTTTAAATACTTAGGAATTACTCGAACACAGGACAAGGCGGAAACCAACAATAAGGAAAACCAATACAATACTTTGGAATGACTCGAACCCTCGACAAGGCGGAAATCACTAAGGAGGAAAACAATCACATTCTTTAAATACTTTGGAATGACTCGAACCCTGGACTAGGCGGAAAGCAACAATAAGGAAAACCATCACATTTGTTAAATACTTTTGAATGATTCGAACACTGGACAAGGCGGAAATCAACAATAAGGAAAACCATTACATTCTTTAAATACTTTTGAATGACTCGAACACTGGACAAGGCGGTAATCAACAAAAAGTAAAACCATGACATTTTTGAAATACTTTAGAATGACTCGAACCCTCGATAAGACGTAAATCAACAATAAAGAAAACCATTACATTCTTTTAATACTTTTGAATGACTCGAACACTGGAAAAGGCGGAAAGCAACACCAAGGAAAACCATCACATTCTGCAAATACTTTAGAATGACTCGAATACTGGTCAAGGCGGAAATCAACACTAAGGAAACCCATCGCATTCTTTAAATCCTTTAGAATGACCCGAACACTGGTCAAGGCGGAAACCCATCGCATTCTTTAAATACTTTAGAATGACCCGAACACTGGTCAAGACGGAAATCAACACTAAGGAAACCCATTACATTCGTTAAATACTTTAGAATGACCCGAACACTGGTCAAGGCGGAAATCAACACTACGGAAACCCATCGCATTCTTTAAATACTTTAGAATTACCCGAACACTGGTCAAGGCGGAAATCAACACTAAGGAAACCCCTTACATTCGTTAAATACTTTAGAATGACCCGAACACTGGTCAAGGCGGAAATCAACACTAAGGAAACCCATCACATTCTTTAAATACTTTAGAATGACCCGAACACTGGTCAAGGCGGAAATCAACACTAAGGAAACCCATCGCATTCTTTAAATACTTTAGAATGACCCGAACACTGGTCAAGGCGGAAATCAACACTAAGGAAACCCATTACATTCGTTTAATACTTTAGAATGACCCGAACACTGGTCAAGGCGGAAATCAACACTAAGGAAACCCATCACATTCTTTAAATACTTCGGATTTACTCGAACTTTCAAAAAGGCTGAAAGCACCAAGGAGGAAAACCATCACATTATTTAGATACTTTGGAATGACTCAAACCCTGGACAATGCGGATGCTCTCACCACTACACATCGGAGGAGGTCTGAAGCGGTCTGTAAGCTGAACTTTGGACACAAAAATAAATGCACGAATGAGCCTGTCCATGAAAAAATGTGCAGGTTGGCATTTCTGAACTGTTTAGATTCAGATTAGCCTTTCCATCTTTTCAGGATAAGCACAATTTGACAGAAGTTTCTAACAAGCTCAATGATACTGATAGGTTTGTTCCTGTTTAAAACCGTTTGAACAGTTTTTCAAATATAGCATTTTTTATTCTTGATAAGTTACCACAGTACAGTACTACTGGTACATTTATCCTGAAACCAACGAGTCAGTCAAAATGCTAACTCTATAATCCTGAGCGTCAGGGAGGGAACGCACAGGCTGATATGAATATACACTGTTCTTAAATGACAACTTGTACCTTTGCTCAAATACTGGAGAGAGAAACAGACAGACAGACATACAGACACAGAAAGAAACCGACAGACAGACAGACAGACAGACAGACAGACACACACACACACACACACCACACACAGACAGACAGGCATACAGACTGACAGACAGACAGACAAATCATATGACAATTTCTATATAGTTGCAAGTTTTATACCGAAATTAGAAGAATATACTAGTAATTAAAACGGTATATATATTTGGATAAACATTTAACTTATTTGAAATATTTCGACAGACGTTTAAACTTCTTGACTTTGTGTGTAAGGGCGTATGTGCGTGAATACATGCTAGCATATTTGCATTCTGATAAGCTTGTGTACATGCATGTGTGTGAGTGTACGTGCTTGCTAGTGTACGTCACGTGTGTTTTTGTGCTTACATGTGTGGTGGTGAACGGGTTTGAAACATACATCTTGGTATATTTCAATAGACATTCAACAACAATATATTTTTAATGATACTTCATTCTCTTTCAGATATTTGATTGTTAATATGTTTGGGTTTTTTATCTTCAAGTTTCCATTACTAGTTGATGACTTGAAAACCTTTGATCCCTAAATCATTTTAAAACATTTGAGTTCGCATGTTCTCGTAATTCTAAGCCAATGTTTAATGATGAAAAAACGTTGTAATTTCAAAGGTTATTTTGCGTCTGAATTTGACATGTAGTAATTGTTAACAAAATACAGTGTGTAGTCTTTCTATTGTAACAGCGTCACCGAAGCTCTATACGTTGGCCCCTTAATTAAGATTAATTTCCATGTATAAACATAAAACAAATGATTGATATTTTATATGGACCTTTTTATCCTTTCACTGAAATAGACGACTTTCTTCCTTACATAGACGGCTATCAACAGATGCTTTTTGAAAACATAACGGGAAGGGCACACTTGCTAAGAATGTTTCTACTACCATTATGAAACATGTCAAATTGTCTGCGAATAATGAAATCATGCGTTGTATCTCGATCTTTCGTTCACCCGACATGAATTTGTTAATGTTAACTACTTACAAATATATACGGATTGTCTCTCATTTCAAACAATTTCCATATACCTAAATATATTTAAAAAGTCGTACGTACACAAGTAACGCAATAGACGTCGCGTGTAGCATGAGCTATGCTAGCCCCATTTTCAATCGTACAAGACTATTTGTAATGAATTATTCAGAAATGATCTTTGCCATTGCTTTTTGCGTTACGGTTATTTGTTGCATGCAATATACTGACAGAGATCTGTTCAGCATTATTTCCTTGTTCACTGAATTAATATCGAAGTGATTGATGTCTCTCGTGCATTTTCACCAGGGAACCTAACGGTTAATGGTTATGTATTAAAATTATATCGCGACGGCATCTTGTCCTTGTTAATAATTTTTTTAAATACTTACCCTTTTCCTCATATAGACGCTTTCAGACGCATACATGTAGCATAATATTTCTGAAAACAATGTGACAAAAGGAGAAATTGATCCTAATGATATGTCATGTTCGAGTCTTTTCAAGTCGAAATTAAAGATTGAAATTGTTTTCAGTTAATAAATACAGGTCACTCAAGTGAATTGAATCATTGTTTTAACGATTGTAATGGCTTATCATAAAAAACATATTCGCAACCATGGTTATCTAAAATGTAAAACCTTTTTTTCTTAAAATGCTTGTGTGGATCCTCACTTAAGCCCCATAAACATAAAACAAGTGATCGATATTTGATAATGGACCTTTATCCTTTCCCTGAAATAGACGACTTTCAACAGATGCTTTTGAAAACATTACAGGCAAACTTGCTAAGAATGTTTCTTCCACCATTATCAAACATGTCAGTTGACCGCATTGAATATGTGAAATAGAGTTTAGAGTATATGTGCGTGTATGATATGCTGTAGTGAAGCCTTTGAATTTGAGATTGTTTGAAATTTTCAAAAAGTGAAAGTTGCAGTAGGGTACCAAACTGAGTCCAGTCATGATTGGTTGTTTTTGAAGGGTACCCACTTCTTTTGTAGAAGATATTTGACACCAACCTACATTGTCAAGTACATTTCGCCATATCATCTAATATATTGACCCTAGCCTCGATCTTGAATCTATAAACGGGAATTTTAGACGAATGCAGTTGTCAATTACATGAACAGAACATTTACTCAATGCCGCCCCATATGACTCATTACCCCACGGATGTATCTGCGTTCATCAATGATCTCGTTACGCCGATATAGACCTTCAACAATGTCTTTTTGTTTCAATTCATATGAATGCTTAATATATGGGTTTTACCCTTTATCGTTCCTGAATATATTGACAAATGGCAATAATGGGTCTTGGTCGTCGCTGCGTATGTGGTCCTGCTTCTGCGGGAATACGATGTGCTCTTTTTAATAAGCATGACTGAGGTATCGAGATTTACTTGATTTTCGTATAAATGTTTGGCAAAGTTTATATAATTTCATTCATAATGTGTTAAATTGTTTTGAGGCAGCTGTGACTATTTATAAATACATGCTAGACGGACCCCTACAATTCACATTTCCAATTAATTGAAATAGTCAAAGGTTTGCAAGCGGCCTTCTTTTGATTTTGATATGAAAAACATCAAGGAGCTCTTGGTTAAAAACAAAAGTATTGCGATAGACCCCTTATCTGTAATATTTTGAAGATTATTTGTTTAAGTTTTGTGATCGGTAAATCCTTGTCCAATATATCCGTGATCTGCAGTTAGCCCCTTGCTGGCAGCACTAACAGTGCTTGGATTAATTTCTGTAAATGCATGCATAGTGGTCGAAATCGTAGTGTAGGAATGGTATAAAAGTTAAGTTACAGGGTGTTTCCAATAAGCGCGTTACATTAATAGAAAATCGCAAATCAAGTTCAACATGTCAAAAGTCAAATTTTATGGCGTGTGTAAAATTACATCTTTTACATTCCTTGGTCAGAAATTTAACTTTTCTTTTATCAACAGGGTTATTTTCAGAACAAAATTAAATATCATTATTTATTTTTTGAAACTGTATCAAAAAGGTATAGACAACTTATTATGACTATCTCTTGACTAAATTGAAGATTAACAAATAAGACGATGTTTACTTCCACTTCAAGAAAGAGTGTAAACATTTCACGAGAGAGTGTAAGCACTTGAACATGACATGATGCATTTGCCTAAAATATAATTCAATTGAAATTCCATTGGACACAGATCGCTTGTTTCCATTACCTCCCGCGAGATTATATTCGATCATTTCAGTTTATCTTTAAATGTTCCCGCTATCACTTTGGTGGATTTCCGGTGTAATAAGTATCTGCTATAGATCAAAATAAAAGCACTCTATAATTCAATATTTCGGCCATATGCATTCTTCAGGTTTTATTTAACAAAGATCACACACAATGTTGCGTCCATCTTGAAAGTATTGAACATTAATTTACGTGTCGTCCTTGGCTATGATAATCATCAACATATACACCAAAATTTTGCTCTATACATGGACGCAACATAGTGTGTGATCTATGTGAAACATAACCTGAAGAAGGCCTATGACCGAAATATTGAATTACAGAGTGTTATTATTTTTTATCTATATATATTGATTCCCTATAAAATAGAACTTTTTAACATCCCTTATATTTTTAACGTATGTATGTGATGCGTAATGTGTGTCTGTACGAATCAAACTATTTTAATGCACTTTCAACTTTCTATGATATCATACCGCCTACACGACTACACGTGCATAATTACTTGATAACGTAAACGGTGACATCGTCATAAAAGTTCGTCTAAGGTTTAGGTCGGTAATGCAGTTTATGACAGCAAATCGCAAGGCAACGTGCTTTTTTAGTATCTGTATAGAAATTCAAAAATATCATGACCTTCGTGAGTATCATAGTGTCAAAGGTACCGGAGTAATTCACAACTTTCTATCTATTCTATCTATCGGTCTGTGGTATGTATACAGGGACCTCAAAAATTCAATCAGCACGATGATGTTTACAATATTCCTTAATGTTTTGTTCCGCCTAGGAGTATTTGGATTTATTATTAATGAAAAGTCATAAAACAAGTTGTTAAAGTGTCTGACTTAAGTGGTTCTAGTCACATAACAAGACCTCCTCGTTTAAGTATAACAACGTCTACTTTAATGATTTGAAAAATTAAAGTCAATCATTATCTTGTTTTATTATTACTTTTGAACTTTTTTTATCAGCTTTCTACATAAGTATTGCTTTTGTCACTTGCCAAAGTTCTTTCATTAGGGAGGACTGCCGTTCAGGTGTCCTCGATTGGTTCACTGGGTTTGTTCATGAGCCTAATAATTCAAATAACTACGCTGCTGTGGACTATATGTATCGTTTGACGTCAGATAATGTGATGAAATATATCGGTTGATATTCTAATTTACAATTATTGACACAGTTGTTGTATCACCCGGTCAAGTTAACCACTTTGGCAGGATGGCAGGATGGCACATGGGTATCACCGCGTCTCTGTCGTCTGTCTAACGTAAGCAATGATAGCCAATACATGTATTCAGTAACCTTTTCCCACAAACAGGCGCATTCTGACGCCTCTGTAGCAGACGACTTTTGAAAACATTGTGTCAAAATGAGAAAATTGTATTAAATGAAGAACAATTTTTAGCTCTCCTGATCGCTAAAGCTTGTGTTTTGTGATTATTCTGTGTGGTCGTGGGTCGTCTAGAGATTGTTTTAAACAATATATCTGCATAACCACTAGGCCAATTTCATCTAAATATCACAGAAAAAATAATTGTGTTGAAAGAACTAACTCTATTGAGATCTTGATTTGCTGTGGCAGTAGGAAGAGGATAGATAACAAAACTGCAGGACGCTTCTGCTATGAATGCGGTCGTCTTTTTTTTTCATGTTAACCTCAACAAAAACCGTTCAAGTCAAACTGATTATTTGTAACATATGTTCCTAATGCGGCATACGAAAAGGTGTAACATGGCATAACCTTTAAACATGACCAAAGTAATCAAGTCAGACGATCTATATAGGGCCATTACAATATTGCCCTGATATCTTTGTTGCTTTGTTAATCAGAATTATGATGATAATAATTACATAAATATCTTATCAGTTAAAACTCATTTACTCATATCAAAACGTTACTTTGCAACTAGAAAACCTCGCATTTTACAAGATTCTATGTTAGCCCTTTTGTTATGAAATATGACACATAAAGTGCATTTCAGTAATAAGTAGCCACATAGACCATGTTAAAGAAACTCTACCAATGGTACAGTTTGCAAAACAACCCTAATAGCCATTATAAAATTTAGCACAATAGGCTGAGTATTGTTTCATAGCTGCTTGGACTTTCCTTAATTTCTATAACACCTTTTGCACAATGAATCGTTCACTATTTACATTTAGTTACTAGGCTTATAATGTGTATGATATTTGTCTTAGATCGTGGATTGAATTAGTACGGATAGTTATATATTTCAAGTAAATATAACGTTTGTGTACGATTACTGGATTTCTTGCTTTAAAATGACTTTCCTTCATTACTAAGGTATAGAGAAACCTCATTATCGATTGAGAGCCAACAATTAAGTGCTTGAATTTTAATTGATAATTAGTTAACTTGTCATATTTTTAGTTTCGTGTCAAATACGAGGGGTGTTAAAAAAAAATGCGGAAAAGTCCTTTTGTTTCTATATTATGTCAGTTATATTGCTGGAACTTTATTTATATATTGTTCGATTTAATACCAATTTGATTACAAAATATCAAATTCAACACTCACCTAAATATATTATTTATTAGTTATTTTTACTACGGTAACGTCACTTAAAAAATACCGGCCCAGCATATTTTGACGTCTACGTTAACGTACACGTTCATGATAACTGCTCTGTGAAAAAAACACTCAATGCTTTTTAAAATACTCTCCATTGAATAAAGTACATTTCATACAATGTTCAAGCAATGATTCTAGAAAACAGTGTCTAAACGATGTATGTAATATATAGACACCTGGTGTACCCCGAAAAGTTTTTGATCAAGCAGTTCTCTGACGGCAGAAAGTGTGATGACGCTATGGATTTCGCACGACCGTTTCGCAGGACATGCCCGATAATCTATCGAGGGCTTGGCGTGAAACGGTTGTAACTAAAAAACCTATTTTGAAAACCTTGGTTTAGGGGCAATTTTGACCCCTTTATAAACAATGCAAATTTAGGTGCCATTGCTCAGAACGAGCAATGGCACCTAAATTTCCATTGTTTACCAAGAAAATTGATTTAACGCTTATAAAGACTTTATGGCGAGGTGATTAACCATGGTAAAAAAATACAAATTTTAGTTACAACCGTTTCACACCAAGCCCTCGATATAATCTCTTCCATTTCTAAGCGTTTAAACAACTTATAGACTGATTTTTTTTCTACATAGACCTTTTCACCATAGACACTTTTATGTTATTTTATGCCACCATAAAAGGTTTTATGTATTGTAGGAATAACCTGTTCTATTACTGGATTGTATGAATAACCTTGTTCCATTAATTAGTGGAACAATTCTATCCCCGACACAAGAATCGGGTGCACCTGTCTGGGGTACTTTCACAGCCAATCAAAAAGTAGCTGCAATCACGTGGCCTGTTTGGGCCAATCGGTTGCAGTCTCCTTCACTCTTGGATAATAATTTGGATCGACATCTTGTTTTAGATGGCTGCAAATATTTAATAATTTTCTAAGCTATAACTCGGTTATTACGGTTCAAAAAGGTAATTAACTTGCGCATTTCTTTGCAATGTAGTGTTTAGCTTAGTTATGTGGTGAAAATTGAGGTGACAACGGCGGTGCATTGTTTAAAATTGGATGTGTTTGAGATTCCTTTGTTCTGTGATTGACCCATATCTGACGTCACGTAACCTAAGATGGCGGCGCCCACGAAGATTCAATTATTTGGACATTCTTTCGTTACTCGCTTGAAGAAATTCATCAGAGAGGAACCGTCACTTAAAATTAATTTAGGTCTGCAGGGGAATCCGCTCGTCCAGTTCTCCGGTTATTCGGGCGCCACAATCGAAACTTTGAGCAAGAAATTTGAAGTAGTTTCAGACTTTGCGCCAGATATTCTGATCATGCTGGTGGGGACTAATGACATTTATAACAAGGACTTAACTGTGGAAGTTATCGTTGATAAATTGTGCGAGGCTGTGGAATTTTCTCTGTCAGTTCTGCAAGTGACAAAAGTGATTGTGTGCCAAATTCTACATCGATGTGTTCCATCAGTCAGATCTCGTTACCCAGTGGACATTCAATGGTTTAACGACAAAGTAAATTGCGTAAACCTTCTCCTGGCATCCAGATTGCCGAGTCGGTTCCCCAACCGAGCATTCCTTTGGAGAATGAAAGGATTCTGGACCCAGGAATCAAAAACGAACAATTTCAGTGCCGATGGTTGTCACCTCTCCAGGGATGGTCAATTCAAGTTGCTGTCTAACATACGGGCAGCTACAGTAGCAGCGATACGATCCACTATCCATTCATAGATTAGTTATGTATATTTCAAATAATCTTTGTCTCACTTAGAACATTTTAGGCATTTGTATTGTTTCAAAAGCTAATTGGAACATCCCATTTGCTTGTGGTTAAGGTGCTAGAAGCAAGGATAGCAAGAACACTGCATTATTTCATGCATTTTCAAATAGTTTGCTGCAAATGGCACTATTTCATGCATTTTCACATAGTATTGCTGCAAATGGCATTTCGTGCGGGTAATTCCATGAACTAGTCTGTATTCCTCACGTCGCCCATTATGGTCTGTGATTTTCAATTACTTTTATTGTTCCAGACACGCAGTGCACTCGGTAGTAGGTCGCACAAGGTGCTCAATTATTTTACAAATAAAATTGGCGCGCTCAGTTCAGGCTCGATTTAGTGCAGTGCACTCTGCCATTTAAAAGTTTAAATTCAATTGCAGTGCTCAGTTGAAATACTCATAGTATTCGTGCTCAGCTGGAGTTGAGTTATTTTTTATTTTTTTTAATTAATTTTATATGTACAACTTGGTTTGTTCCTGGGAAGTGCGGTGCACTCGGGTTTAAATTCCTGATTTTATTTTCAGCATGGTGCGGTGCACTGGGAGTATAAATATCACTTTTCTTCCCGGCAAGTGCGGTGCACTCTGGTATAATTTCAGTTGTTCCCGGCAAGTGCGGTGCACTCGGGTATAATTTCTCTTTTTCCCGGCAAGTGCGGTGCACTCGGGGTATAATTTTTCGTATAATTTCAGTTGTTCCCGGCAAGTGCGGTGCACTCGGGTATAATTTCTCTTTTTCCCGGCAAGTGCGGTGCACTCGGGGTATAATTTTTCTTGTTCCCGGCAAGTGCAGTGCACTCAGGGTATAATTTATTTGTTCCCGGCAAGTGCGGTGCACTCGGGGCGTAATTCCAGTTGTTCCAGACAAGTGCGGTGCACTCAGGGAAAACTTTTGCTTTAGTCCCGGCAAGTGCGGTGCACTCGGGTTTATGTTTTATTTCCATGAAGGGCGGTACACCCCGGAGTATTATTATAATTGTAAATCATATCATGTATTACGAATCTAGCCAGTTGTCTAACCTTTTTCAGATGAAAAGGAGGCGCTCCACCAACACAATCAGTAAATGTTCTTGCTGTGATGCAAATGGCCAAGCAAAGAGTCGGGTTGGGCCGCCTAAAAAGCAAAAGACGTCCAGTAGTATGATCCCAGTGCCTGTCAGTGCTGTCACACGATTGAATCAGTGTTTGGACTCATCGTCACTATTGGGTCAGTGTACAACCTCCTCTACACTATCGGGTCAGTGTACAACCTCCTCTTCAGTACAGAGGGAACCGAACGTGAGTTCTATATCAATCATACATGAAAGTTCATCGGATTCAGAAACTGAACAAACATTTAGGAACAAACCTGCGAAAAAACTCTCCAACACAAGGGTTATGACAATTTCAATCCCACCATCCACAGTAGAACCACCATCCACAGTAGAACTTTTGGAAGAGGATGACAGTGATAACGGAAGTGATTTCATTCCTATGGCACATTCAATGAATGTTACAGGTAACGGTGCACCAAACGCGTTCATTGACCCCATTAGCTCCCCAATCGCCCATCAAATTAAGACATCAATTCGGAAAGCCATTTGGTCCAACCAATTCATAGATTTATCTATGTTACTGCCAAATGCCCTCAATCCTGAACAAAACCATAATTTTTCACTTCAGTTCAATGCCGAGTCCAACAATGTTTCCCTTCAGCCCAATACCAAAAGTAGGAAAATAACTAATATTGAGTTATGGTCATCGGCATTCATCCGTTTTGTTGCGATTTACTCATCAAAATTCCCGCTGGAAACGCCGCAACTAATGAAATACATGGAAATTGTCCGGGACATTGCTGCACGCAGACCGGGCCTTTCCTTTGCCTACTACGATTCCCAATTCCGCATGGCCAGAGAATCGAACCCCCTTCCGTGGGATAGGCTCCACACGGAATTTTGGTTAATGGCATGTACCGCTTTCAGCCAGCAAAGCACAAATGCCCGTCCCTTTCAGGCGGGAAAAGCCTTTCAGTCCGGAAAAGGCTTTAATAAACCAAAGAGATTTCAGGACAACACTTGCTGGAACTTCAACAAAAGGCAAGGTTGCAGTAGCTCAAGATGCAGCATGCCACATATCTGCGGCTACTGCAAAGGTCAACATACCGCCTTCAACTGCCCCTCTTCCAGGAAAGAATCCGGCGCCAACGGATCCTTCCATGCAACCCAAAAACCTAATACCAAGTCACAACGGGCCAACAACCCCAGTTAAAATTCATAAGTTGGCCCAATTCCTCAAGGGTTACCCATTGGCACTCTATTTAATAAACGGATTTAAACAAGGTTTCAAATTAGGTTACACAGGCCCACTTACGAATACTACCTGCCAAAACCTGAAATCTTGCCGGGACAATCCATCCACAGTGAGGCTTAAACTGCAAAAAGAACTGGAGGCAGGGCGGGTAAAGGGTCCCTTTCATTCCAAGCCATTTCCGTTTCTGCATATCAGTCCCATAGGTCTCGTTCCAAAGAAAGTTCCAAACCAATACCGTCTTATCCACCATCTCAGTTACCCTGAGGGTAATTCGGTGAACACTTACATCGATAAAAACCTTGCGTCAGTCTCTTATGCTACTTTCGATGATGCAATACGCAAAGTCCTGCTACTAGGACCTGGGACACTGCTAAGTAAAACCGACATTGATTCAGCCTTTCGTATAATTCCGGTTCACCCAGGTGACCATCATCTGTTGGGTTTCAAATTCCAAAATAAATTCTACTATGATTCATGTCTACCAATGGGCAGCTCCTCGGCACCAGCAATTTTCGAGCGTTTCAGCTCTGCAATCCAACATATCTCTCACAAACATTTAGGTATTCAACATATGATCCATATATTGGATGATTTCCTCATTCTTGGTCCCCCAAATTCCCCAATTTGCCAACAAAATCTGCAAATCTTTCTGCAATTTTGCAATAACGTGGGCATTCCTATTAAAGACGAAAAAACGGAAACGGCGCGCACGGTTATCACTTTTATGGGGCTGGAATTAGATTCATTGGTCATGGAAGCACGTCTTCCCCAAGACAAATTAGAAAAACTTCGTGTCCTTCTAAGGACAACAAAGAGAACCATGACCCTAAAGCAACTTCAATCACTTTTAGGGTACCTTAATTTCTGTTGTCAGGTGGTCCTACCTGGTCGCCCCTTCCTTCGTCGACTCATTGATCTAACAAAGAATAAATCGAAACCCAATCACTATATCACACTGACCAAAGAACATAGGCGGGACGTATCCGCTTGGTCCCTTTTTGCAGACAATTTCAACGGTAAAGCCTTGCTCTTAGACCATCGTTGGATAGAATCAGACTCTTTGCATATGCACACAGATGCCTCGGGCTCATTGGGTTTTGGAGCAATTCTCCAGAAAGCATGGTTCTATGGGGTATGGCCTGACACACTTAAAGGGGAAGGTATCACTTTCAAAGAGCTTTTTCCAATCGTAATCGCACTTGAAGTATGGGGGTCCAAACTCAAAAACAAATGCATTGTTCTTCATACAGATAATATAGCTGTCATGCACATCATTAACAAACAGACGGCTAAGTTACCCTCAATCATGACCTTAGTCCGTAGACTAGTATTAACTTGCATGAAAAATAATGTGTTAGTTAAATCCGAACATATTGCGGGAACACACAATGTTTTACCAGATCTCCTTTCTCGGCTTCAGGTCACCAAATTCCGAAAATTAGCGCCCTATATGGAAAAAGACCCTACAACAGTTCCAGAACACCTTCTAACCAGTCCCTAAACTACAGTGTCATCACTATGTTAAACAATTCACTTGCTCCATCAACATTAAATAGCTACAGGAATGCTTGGAAGCATTATAAGGCTTTCCATCAAACTCATTATCCCCAATGTAGTCGCATACCAATACCCACCACACGTCTAGCTCAATTCATATCAACGTGTCACCACCGAAACCTTAGTCCATCATCAGTCACTTCCATGATGTCAGCTATTGCTTATGTTCACAAAATCAATAACCTCCCAAACCCAGCTGAATCATTCCTCATAAAAAAGCTGTTACATGGAATGAGACGAAATCAAACAAAAGATAAGAGATTGCCCTTTAGTCTCGAAGATCTCGCTAACATCATGTTGACCCTGCCATCCCTATATGATTCCAAGTACTATGTAGCGCTGTACAAGGCTGTTATTTTAGTAGCCTTTTTCGGCCTTTTCAGGATCGGAGAGTTAACTCAATCTCGACTCGGTCACTCTAATCTGATCCAAAAAGATAACGTTCAATTTGAACACTCCCAATCACATCTGTCAGGTATAATTATCGGTCTCAAATCTTTTAAACACTCGGGAGGCAGGACAGCAAAAATACCCCTGTCATTACAACAACAAAAATCGGTATGTCCGGTTAGAGCATTGGCAAAATATATGCGCTACTCGGTATTAAGTCAAGGGCCCCTATTCCAACATCCTAATGGGAAGCCCCTAACCGTCTCTGAATTCAGATTAGTTCTAAGAAAAGTCGTGCTTAAATGCAAGCTCGACCCCAAGCTATATACATGTCACTCCCTACGAATAGGGGGGGCTACACACGGTCACTTATCAAACATGACCGCTACTCAAATTCAGAGGCTGGGGCGTTGGAAATCTTCTGCATATCAGAAGTATATTCGTATTAAGCCATTAGCAATTTCTTCATAATGCCTTGTGACTTCCTTGCATTCTTCACTGTTTGGTGCGCCGTTGCCTGTGTGTTTGATAATAGAAATTTGACTCTTAAATCCCAGAAACCTACCGTGACAAAGCGGAGGTTCTGCGGGTTCTAGTGTAAAACCTTGATTTATGTAATGTTACAGTTCATAATAATGCCTTTTTTTTTTTTTTTTTTGCCATCTACACCAGTAGGTGAGAAAATAACGGGATGCTACATCCTCGACTGAGCCACATGAAATGCATATGGTTGTGGCAGGACAAGGTTGCATCATCCTACCGTAACAAAGCGGAGGCTCGGTGTATACTTCTGTTTTGTCCCAGCTATGACGAATTCTGTTATTTTGTCTTCAATAGCTAAATCACGGGATACCGGGTTCTTTACATGTATAATTTGCTGTCATCAAGACAAAACATGTATTTATGCATAATAACTATTATTCAGTTACGCTTATCTGTCAAACTGCATTACCAGTGACAAATATGCTTCTCATTTAACCTTAATCCTTTGGCGGTGCCTCCAAGGCGTGACAGTGACAAAGCTGCACATACTTGGTGGGGTCGTCCTGGGATTGAGAAACAATTCCCTATAGGCTAGTCCAACATTGCACATTGTCCATGTCAATTCCATAATCCACTTATTACGGTTCAAGGCAGACACCTGCCTTTAAGCACTAAATTCACTGCTTTCCTTAGTTTATTGTTTGCATCATTACGGTTTGGGTCTAGTAAGGCAAAATGCAACAGTCTACTACTATTGTTTAGATGCACACCTTTGTCCAATATTCTGTGTGTTGGCAATGGGGGTGACAGTGATAAAGCTGCATCCTCGCGTCAGCATTCAGGATGTTTCACAAAATATCTTTGCCTCTTCTTAAAGTCACATATTAACAGACATGATAACTTTCTGAGCTTCGAATCGGCCAGGCGTGGGTTCCGGGGCGTCGTTTTACTTGTGGCGGTTTGTTCTTTGGCCGCCCAGAATTCACCCTTCTCGGAACCCGCTTTGGTCGATTCGATTTACTGCAGTACATAAATGTTATTTTATGCCACCATAAAAGGTTTTATGTATTGTAGGAATAACCTGTTCTATTACTGGATTGTATGAATAACCTTGTTCCATTAATTAGTGGAACAATTCTATCCCCGACACAAGAATCGGGTGCACCTGTCTGGGGTACTTTCACAGCCAATCAAAAAGTAGCTGCAATCACGTGGCCTGTTTGGGCCAATCGGTTGCAGTCTCCTTCACTCTTGGATAATAATTTGGATCGACATCTTGTTTTAGATGGCTGCAAATATTTAATAATTCCACCTCCTCCCAATCCTCCTCCACCAGGTGCATTCGACTTGTAGTCGGGATTCATACTATATTCATCACATTTGATTCATACTGTACAATTTGTTTATTACTTTTACTCTGTTTAGTTCTCTTTCTGGGCGGTTTGTTCTTTGGCCGCCCAGAATGGGAAGTGTATGTTCTCTTTATTATCCACTATCTAGTTCAGTTATGACCTACGATAGTGGTTCTCGACATTTATTAAAAAATGTCCTTTTCACACAGATAGACTTTGTCATTCACTTCACCCTTCTCGGAACCCGCTTTGGTCGATTCGATTTACTGCAGTACATAAAAACATTTCCTCGATTTTTACATTGAATTGTTTATTCCGGATACGGAATTTAATGGCCTTTCTCTTTTCTTCTCTCATTTAAAATTGGGACTGGATGGCTGCGGCGACGTTACACTTTGTCGTTATCAACGATGAACACAGGTCTGAAAATAAAAGATTGAATAGGAATGTCGCGGTCTACATAATAGCGCAATTTTATGGACTTGCTTCAATAGAAATGGGAGCACTTTTCCGCGAACTTTTGGATCACCCCTCGTACATTAAAAGTACGTTTCATTCTGGGTTTTTTAGACTGAAATGACACTAATGGTTTTACTTGCATATTAAATATGTCGTTCATTAAGGCAATGTGTAGATCACCAAGGCAACATGATTTATTCATGATGAAACGATTTTGTCGTGTGTATAAATGTGTGTAAAAAACATCAGAAATGTTGTGTAGTAGCGTTTCAAATACTTTTCTTTTAAATACAAAACAGCAGGGGGTGCTTTATGAAAATGTTTTTTCAACACAATACAATTCATATCGATTTGTAAAATTTAACATTGCTTTATTGCTTTTATCTGGACGTCACTAAGATTCGAAACAGGTTCGATTTGGCTTTTCGTGAACATTCTGCCTTTTCACATTGGGGTATGAAGGATATGGGATACAAATTGCCACGATTCAGTCATCATCAAACGAGCTTTGGGTTTACAAGTCGATTCATGAAATCAAACTTTGTGAGGAATTGAGTAGATAGCTCATCATCCCACATGTCTGGTTGTAAACCTAAAGAAGCACACAAATAAAAAGCCCATGTCCTGAAGACAAATCGCAGGCGGAAGTTCGATATCGGTTATTGACTACAGTTGACCATCAGTGGATGGAAAATGGGAAACGTGGAATACAATAGAAAAGCCGAACCCGGCTCTCGGTCCCGACCATATCCTTGTAAAATCTAAGTTGCTCTACTTCGAAAATCGCTCACATTTTCTACGTCGAACTCTCGAACTAACAATGCGATCCCACAAGACATGCATATTGCATTTAATTGACGGTAAATGTTGATCTTGCGTACCAGGTTCATCGATATCGAAATATACAGTATTAAATAAATAATTACATGTTCAGCAACCATATTTTCATATTGAGCAGAATATTTATATTAATCATCTACGGTAGACGTGTAAAAGGTCAGTGATTTGCCAGAAACTGTCACAGTCTGTACTACGGTAGACGTGTGACAACCACGGGCATTGAAAAAAGTCAAAACCTAGTGACCTGGATACTCAAAGGTCAGTCATTGATTCAACCATTGTTTCGTTTGCTGAGCACATTGAAATTCATTTTTCAAGATCCTTGGTCCCAAATCTTTACGAATTGTTTAAATAGATTTACACCGTTAATCACTCAATAACTCAAGATCATTCGTTTGCTGAGCACATTAAAACGGCGTCTGCATAAGTTCATTAATGTGAATATATAACGCTCATGATTTATTTAATGCAAGTTAATGACCACGAGGAAATATACGGCAATTCCGATCGTCAAATTGAGATTTATGGGTAAAGAAGCATTACTCTTAAATCTCTGATTTAGGGAATAATGTAATTACATCCGTTTCCATCCACATTCAAAAGTGAGTTTCATTAGGCTACATCGATGCACATTGATTAAATGGTCATCACGTCTACAGAGTTGCATTATAGCATTACGAAAGCTTGTATCACCCTTTCAATAATAAGGCAATATCTTAATGATAATGTTTTTATGTAATACTATTAATTGTAAACCTTCGATAACATTACAAGATATCTATTGCGTGATGATTGTCATATTTTTCTGATCTGTCGCTATTTAAAAATATATAAATAAAATCAAACGACACCTTCATATACTTTCAAATCAACACTGATCTGATATACCTGTCTGCCCGTTTAACATTGCAACATTTTCAAGTTAATTAGAGTCAAACTTGATTATACTTCATTGCTCTTACTCATAATCTACCTCTTGGCTACTAATATAAAGCGATTCTCCGAGGACAATATGACAAATACCCACGACAAGATTGAACTGGTTTCATCGAGTGTAGAATATTGGACATTGGAACATGTTTATTCCTTGCACTAATTATGTCATCGGTTAATCGAAAAACATTTCCAGTTTAAACACAATTTCTTAAGAATGTATGAACACCAGGTCGTGCATCATCGGTGTTCACGGGTTGGTTTATAAGAAGAGCAACGTATTAATTATGATTTCGTTTTTGTTATTCAAACGTGTGAATTATGCGAAGGACATGGCAATCGCACATCGTGTTTAGCAAGGTAAATGTCGTTGAAATGAACGCAAGGTGAATTATTAATAACCTTATGATCTGATTTCGTTGTAATAGAAATCAGTTACCAGCCGTGGATTCATGGAAGCAAACTAATTTAGTCGATAATGTTATCGATCATAGAATTAAATTTGATGTAATGGGAATTCAGTTGTTTGGCTGTCAGCAAGGGTTCTCCTTTACTTGTGTTTTCTGTTTAAGTAAATGTTTTTGTTTTGATATCCAGTTCTGAAACAATGAAGGTTGTAGTCAGCCATTGGACTCAAGTCTCCTTTATTACCCATCCCATTGGAAAGGCACTTCAAATTACTTCTCACTATACTGTGACAAAAACTACTGTCAACATTTTTGTAACGTTTGTGTACAAACATCATTAATAATGACATAAATCAATCATCATCTTCGTGGGCACTTTATAATAATAATTGCGAGCAATACTGAGGGCCTTAAAAGGTATTAGAGTAGTATTCCAGTAGCATGACTCATACACTATGGTGTTGTTCCGATAGTTTTGCCTTTATTTATTCAAGCTAAATAAACTGTACTGATGATGCGCATACTTACCTCATTCACAACATACCCAATAACTTAGCTAAAATAATAACTGCCTTGTCAAGAAACTGTATGTGCCGCGTAATAGACTACCAAGTATGTGGATGCGAATGCCTGTCGGGCTTAACACTGGTCGAAACTGCTTAAAAGGTTGGTGTTGGCAGAGCGCTGCTCATATATGTCTCCAATCTCGGATAGTTACGCACTCAATAGGATATAAAAAAACTGATTATAAGGTTGTCAGTATCGTAGGTTATTTTGTACATGGTCTGTATATATGATGTTGGTATATTTGTTTGTTGTTGCGTTCCTTTTTTTTCTGTATACTATGTGCATGTTTCTTATAGTTTCCTCTTTTATTTCAATAATGTCGATCAAGCAGATGAGGTATGTCTGACATCATGTGTGGCTCATAATCTGAGAGAAACTAACTTACTACTTTGCTACACATTCGTACGCATATGTAGCAGAAAACGTTTGACAACAATGGATAAAGCAATGTCTTCATATTGAAATAATGATACTATCGTTCATAGAGATGATGCATATACCTGCCTAGTAGTCGTCGTCTATTGCAGATATATAGAAAGCCGTAAAATGGTAACTAGCATGTTTCTTTAAAATTCACACGACGGGTTTGTTCGTGAGTAGGCCAGTGCGTTGTGTTATCTATATCTTACACATGCCTGTAAACTTTAAAGTTACAGAAATAAACATAACAATACTGAAGATTGTTAACAGTGAAATAAAGGGAGACATGTTGTTTGGCAATCGGTCTGTCCGTCACAAACTTTGTTGCAAACATATCTCATTAACTATTAAAGTTACGGCAACGAAACATGATTGGTTGCCAGCATGTGTAATGATGCGCCTATTGGTTTCTTTTCGCCGGTATCAAGTTTCAGCAGAGTCGCGGCACTTGACTTAGTTAGACTAAACTGATAGAGTGTGGAACGTAGCACACACATTCCAAATTGATTTGAATTACGGTCATTAAACTTTACAGGAAAATTTCTCAGCATGGAAAGATGTGCATCTTAGTTTTGTGTTGTCGAAACAGCCCAGCTTTCGCAAAATACTAACTTTTGCAAAATTTACATTCTGGATTTCCGGTTGTCTAGACTATAACATTCTTCATAGAATATGGGCGCAAAATTACAAGTCTTTCACGTTTGCCTGTATTAACTGTCGTTTTGTAATTGTTTAATATAAACTGCGTATGGACCGGTGGCCTTTAAGAAAATCAAATTATTGTTAATGGCATTGTCTTCACTTAAATACTTTTTTCAGATTAAACATTCCGCGAAAAGATAAATGTCGCATTTTTTCAGTTGTTCCTCTACTTCAAAAGGAAAAGTCAGTCGATTCGCGGTAGAAAAATGGGAGTAAAACAAGACAAGAAATAAGACAAAGTGACAAACAAATATCGCATTTCTTTCATTGGATGGCCACAACATTGATTGCGATGCCCCAAACAATATTCCATAGATGACAGAGTGTTTCCTGGCTGTTCGAGTACAATACATGCACGTTCCCTTTATGTCACGATGAAGGTTGATCTACCAGATGGAACAATCTTGAAATATATAGTGTTTAATGAAAACAACATATTTAAAAGAATACTGTTATGTTGCTGATATTAATAATGAATACATATTAAATGTGGAACCTTTATTTGGATTGAAATAGTTTTTTGTTGTCAAATGTTATGTTTTTGTTCTAAATAGAAAGCATTACACACAAACTATGAACACTTAAAGATGTTGTTATAAATGTTATAGATAGTGTATCGAGAAGAACATGTTAATAACGCACATAAACAGATTTTTTATATAAATCATCTTTCACATATTTCGCGGGAAAGTGTCAAAGTTTGCACCATACATCAGCTTTACTTTTACCACACCATAAAATGCCTGTTGAAAAGGTATACCAGCAAACCGACCTCTGCGTTTGTATGACGAAACCGTTTTTCTTATTCGACAGCCATGAGCATTTACAGAAATCAAAACCCAGTGACCTGGATACCAGAAGGTCAGTCGTTGATGCAACAACTGTGCCCTTTTCTGCGCACAGTGAAACGCCACCTGTAAAGGTAAGTTGCTCCGTGCCTAGAGGGCTTCTTCGAAGGAACACTAAAATAAAAAATAAAGGCAATATAGTAAATACTCAATATTTTCTGAAAGTTCTGAAAGAAAATATTTCGCCATAAAGTCATGGTCCATTTCAAATACAGACTTACATGTCACCTTCATAAAACACTCCTATATATTAAAGATATATTTAATTCGTTGCTTTAACTTCTTTATATTATTAAGTAAATTGAAATATGCTAAATCACAATATGTGATATCGCGGCGACAGTTCACTTATTCATGATCCCTGGGTAAGTAAGTAAGTAAGTAAATATGTTATTATAGTGACATGTGTATAACAAAACAAACGTATAACAAAATATAACAAGAAGAATGTTGATGCAAAGCATCAAAGACGCCGCGCATGACTTAAAGGAAGCAGATGCAGTTCAGTACATTGAATTAACCTGTGCAAACAGACAGGATGTAAATATTTCGAACAAGAAGGCCCAATGTTCCTTTATTTTAAACAAGAAGGCCAAGATGTGCCTATATTGCTCACCTTGCTATCATAGCCTATATAAAAAGGTTACCATGCGCAGAAAGTGTCAATATTGACGTAGGGATTAAACGTTTTATATGCAACGATCTATGTGATATTCAGCATGTGAAGTTTAGTCGTGAAATGACAAGTTTATTCCTGAAACCATTTAGTTTGCAGTTTGCTTAACATTCACTGCAACTATAATGTGTCATACAAGCTGAAGTTTCTCAAGTTTTTTTTTTTAAGGTGTTTAAATATCAACATATATTAAGGTGTTTATTGCCTTTAGTTATAAGTTATATGTGACACAAGCTTTGGAAGGAGAGGGGGAAGTCTATTCTCCTCCATTGTAGCAGAAGTATGATAGCAAAGACGGGAGTATAGAAACAAAAAATACGAAGTAATTTAAAATAAAAAAAAAGATATTTATGATCAAGATTGGGCATTATAAAAGTTCACATGTATAGCAAGAATTATTGAGTCTGTTTCGTTTGTTTGTAATGTCACTTTGGTAATAAAACATGTTGACCGACTATTACAAATTGCAACGATAAAGCCATACACTCAAAGTGAAATATTTGTTTTGTTGAATGATCACAATTTATTTTAAGATCACCGGTATCAATATTTGCACAAATGGCGAAAACGGATTTGCACAGAAGATCACGCGATGCAATATAATTTAATCATACACAGTAACAAAAAAGGTATCACATATGTATAAAAATAAAAGCCCGTTTCTTCTCAAAATCGATATCTAGCAGTTAACATAAGTTTACTTGAGAAAATAGTGGAATAACTTGGGGAAAACAACCACGCCAAACATGCCTTTAAATGTTACAATAGTGCCGAGAAGGTTTCATGAGGTGTTACGTAAGGGCACGGAAGGGATCCAGAACATCGCGAAGACATGCCGAAACATCCCGATTTTGCGAATTTCGCTTTCGGCAACCCTTCGGAGGCCTAATGGGCGGCAGGTCTAAGTAAAAGCAAGACGACCATATTAATATACTGATCATCATGGCTTGAATGAATCTAGTAGAGGATTGCCGCAGGAACGTTTCTTCAAACATATTTGAAAATGGACCAGATGCATGCACTTTGGGAGTAGAATATCTTTTATAGCAGAATTGGTAGTAATTGTTGCCCTCCTTGGCTCTCAGATTTCCAGGTTAGCACTACGACTGACTGGCTGGTGTCAGGATAAATGGACCAGATGTACTGGTAACTAAACCAGGAAATGCCGTGGTATAACTGACAATTGTTGAAAGCACGTCAAACATTAAACAATCAATTAAGCAATCGTGCTAAGGTGAACAATTTAAAACAAACGGTACCTGCATAGACAACTTTGGACATTGTAAGCCATCCTTTTTCGGACTTTAGGTATTTGGTAGCATCAGTGTCATGTGTGACTCGATCCGTTCCAATAAGACATCGGCCTTCGCTACTCTTGAACGACACTGTCAAACAGTCATCCACTTGATTACAAATAGCAAGGCCAGCCACAACACTCGAACACGAAACATCTTGCCTAGCATTTATTAATACATAATCTATCCTTGGTAGAGTAAATCTTTGAGAAACATTTGCACCGTCAACAAAGAATGCAGAAAATAATAAACACAGGTATTTCAATAACATATCAACAAACATTTTGTGACAAGACAATATTACAATGTTACTCTCGATACCTCTAAATCAACACTGACTTGACATATCGATATGCTCATTTAACATTCAAAAACATTATATCACAATAGTAATAGAAAGCGTTCTCTCGGGAACAATCTGACATGCATCAACAACAATTATTTGTTTCGGATAATGGAAATTGGAAATTGGTTTATTCGGATAGGAGCTTTTCGCCCTGATACCTTATCACGCATTCGTTTCGACAAGTAAACGTTCGGCCGCAACCTACACTATTGTTATAACGGACGAAAAGCTAGTTTCATACGTACAAGAAACCCGACACACTCTGAACTATCTGTGACCTCAATGCAAAGCTTGTTTTTAGACAATCGACTATGCTGTGACCCCAACAAGTCTACATCAGATGACTTTGAATAAATCTAATTAAACTATGGAAATCTCTGTAAATGAATGTACATACATATTGAAAATATATTAAACCATTATGACAGCATGAAAAATGGCAACTCCTCTTTTAGCCAGGATTCTTTCGATTGTCGTCATATTTCGTCTTTAAGCAGGAAAGGGTTAAACTCCTTCTGTGATAGCTACTGTAAAATACTGTAAAATAGAAAAATTTAAAATAATGTTAGAAATGTATCTGACATTGTTTGTGGATCTTATTCGGAGCGAAATAAATCTATTGTTATCCACACATATGATATGCATTCGTAAAAGTATGTAGCTGAAGACTTTTTTGACAACCATGAGTAATTTCCCTTTTGAAAATAATTATACTTTCGTTTATAGAGATGACCTTTATATTTGCCTGAATGTTTTGAAACAGCACAGATTACTGTTATTGATCTAGTTAAAATTTACTTTAAAATAAAACGTTGAATATTCACCGATCACAATTGCAGCAGACGTATTGCATCCGTCTTGAATTGAATCAGCTTAAAGATTGGAACAATTATGTCAAACGATACCCATTAACTATTTGAATTACTGTCCTGAAAGTTCAGATGAAAGTTTCTCAGCATGTAAAGATGTGCACGCTGGGTGTGTTTTCGAGACAGACCAGTTACATCTGAGCTTTGAATATTGATTTAGTTAAAATTACGTAAATTCACCGACCCAAATTGCAGCAGAGTCATTTCATTTGACTTGAATAGAATCTGAATAAATATTGGTAAATCTTTGGCAATTAATACAGAAAAACTATCTTCATCAACTGTAAGAAGATGAACTGAGTTCAAGAACTATTTACATGCCAAAACAATCTTAATATGAAAAAGGCAAAGCCTCAGCACGAGCACAGCGCCTTATATGAGTATAGATGGTACCTTTTTCGGGTAAACATTTATTAACTTTTGAAATCAGTAAGTTATTTAAAAATATGTTTTTAAAACTATGTATGATTAAATTGTATTGCATTGCGTGAACACATATTACGTAATGCACATGGTAACGCCTTTATTCAACACACATTACGTAATGTACATGGTCACGCCTTTATTCAACACACATTACGTAATGTACATGGGTAACGCCTTTATTCAACACACATTAAGTATTGTACCTGGTAACGCCTTCATACAACACATTAAGTAAGGTAACATGGTTACTCCTTTATACAGCAAACATTAAGTAAAGTGACATGGTAACGCCTTTTTACAACACACATTAAGTAAGGTACATGGTAACGCCTTTATACAACACATTATTAAAGAAAGGTGACATGGTTGCAAAAGTTAGAAAAATATCGGAGTTTATGTGTGCGTCGCAATCTAACAGTGTTGCCGAGGATATTATAGTAGAGTTTTGCGATGAAGTGACTGAAACAAAAAGTGATACATTGAGTCAGAGACCCAAATCTGCTTGTAGTAGGAAATTTCGCGATGACTGGAAACATAATAGACCTTGGTTGACTTACAATCCTCAAACACGAAATATGTACTGTTCTGTTTGTTTGTCGGCAAATGTGACAAATTCATTTACTTCTGGATGTGATATCTGGATGTGATATCATGAAACAAGAGAGTGTGACGAACCACGAGAAATCAAAGGGTAAGTTTTACAGCGACTATTCATTGTCCCTATTCATGCAAAGTTAAATATTACGTAAACGAAATCACGTGCACAGCTGTATTTTAGGCCGTATGCAAGATCGTATAAAAGAAAATTCCGCGACCGAAAAGCATATCGTAAATCATAATTGTTTCACTTAGCGACTTTTTTTTATGACGTCGTGAAACAAATAAATCCTTTTTTTTCATTACAAGTAGTTAAGTAAATAATTTCAATTAACAACTTGATCACAAACACAAATACATGATTTAAGATGGCCGAAGACGATGTTTTTTGAAAACACGAATCCAATAGAAAGTTTATTTTCAATTGCCGATTTCTTCGATGTTGTTAACACGAATCCAGTAGGAAGTTTATTTTCAAATGCCGATTTCTTCTTTTCAATTGCCGATTTCTTCTTTTCCATAGACTTTCCATATTTGTGTTTAGTCATTTCCAAAATCCTCTGCTAGCCACCAGATTTTCCGTATGTTGAAATGGTCAAAAAACAGTATAATGCTTAGGCATACTCTAATAGGGTTTTAGGACAGATAAGATAATGTACATGAATACATTTTTCTAGTTTCAATAAATAATTTATAAATTACGTTTTTACAGGGAAAAATGGTCATCCTGTCGCCATCAAGATTGTCCAGGCTAGTAAAGAATACAAAAAGTCAGCTGAAGCCCACTTGTCCAAATCCGAGTCCGCTGTAACTGCAGCAATGAAGAATATATTCTTCATGGCGTCCAACAGTCTCCCTAACATGTTAATCTCAGAGCTCAATGAACATTGTATAGATCAGGGTTGTTCTAGCCTGCAGTCCCTGAAGGTAGATAAACATACCTCCTACGAGCACAGTTCAAGTGTCCATGAAATGCAAGAGTGCATGGTTGAAGTCATCAATGACCAATTTAAAAGTGATCTTGGGGATTCTAAGTTCAGCATCATGGTTGATGAGTCAACGGACATTTCTGTGGATCAGAATATGATCATTTATGTCAGGTACCTGGAGCAGTCGCTAGGTACATATAAACCAACAAGTGTACTCCTTGATGTGTGTAAACTAAAAGATGGGGCCACAGCTAACCAATTAAAATTGTCTATATTAGGATCTTTACACACTCACAAGTTGAATATAGACAACCTTGTAGGCATCAGTACTGACGGTGCAGCTGTTATGACTGGTAGGAAGAGTGGGCTTGTTCAGCAGTTGAAAGCAGAGAACCCAACCATACTTGCTACACACTGTATTTCCCACCGCCTGGCCCTGGCTAGTGGGCAAGCTGCTGACTGTGTCCCATATTTGTTGAAGTACCAGGAAATTGTGAACAGCATCTATAAATACTTCGAGAACTCGCCAAAAAACATGTCACGACTTGAAAAAATTCAGTCCATCTTAAGTAGTACTGGTGCCTCACTAAGATTTAAGCAAGTGTTCCACACTAGGTGGTTGAGTTTCGAGGGAAGCGTGAGAGCAGTTTGTGATAACTACAGCCCCTTGGTTAGTGTATTAAGTGAAGATCAGGGCGCGAGAGCACAAGGATTGTTAAAGTGTATTTCTAATTACAAGTTTTTGTATGTATCTCACTTTTTGGCTGATATTTTAAAGCCATTAAGCATCTTAAGGATTTCAGTCTAGTACCATTGATTTCACCAGTGTTTCAACGTCCTTGCAATACACTGCTGGTGAAGTAATGAGGCTGACTGAGTCCAAACAAGGCAAGATGCTGAAGTGCTTTAAAACTTCAGTTCCAGATGCGGTGAGTGAGGTGGGAAACTTTGAGTTTCACGGGCATATTATTAAGGATAGTGAGAAACAGAGGGTGGAATCCGAGAAATGTTGTGTACAGTTTGGTCAGAAATTGTTAGAGAATTTAAGGGAACGGTTTGCAGATGTTGGAGATAGTAAGATTTTGAGAGCATTTTGTAGTTTGTTTGACCCGGTTGTGTTTGTAAGTGAAGGGGAGGCATTAGATGAATGTATTAAGACTGTCAGTGAGCATGTGTGTGAAGAAGAGTTCAGAGAGCAGTATGAGTGTTTCAGGAATGATGTAATCACTAACTTTTCTAAAGTTGCCAATGATATAAACAGTGTGTGTCAGATTGCCTTGAGAAAAAGAGATATGTATGGATGTGTTGCAGATGTAGCCTACAAACTTTTGTGTGTGCCTGTGTCAAGTGTAGAATGTGAGCGAGGTTTCAGTGTCCAAAACCTTGTTAAGACCAAACTAAGAAACAGGCTGGACACTAGGCCATTGTACTTTTTGATGAAACTGAAGATTGATGGTGGTGACCAGAAATCTTTTGATTTTGCATCAGCCTATGGTAAATGGAAAAACATGAAGAGTAGAAGGATCTGTGGTTATTAATCCTCTTCATGTATTTTCATTGGCCATAGACTGATTCAATATCAAATGAATGTGAAGCATAATAATAAAAGAAGGAAAACATGTTTAAAGGTTTTTTATTATCATTTTTATTATCATTTTATGACATTTCATGTAGTATGTATGTATGGTTTTTTTTAGCTGTATTGATACACTATATGACAATTTAGTCAATGGCAGAAACACCCATAAAGTGCTTAAAATAGGGTATATCAATACAGCTAAAAAAAAAAAAATCGAGCGGGCCCTCCTCCCCCTTTCGAAAAAATAAATTGGCCAAAAAAAAAAGAGGTCCAGTGTAAACCCTGGTTACGCCTTTATACAGCAAACATTAAGTGAAGTTACATGGTAACGCCTTTATACAAAAACATTAAGTAAGGTACATGATAACGCCATTTATACAAAAAACATTAAGTAAGGTACATGATAACGCCTTTATACAACACACATTAAGTGAGGTGACATGGTAACGCCTTTATACAACGCACAGTATGCAAGGTACATGGTAACGCCTTTATACAGCACACATTAAGTAAGGTGACATGGTAACCCTTTATACAACACACATTAAGTAAAGTGACATGACATGACACTATGTAAGAGCAGGGGAAGAAAGGAGACACACCTTAAACAAGTGATGTCTATTTTATTTATTGATTCCAATTGCCATAAAAAAAAAGGTTGTTTTACATCACACTCATAACTCCGTGTCCTAGTAAATAACAAAATTAACCCATTTTGAATACAAAATGAATAAGTTCGTCAGTCAGCAGGACACGGATACAACTAGGGTTGTTATTACATAAACGTTCATGATGCAAAAATGATGCTTGTAACTATATAAATATACAAGAATGAGGATATGAGATAGTTTTATATGTATGTACACAAATATCTAAACCACGCCAAATTGCCGAGCAGTAATTTATTTATTTATTTATTGGGGTTTTACGCCGCTTTCAACATTATTTCAGTTATATCACGGCGACAGTTCACTTATTCATGATCCCTGGGTAAACAAGCCAGTACTAGGCTAGAAAATGTGCCTTGCCCAAGGGCACTCCACCATGACCGTAGTGCCGCGACTGGGGATCGAACCCGGGACACCCGGTTTCGAAATCCCCGACGCTAACCACTCGATCACAGTGGATTCCTTGCCGAGCAGTAAGCGCCGGGGATTTGTAACCGGGCGTCCCGGCTTCGATCATCTGTCACGGCGGTAATGGGGGGGGGGGGGTGTTCCTGGGCAAGGTATATTTTCTAGCATAATTATGGGTCCGATTCCACCAAGACTACTTAGCACAAGTTAATACTTAAATACTTAACACCATATTTCATCATTTCTTGTTTCCATAATATTATGTCAAGCATGAATGTTGGAATGTATACTTGTAAATGATTAAGTTGTAATAAATAGTTACATTGCTGATTAGCAATACTTGTTAAGAAATGAAATATTTAGGCATATTCATTAGGGAAAGAAAATGATGAAATACGCTTTTAAGTATTTAAGTATTATTTAGCGTTAAAGTGACGTAGTTGGAATTGTAACCTGGTTTGTTTACCCAGGTACCATGAATACGTGAGCTGTCGGCGTGATATAACCGAAATAATGTTGAACACGGCATACAATCTCAATAAAACAAAATAAATGATTTCATATAACTCCCCACATGGTTCGTTTCAGTTATAAGACCTTCGAAGTTTAAATCGCATTTTTATTCTGTTTAAGTTTTCGCGCTATTTGAACACCTTCTTCAATAGGAGGTAGAATTACAACTACAACAGTTGCAGCAAAGCACCAGTACTGAAATAAACGGATCCAATTTCTAAACTGTTCCAACGAGAGAACCTCTATACTTAGAACAACAGAAGGGACCACAACCAGGAACAAAATCAAGCTTAAAACACCTCCCACGACAGCAACAATTTTGGCCTTTCTGAAAATACGATCCATTGTAGCGGCTGTTATAATTTCACCAGCTTGTATTTGATCAAGTTCTTCTTTATAAACGAGACGAAAGGGATTCAGTGGATTGTCGATGTTTATAGTTTTAGCCCATTCCATTTCTTCGTCCTCTTTCGTTTCAATTTTGTTAGTGCATAATGATACAATAACTGTGATGATACCGCTCGCCATAAACCCACTCAGCATTGCCGATAGCAGTGGATAGTCCTCAACAGTGTTTACAAAGAAGTTGTTTAAACCACCCTCGTACATTGAACCGCCTATCAGCATTGCCGCGATGGAACATACTAGTCCAAACACACTACCTGTTTGTTTAAAAGAAATAAAAAAAATATACATATCCTTACAATAAATACTGACATGTTTGACAATATTTCCATAATAGACAAAGAATGGGATGGACTTTGGAACAATTATCAATACTGCTCTTTTCATTTGATTATCAACGTAGAATGGGGAGTAAACCGTTATCTGATTCAAATATAGATGGAATAAGTTAAAGTTGTCCTGAATAACGAACGTAATGTAAACAATGGTCGTATTGAAGAACAATGGGAAAAGAAGTTATAGTAATGAAAATGTTAAAATTGATTCTAAAGGGATAAAATAAGTGCATGTTCCTACTGAATACATGAAATATACAATGAAACAAGAAGTTATAGAAACGGAATTGCTAAACTTGATTTTAAATGGATGACAAAAGTACACGTTCGTACTGATAAACTGAAATGTAAAAGGACAACGACACAAGAAGTTAAAGAAACGGAATTGCTAAACTTGATTTTAAATGGATGACATAAGTGCATGTTCGGACTAATTACCTGAAATGACTCCTTGTGCTGTAGCTTTTGACCAAGTTATCATTAGGAATAGTGGAACAAGAAACGGACTTGTAAACACCTGCATTCCCAGGGTGGCCCAGTTGATGTTGATCGATGTCTCTGACAGCAGTAGTCCCAGTGGCACAATGCTTACAATGATCCACATCATACACCATGTCTGGTAAAAGAAAGGGTGATAGCTTAACCATAGGTAATATCATTTATAGGAGTTTACCACCTTCGCTAAACAATCAAATGGATTTGAAATTCTCACGGAAAAGGTTCTGCACATATCATCAGTAACAGTCTCATTATATATCGCAATTAAATAGACGGATTATCTTTCGCGTTTGAAGGTGCATGTCGGTATCACGAATTTATATGTGACTTGATTCGTAACTTGAACGGGTTAAGATACGTGATATGGCTATGCATCAATCAGTAAATAAGAGAAAATGTGTTGATATGCTGGTATAACAAATCGTTTAAGGTAGAACATCTCAAATGGGCTCAGATTTCCGTTTTAACTCGTTAGATATAGAAATTGTTCGTGGGATTGCAAGTCATATACATCGGGAATGACCTACACGTCCACGAACAATGCCGCGATCTCTATCGGCCTCGGGCGGAAAAACTGTTTGTAAATACCGGCGTCATACGGAAATGGCCGTGCCAAGTAGTTATTATTTCACGTTAAATGTGATACCTATAGTATTGACATTGAACGGTTTTTTTTAAACAAAATATATACCAGATCTAGTACTGAAAGTGCGGTTAAATACTTAGGGTATATCCCGTTAACCACTGGTATCGAACCTCCGACCTTTAACTGCTTAGCTGTTGTTTTTTGTTGTAAAGTTGCCTGCTTGGGAAATAAAACTACCTTATATCGGATGAGTCCATCTTCATAATGTCTGTATTTGCCATGTATTCCGCACGTATACTGGACTCCAAACTTGTTTTCGCTTGACTGTCGGCTAGCAATATCATTATTACAGCCTAGACAACCAATGGATGACGGGCAAATACAGACGTTTTGTGGTTGGTCGTCTTTTCGGAAAGTCTTTTTTTCCTTTCCACACAGGACACAGCTTGTAGGGGTGAGGTTTTTCCTACAACATATTTGACAATACCATTACAGCTACATTAAAACTAGTATAGTAATGAGACTTTCATACGGGTTTTGAGGTGCATTTTATAAATGTAATAAACAGTTAAAGAAGCTTTACCTAAATACATTGTGATTTTTTTATCTTTCAATCAGCAGACTTTCGGATTGATAAATTGAATAGCCTTTGCTCCGATATTTTTAAAATATCCAATATACATGTCTGTTCTTTTTAGAAACCAAGTGATACTACGACTACTTTCGACCCATATATACATTATTAAAGACCATCCGACGTGGGAAGCTCATGGGGGTTTTGATAAAGTATTAAGATCTGATTTACGTATATATTGTTCAAACATATGAAGAGGTTAATTATTATTAGATCATGCCATGAAAACGTTTCCTAATCGAATAGATACAATACAGAAAAAGGCATTGGTATGCTTTATAGATGTCACAAACAATGCCTTATATATGCCAAACGCGGGTTGATATTACTGCGCTTTACAGTTATGTCTAAACTGGTTGATCAATATGTTTTTAAGATATATCATAAAGGATACTATAATATAATCATAATCGGGTTGATGTGTCTTTTATGGATATCATATACACCAATAGAAGGTATACCTAAAGAGGTTTATGTGTGTTTTGTAGATATCATAAACGATGAAAGAAAATATACATAAACGGGTTGATGTGTGTTTCGTAGATATCATATACACTAATCGAAGGTATACTTAAACTGGTTTATGTACCTATAGTCGATTAGGAGGTATACCTACATGTAAACGGGGTAATGTATGTTTTGTAGATATCATATACAATGATATAATATATACCTAAACGGGTGTATGCGTGTTTTGTAAATATCATATTCACTAATAGTAGGGATACATATAGGGGTGTATGTGTATTTTATAGGTAACATATACATGTACACTAATAGAAGGATACCTAAACGGGTTTATGTGTGTGTGTGTTGTAGATAGCATATACAATGATACAAAGTATACATACACCGGTTGATGTGATGTGATGTGTTTTGTAGATATCATTAACAACAAGTCAGCCAACATTATATCTAAACGGATGTATGTGTGTTTTGTAGATATCGTAAACAATGATAGAAAGTATACATAAACGGGTTTATGTGTGTTTTGTAGATACCATATACAATGATAGAAAGTATACATTAACCGGTTGATGTATGTTTTTTAAATATCATTTACAACAAGTCAACCAAAGTTATACCTAAACGGGTGAATGTGTGTTTTGTAGATATCGTAAACAATGTTAGAGTGCATACCTAAAAGGGTTTACTTGAGTTTTGTAGATATCATTAACTACAACCAAATGTATACTTAAACGGGTTTGTTACAATACATACCTAAACGGGTGTATGTGTGTTTTGTATATATTATTAACAAGGTTAAAACACATACCTAAAGGGGTTAAGTGTGTTTGGTAGATATCACAAACAATGTTAGAATACATACCTAAATGGGTTTATGTGTATTTGGTAGATATCATAAACATTGTTAGAATACATACCTAAACGGGTTTATGTGTGTTTTGTAGATATTAAAGACAAGGTTAGAATACATACCTAAAGGGGTGTATGTGTGTTTTGTAAATATCATAAACAATGTAAGAATACTTACCTAAAGGGGTTGATGTGGGTTTTGTAGATATCATAAACAATGATAGAGGAGATAGCCATCACTTCCCCTGATCCTGTAGACATTAGCGCCATCATCAACATCGTCAAAAACAGATAAGCTCCCGTGTCACCAAGAAGAGCTTCCATTATAAATGGAGTAATATAACCTGTTGAAGACAGAAACATTCATTACTTTTAATATATACATTTTCTTGGGACAAGTTATGTTGCCTAAGCATATATACAATTGAGCCAGGAACACTTATCTTAAAGGTGCTGAACTCCAGATGGAGATCAAAATTTTGAAATGTTGTGCAGATTGTAAATTACCAGAACTACAGATTGTAATTTACCAGCACTATATATTGTAAATTACCAGCACTACATATTGTAATTTACCAGCACTGCAGATTGTATAATTACCAGCACTACAGATTGTAAATTATCAGCACTACATATTGTAATCTACCAGCAATACAGATTGCAAATTACCAGCACTACATATTGTAATTTACCAGCAATATATATATTGTAATTTACCAGCACTACATATTGGAAATAACCAGCAATCCAGAGTGTCAATTACCAGCAATACAGATTGTAAATTACCAGCACTACATATTGTAAATTACCAACAATACATATTGTAAATTACTAGCACTACATATTGTAATTTACTGGCACTACAGATTAAACGAATCCTCACACTAATGCACCAGCCGTAATGCTATCCTGTAACCATAAGAGCATTAAGGAAAACGAATATTCAATTGTTTTTAAATCTTAGGTATGACCAGGCTGCCGATCGAACCAGGGCCTCCCGCCCATGATAGACGCCCTAACAACTACGCGGACTAACTAACATTGAATACGAAGAATGTGTTTGTTTGTTTGGGTAAACGCCTTTTTCAACAGCTAAAATCATATCGCGGCGGACAGGAAATATGATATTGGTCCCATACTTTAAATTTATATGGAGATAAAAATATACATGTATATAGTATGAAATGAAACTATTACTACCCCACCTGCTGGAGCTCAAGAGTTGCATTGACTCCAATCATCCAGACCCATTAAGACGGCTCTTTCGGTTCAAGCAAGGTCAGACTGTGAAGGTCATTCTTATTGAGCGTTTCCCAGTCACAGAGGCAGAATACAAAGAATTAAAACACATACTAAATGTGAGCCGTCGTACGAGAAAACCAACAGTATGGCCTCTGCGTAATGTATCGATCCAGATCAGCCTGTCCGCGCAGGCTAATCCGGGCCGACACATTCCTTCTCAGGGGCATAGAGGTATAGAGTAATGACTCCTGAAACAGAAACTCCACATGAAGCGAAACGTGTCTGTCCAGGTTAGCCTGCGCGGCATGCTTAGGCTGGTCCACAATGTTGGTTTTCTCGCGGGACGGCTCATATGATGAAATACAAACCATTATCAATTTCAGCATCGGTGAGTAAGTGCGTACCATTGATTGCACTCATCGACATATAGGACATAGTGGCGGTGAACGATAAAGTTGCCGGCAGGACAAACCACAAATAGGCTGCCAGAAAATAACCTAGCACACCTTGTGATGGCTTTGCGGCAATCCTGCTTTGCCAGTTTGCTTGGTCGCAGAAACCAATGGAAGTGGCCATGAACAAGAGAACAATTCCGTATATAAGACCTGACCTGGTACGGAAAGTCAAGAACGAATTCTCGTAGTTTCCATCCGGACCTTCTAAACATCGTACATGCTCGTACATTCTGTCAATTAAAGAGATATCCTCGATATCTGACGATGGATAAAAACTGGTGTAGAAAACATAAACTGATACAGACAAAAATGTAAGTGCTGTATTAAAATACGAGATGTAGAAAGTCGTTCCGAGACCTCCTATCATACAGTATGATCCAAAGAGTACGGCGATCAGGAGAAAGATGAATTCGTTGTTGGAGTCCTTGGTCAAGACCTGGATTGTTGTTCTACCGGCCAACAATACAGTGGTTGATACTATCACATTCACAAAGATCGCAAGAATGCAAAATATGATATGTGCTGCCTTCCCAAACCGTGCGTAGGCTATCTGAAATTCCAAAGAAAGATATCTGTAATTAAACTTTTAAATGAAAATGGCCCGTTTATCAAAACAATGATATCCACATTTGACAGATGTTATAATATTCCGTCCACTTGGCTTAAATTTTCAATCCAGAAATTTTAAAATGAACTGGTGCAGCTTTTCCATAGTCAAGATACAATTGTTGAGTTGCACAGACAGCACTATACTCGTAGAACGTGGTTAGAAAGCGCGAATGAGCCGGCTGAGCTCTATACTGGTTACACGCACGGGTTCCATGAAATATGTTCCGGCACCTAGAGGGTCAATGCTACATCCCGCCTGATTATATACGATAATACAACATGAAGAATATGACTTCTAACAAGAAGTAATCCTCACAGGGAAAGAAATGTAGTGTTCTTAACCTATCCTTAGCTAGAGTATGCAAGCCTCACAAATTAATAATTAGGTGACAATATAGGAATATTTAGATATAACTAAGGCACAATCATTACAATATGCAGATACAAACGGATTTGGTTTGTTCTATCTTTGGAATTTGGCACGAACAAAAAACAAAAAAACAAAAAAGAAAATCGAATTCGCCCTAAATGTTATTCTTTATGTTATCCAAGTAAAACCAGGGTAGAAAATGTATCGTTTTTTATCAATAAAGTGAACTTGGGAGTCGTTTTCAATTGTCCCGATGAAGGGGTTTCCTATTTAAAAATACTTACCCCGTTACTGACAGGGTAGAATTTGCGATGGAAAAAGTATCGAAAACAAGAAAATCACACCGGTTATAGGGGTATGTAATATGTCAGTTATCATATTTTAATGCCCCAAATACAAAAATAACACTTATTTTCTTAAAATTGGATTTTTGTTTTTTTCGACAGTTGGGTATCTGGAGTTCAGTCGCTTTAAGGTCAATAAGCAAGTTCGTGTTGATTTGAATAGTTCGATTAGATGCATTCGAATTATTGAAGGCAGTTGTCTCTTATTTATCTGTAAATAATGGTTGCATATGGATAACCAGCGAAAAGGAAAAGTTAAAAAGTAGGATTTACACAAACTAAAAAGTTGACCAATAAATGCAAACCTGACTTTTAAATGTCTATCTTGTCTATCTTGGAAGAAATTCAATTGATCTGTATTGTATTGGTGGTATTAGACGATAAACATAACAACAACCAAACTAAGATTTACCTGTGGAAATGTTTTAGCTCCTGGTGCCCGTGTTTTAAGATACAAAGACAAAGCCGGGAACAAAAGAATATCGATGAATATACCAATGGACATCCATAAGCTTCCCCCAAGGCCTGACTGAAAAGAAATTTAATCACATTTTCAATAGATTAGCCCTCTGTTAGAAGTAGAAGGATAACCTCGTAAACACCCCCAAAAACTCTTACATGTACGACTTTTACCAACAGTTGCGTGTTTTGTTATACCCGACTTCTAACTGCAATTGTGAACATTGTAAATCGTGGTCTACGTATCGCTCCGTTTTCTTATACCAATACGCATTAAAGTCTAGTCCGTAAACATGTTAGAAGTTGCCGAAATAGAGAAATTGACCACTGTGACTTGAATTACTGGTATATAAATACATTATAATAATGAGCCGTTTCACGAGAAAACCAACATTATGGACGCTTAAAATATAGACCCGGATCAGCCTAAGCATGCCGCGCAGGCTAACCCGTGGTCCCGGACAGACACTTTTCGCCTCCTATGATTTTCTGTTTTAGAAATCATTACTCTATACCTCTATCCCTCTGAGACTGAATGTGTCGGCCCGGATTAGCCTTGATCTGGATCGATACCTTACGCAGAGTCTATAATGTTGGTTTTCTCGTGGAACGGCTCATATCAACTTGGATTCGACGTTCAACTCGTTTGCAACACACAGCTTTGAAAACATCGATGAGGTGGTGAAACGGGATACTATATTAAAATATTATAATTTAATTTGTACAGAACTCTACTTAAGATAAAGCCTAAATATGGCATATCAGGTAATTTGTCAATGTGTCAGACAGTTAAAGCCAGTAATTTTGTTCATCATATAGATATAGTTTGTAATTTCTTTTCAGATCTAAGGCTCGAACCCTGCGCATATATATCATATATTCTGTTACAAAATATCATTTTTTCGTCATAACTTATTTCCCATTTATCAATTTTAAAGACACACACCAATGTAACAGGTTCAGGGAATTCGTGAAAAAAATACCTTGCTCGTGAGCGTCTCACTCTGAAGAAAGTCAGCTGGCCATAGTAATTGTGACGTCACTGTGACAGCTGTAAGACTAACGCTTACGCGACCACCAGCGTCAAAGATCGTGTCAAGATTATGTTCATCCCGATATACGTATTTACGTAATGCCCGATAACCGCCCGCGACAACCAATGAAAATCCACCAAATCCAAAAATAAGTAGCAGGGCTACTGAACTTTTCTCTAGAGGAGGTCGAATGCTGGAGCAAAATAACAGAAAAGCTAGCATTTTGTGTAATTTAACGTTTCTTTCAAAAGAAATAATTGTCTCGGATTCAGCAAACAGATATACAATGCAAACACATTATTTCATTCCGTTACACCCATTTTTGTTTGTAATACTAATCACATTCACCTTTTAGCATGCACTGACTCTCCTCTAGTAAAGACCCATTAATAACTTCGATGAACTAAATATATGTTGTCCTACATAATTACTTTTCATATTATTTCATGTGATCCCGTTGCCCATCTGTAGTAATATGCACTCTACGATCTCAAATCGTCCGAAGCGGCTAAATAATATACACTATACTTGGATAGGGAGACGTAAGTAGGGCGTGACCCGCCTTATACAAAAATTCATTCGTGTATTTACTGTGCATATACTTAACATGGTCCGTTTGCATCTGTTTCGACTGAAACTGTTTTCATTTGGCCAATTTTTATTGTGTTTTACGCCGTTTTCAACAATTGATCAGTTATATCACGGCGTTTCCTGGTAAATTTACCAGTACTACTTGTCCAATTATCCTAACCAGCAAGTCAGTCGTAATGCTAACCCCGCAAATCTGAGCGCCAAGAAGGTAAAGCCACTATTGCCAGTTTTAATGTATTTGGTATGACCCGGCCGGGGATCGAACAAGCGACCTCCCTCACCCGATGCGGACGCTCAACCACTAGAACACCGAGGTTGTCTCACTTGGCCAGACGTGAGCAAATATTTCATATTCGTATATTGATCTCTCAACATTATACAATTTACAAACTTACTTTGAATCACCAGTGTAGGATTTGAGTTTAACGCCACAAGTTTCGTCCGGATTATGAGTTGATTGCATTATGTTGGTACTGTCACTGTTTTGTTGATTTGTCGTTGGTATACCGGTCGTTGATCCAGCAAAGACTGTTGGTGTGAGTAAGGTCATACAACACGCCGCCATATACACTACGACCGTGATATAATGATTTATCACATAAATACCCTTATTTTCAAGTTGAGAACAAATCACGGAACAACGATATCCAACATGTGTGATATCAAATACACGTCATACACGCGACTACTGATGACGTCATTTTGACCTTTATCTTTATTATGTTTATTGTTAAGTTGTTAAATTTTACACATTGAAAAATGCAATAATACGTTATTTTGAATAAATAACGAGTCTTAATTGTTTAAAACATTGTTTTTTTTTTTTCCTTATTATTCAAAAATGATGAGGACTACTTTTTTATGCGGTGAATCACAAGTTCTCATGAAGAATATGTTATTCGGTCTTTGTTTTGATGTTGTCAATATTTTTCATTAAAACACACTGTTTAGGTGATAAAAAGAATCCATCACTCGTTTTACTTTGGAGAAGATTTCTTAAATTCGTCTCGAAAAAGAGAGTTATTAACCTCGCCAAGAGGCTCGGTTAATAACCGTCTTTTTCTAGACTCATTTAAGAAATCTTGATCTCCAAAGAAAACTCATGATGGATCCTATATGTATTCTTTTAGTTGTCATCTTCAGCGGTTTCAATTTGT
Source organism: Serripes groenlandicus (assembly GCA_031761405.1). NCBI lineage: Eukaryota > Metazoa > Mollusca > Bivalvia > Cardiida > Cardiidae > Serripes > Serripes groenlandicus. The sequence goes on along the minus strand of JASEVX010000006.1, from coordinate 42,157,713 downwards.
TTTTACGTCTGAAAAAAACATTACACTTTCTTTTAAATGACCCTTTCTATAGCTTAGACCTATGTCATCCAAGTTGCTATAAGGATAATCGACACTATCATCAGAAAGCACACAGTAAAACATATGGCCGTGACGACTTTAATAAACTTGCAATTTAAGGTTGTTGAAAAAGGTTTGTGAAAAGATTGTCCAGTTACCGATATTTCTCTATTTGCTTCCGTATTTACTTCAATATCTAAATAAACAAACGTTTTTGTTTTAATAATATGAAAAAGGCAAAGCCTCATCACGAGCACAGCGTATTTAATGGATCTAACCTGTAGGTATGTGACTACCATGATAAAGGAATCTGTTTCAAGCTGTCGGAACTGAGACTGCTGTTGTACACTATTCCTACTTTATCTTTTGGTGCAAAGTCAAATCTTCAACACTTTTAACATTCAATTCATCACATGAACATAATCAATACAGAAAGGTAAAAAATAACAATAGTGAAAACAAGTGTTTCCTTCAATTAAGCTTAGTGACATAGTTTCTGGGTTAAAAGCAATGTTCAAAACATCCATTCTGCCAAAGTTTCAGCATGCTTACATTAAAAGAACAGCTGTCAGAGTGTTGACAAGATTTTCCTTTAATTTGGTCTAGTGACCTTATGTTTGACCCGACTTGACCAATATTTGAACTTGGCCTAGATATCAATAATAATCAGGCAAACATTCTGACAAAGTTTCAAGATGTTGAATGAAACCTTGAGGTCTAGCATGTTTACAAGATTTTTGTCTAGATTTCACCAAACCACCAATTCTGACAAAATTTCAACATGTTAAAATTAAAAATGCAGCATTCAAATGTCTGAGTGTTAACAAAATGCTCCTTCAATTTGGTCTACTGACCTAGTTTCTGACCCACCATGACCCTTATTCTTACTAGGTCTAGATATTGTCAAGACAAACATTCTAACAAAGCATCAAGCTGCTGAAAGCAAAGTGTGGTTTCTAGATTAACAAGATTTTCCTTCAATTTGGTGGAGTGGCCTAGTTTATGACCCAACATGACCCAGTTTATGACTGAATATATTTAAACTTAGCCTAGATATTATCAGAACAGTTAATTTAAGTTTATAATAAGGCATCCCAAGTGTTTTCAATATGTTCCTTCAAATTGACATTGAAACCTAGTTTTTCACCTCACAGGACCCTGTCTATAACTTGGCCAAGATTTGATAGAGATGATTCTCTGATGCACTTTCATTCATATTGGATCTTGTAAAATGTTGCCTGTAGATTGTTCACAAGGCAATTGTTGATGGCGTGTGACTGAAGGAGATCAGACAAAACGTGATCATGAAAAACACAAACTGTGCAATAAAAAAACAGGACTTTCTTTATATATATACTACATTTAATTAGATAAAACAAGCTTGATATGATTTTGATAAACTTATCCATTAATGAACATTACCTTGTATGAATCCATTAGTATTATATGTAATCAGCTGAAGTTCCTCTCCTGTCATCGTCATAACAGCTGTAATTCCATCAGTAAATGGGTTTCTCTCAATATATTCCCTTGTTTGATGTTGATGCAGGAAGTTATATTATCCCACAGTCAAAGATGTATGCAATTATCATTGTTTTGACAGGCACCAATGACCAACGGGTATATCACTAACTGCCTATATGAACTTCCTCTCCCATTAACGCCATAACAGCTGTGATTCCATGATTGTACAGGTTGATCTCAATCCATTTACTGTTTTGATGTGTATGCAGGAAAGAATATAACTCCACAGTCAAAGATGCATGCTATTTTCATTGTATAGACAGGTACCAATGACCAAGGGGTATATCACTAACTGCTTATATGAATTTCCTCTCCAGTAATCACCATAAGAACTGTTATTCCATGATTGCATGGGATGTCCTAAATCCATTCTGTTTTAAAATAAAACTTGATGCAGAATATGATTGACTGCTGTTTTAATACATGACATCAGACAATAACTGCAAATAAAAGTGTCTTCATATGAAATAAAATGATAAATTAAAGAATAGGATTACAAACACTATTTATACCTTTTTCTACTTTGTCCTATTATACTATTTTCAATCCAGAGCATATATGTATGGTGAAGATTGGATAGTAAATGGAGGCTCTATTGTCTTCACAAGCTGTATCATAGCAATTTTGACAATTTCAAGGGCCATAATCCAGTCATGCAAGGGCACATCTTGCTGGTTTCGAAAGGAACCGAGCTTACATCAATATTTAATTACTATCTAAGTTTGGTGAAAATCAGATAGTAAATGGGGCCTCTATTGTTTTCACAAGATCTATTATAGCAATTTTGGCAAAATCAAGGGCCATAATCCAGGCTTGCATGGGCGGATCTGGCTGGTTTGCAAAAGGAACCAAGCTCTCATCAATATTTATCTACTATCTAAGTGTGTTGAACATCCAATAGTAAATAGAGGCTCTATTGTTTTCACAAGCTGTATTATAGCAATTTTGACAATTTCAAGGGCCATAATCCAGTCTTGCATGGGCGGATCTTGCTGGTTAGCAAAAGGAACCGAGCTTTCATGGATATCTAACTACTGTATAAGTTTGATGGAAATACAATTAAAACTGAAGACTTTATCGTGTATACAACCTGTATTATAGCAATTTTGATAACTTCAAGGGCCAAAATCAAGCCTTACATGAGTGGATCTGGTTGGTTTGCAAAAGGAACCAAGCTCTCATCAATATTTAACTACTATCTTAGTTTGGTGAAGATCGAATAGTAAATAGAGGCACTTTTGTGTCCACAAGCTGTATTATAGCAATTTTGACAATTTCAAGGGCCATAATCCAGTCTTGCAAGGGCGAATCTGGCTGGTTAGCGAAAGGAACCGAGCTATCAAGGATATCTAACTACTGTATAAGTTTGATTGAGATCCATCAAAACTGAAGACTTGATCGCGTTCACAAACTCTATTATAGCAATTTTGACAATTTCAAGGGCCATAATCCAGTCTTGCAAGGGCAGATCTTGCTGGTTAGCGAAAGGAGCCTAGCTCCCATGGATATCTACTATAAGTTGATGAAGATACAATCGGAACTGAAGACTTAATCGCATTCACAATCTGTATTATAGCAATTTTGACAATTTCAAGGGCTATAATCCAGTCATGTAAGGGCACATCTGGCTAATTTTCAAAAGGAACCGAGCTCTCATCAATATTTAACTACTATCTAAGTCTGGTGAAGATCAAATAGTAAATGGAGCCTCTATTGTGTTCACAAGCTCTATTATAGCAATTTTGATAATTTCAAGGGCCATAATCCAGTCTTGCATGGTTGGATCTGACTGGTTTGCGAAAGGAACCGAGCTCTCATGGATATCTAACTACTGTATACGTTTGATTGAGATACAATCAAAGCTGAAGACTGTATCGCGTTCACAAGCAATTGTTTACAGACGCACACACGGACGACCACACCACGGCATAAGATCTTCTGGCCTTTGGCCAGTAGAGCTAAAAATAAAAGGGATCATGAATAAGTGAACTGTCGCCGTGATATAACTGAAATAATATTGAAAGCGGCGTAAAACCCCAATAAATAAAAAATAGACCAGAATTGAAAACAATATACATGTATATTAGTTATGTCAAAAAGCCAAGCTTTGGGTCTGCACCCAGTTTTGTTTTAGACCAATTGGTACCTCTGTGCAGTCTTATCTGGATTATTCCTTTAAACCAATAACTTTAAACTTATCTTTTTTACACCAATTGTGAAACGAGCTTTACTCTTATTCTAATCATGATCAATGTCCTGGAGATACAACCAGTTCTTCCTCAATTTGTGCGGAAAATCCCAATCTTCACTGAATTTTGATTTAGATATTTGGGGCATTTTTTTAGAATTTAGTAGATTTTGACTAACTATGTTTTCAAAAAGCTGTCTGCTGCAGAGGCGTCAGAAAGAGTCTATATGAGGGAAAGGGTTAATTGACATATGATTAATATAATTACTGATGATACAGAAGAATTATATCTATATAAAAAAAATCTTTCTGTCAAATTAAATACACCAGAAGGTATGAAACTTACATTTGTGTTTATCTTATGAAGATGACATTTGATCTTACAGCATTTGATGTTTGAAAGCATTGTGATAAAAAGTCAAAATGTTCTGTAAATGCTTTCGAATTAAAATCAATTGTACATTTTCCAATTCTTAAAATTTAACTGTTTTGCCTGATGTTTTTATACTTAAAATTGAATGATGTTTAGCTGCAGAGTGGATTCTTTTAAAGCATTACATTGGTCCCGACGGCTTCCAGAATTCTCGACCCCAATTTCCTAAGAATAGCCAACCCCAATTTAGATCCCAGTTTATATAGGTGTGAATGGATGATGGTTCTTTAGTTGTATAATCACTACATTTAGATAATGATTAATGTAATAATTATGCATGTTTTAACATCGTTATAAATTATCCTATATCATGGTTTTCAAAGAATTCTTAAGATTTGAAGTATTGTTTGATAGAGGACATTTCCTCCTTTTCTCACAATTTTCATTTATATAATTATACCTTAGCCAGAAGCCAACATGTCATATACATATTCTCCTTCCTCACCAAATGTTTTCAAAGTCGTCTGCAGCAGATTATTATTTTAGAACACATCAAGATCTTTTAAATAATCAATCAACAGGTAATCAAGTATCAATAATCAGTCAAGCATCATACCGCTTTTGTTTATGACACTTGTGTGTCAAACCATCCATTCATAACTATATAAACCGATAATGGGGTCGAGATTTCTGGCTACCGTCCTGACATGCAGTAGAAACGTAAGATATTACGTCATTAAATGTGTAAACAATCTGCACTCGAGAACTTCGAAGAACACTTCTAAAAATAGATTTACTTTCTTATGTGCTATTTTAGTGATATTTATGCATAGGGTCATATTTATTTCTTACATCATACAGTTAGCTTGGGAGTTCCGGATCACTAAAGAATGAAATAGTGATAGCTTGAATAAAGGAATTTAGAATTTAAAAAAACTTTTGCAGTTTAATGGCAAAATATCCGACCTTTCATCTTATATTTGTTGTCTGTCACATGCATTGCCAATTTGAACATTTTTTTCTATGCAGATTTTCTAGAAAACAATGTTCTGATCCGGAACTACCAGTGATCCGGAACTCACATATGTAGTACTAACTGTACAGGAGCAGTCCCTGTGATTCAACTCTGTTTTGGTGTATTTGGGCAGAGACATAAATACATGTCTCTGATTTGTGTCACAGGGTGTATGTTCAACCAATTTTTGCATCAATCTTTGACCGTCCGAAGGAGTTTTTGGCATTGAGTGTGAAACAAATTCACCACGAAGAGCATCTTAGATCCCATCACCAGGAACATCCGTCGATTAATGCAAAACATTCAGATTTACAATACAGCTAGATTTGTTATCTTTACCTCCAAGAACGTCAAAATGAAATTGTCTGTGTTAATGTATGTTACGAAAACGAGAGAGATAAAAGCAAAGTAACTCGTAGCCGATAGGTTCTGGTTATCAGCCTTTACTGTTACAAAAAAGTTGTTGTCGTTATCTCGGGAACCAGCTTGATTTGGACGGATGTGACGTCGGCCGGATATGAATAAATGTCGGTCATGGTTCCCTGCTTTATTCTATGTAATTTCATTTGGCTTTCATGAGCTGGGCCGTAGTAAGTTTGCACCTAAATTTTTTCCATACTGAATATAGGAAATTTCCCCTTATTAAGGTTAAACCTCATAACGAGCTGCGCTCGTTATTAAAAAGGGAATATAATTTTGCAGTAGCGATATCGGGTTTCATATTGCACTACGAGGGGCGTGCACAATTGATATCTCGCGAGATGTCAAATTGTCCACGCCCCGATTAGACAACATCAAACACGATATCGCTACTGCAACATAATTTTCCTTTTATCATATACAACATTTTATATGTTGTATTACGAAATTCACATATAATATAAAATTAATTATTGGCGTGTAAACCACGCCCCATTATCTCGTATTTCATTGACGTCACATCATATTTCAATGACGTACCAAGACAATTTATGTTTTTTCACAATGATTTCACTTTATCTAAACCATGCTTCCCAATTTTCCAGATGTTGCATCTTTTACATTTGAGCCGTTCCACGAGAAAACCAACAGTATGGAATATGTATCGACCAGATCAGCCTGCGCAGTCCGGGCAGTCCGCGCAGTCTAATCCTGGCTGACACCCGTTCCGTCTCAGGGGGAAAGAGGTATTGAGTAATGATTCATGAAACAGAAAATCAACAGAACGCCAAAAGTGTCTGTCCGGAGATCAGCCCGCGCGGCATGCTTAGGCTGATCCGGGTCGAAACTTTACGAGTCCACAATGTTGGTTTTCTCGCGGAACGGCTCCTTTTGTATTTCAAAGCAGATGATTCACATTATAGCCTGTATAAGATGTAAGATACACAGTGAAAGGATGTTACAATTAGGGAATTTTCGAGGAGTGAAGATTTTCCTGGGACGCCAGTCTATGCACGTGTTTTGGTCGTGCTTACTATCGATTATGGGTCTACACAAATTCGCTCGAGTATTCCCTTTCCGCAAATGCAACACGATTCCCTTTCGCTTAACCCTTTCCCTCATATAAACGCTTTCTGACGCCCGTCTGCAGCCGACGGCTTTTTAAAAACATGGCAACAAAAGAAGAAATTGCTCATAACGAGCAATTTCTCCTTTTGTCACCATGTTTATAACTCTATTCAATTATTGTACCTTCATTTTAAGCGAGTTTCCAATTTTTTGCGGGGTATGTTTTCAAAGTCATCTGATGCAGATTTGCTGTATGTGGAATGGGTTAAAATCACATAATATGTACCAGATAAATTTCTGTAGCAATAACATTGTTGTAAGTATTATTTTATCTAACTCTTTCAGCTTCAATGGCGACATTTAGCCTAGCAATACATATTCAGGTGATACAGCTCGTAACGAGCTGCCTCACATAAACTCAGCATTGTTTGCTTTGTTGTAATAATAATAGTTCAAAACGCTTATTAAATGAAAAAAGGAGTCGCCCGATTTTGAACATGGAAAAATCTACTAAAGGAAATTCAGCACTGAAAGAGTTAACTTCAAATTAAAACGCTGGGTTCAACGAGAATGTTTTCTATCCTGTCTTACAAATATACTACACTTCTCTTCCGATGAAGTCAAATTGAAATTATAATGGTTAGGTTTCCCGTGGAATAAACCCTTTCCAACAAACAGTCGCTTTTTGACGCATCTGCAATAGACGACTCTTTAAAACATTATGACAAAATGAGAAATTGCTCAATGTTTTTTTTTAAAACTCTTTTCAATAATCATTCTTTCATTTATAGTGATTGTTCATAAGTTTGCTTAGATATTATGAAATTCGTCTGCTTGTTTGTGGGACAGGGTTAATTCATATATTTGTTCAGATACTTATTGAAGTACCCTCAGTATAATTCAACGCTTTTAATCAAGTTCGTGTTCTATTAATAACGCATAGCTCTAACAGGTCGCGCAGGTGATAAAAATGGCGGTTAATAGAAAAACCATTAACCTGAACCTCGATCAACACAATGTTTTCATTATATTGTCGACGAATGTTCAAATGTTTCTTAACTTAATTAAGCAAGAGCACATTTTTTCAAATGTCTAATAGAATGACATTTAAATACTGTACACTGTGTAGGCTTCCCCCCATTTTTATAACATTGATACAGTGCCGGTTTTTTTTATTCCCCTATATCTATACATCTAATTGAAATTGAAAATGAATTGAAGTTTTTATGGAGTGGCACCTGTAACTTTTTGAGCATTACCTATAGAGTGAAATTGGCTGTAGTTTTACCTCTGCCGATCTTTATCCACAGAATGTTGGACTTCTCGAGCACTTGCAATTTCTTCTTTTCCACAATGTTTTCAACTTTGTTCAATAATTATACTATCATTCGTAGTGCATATTTGTTGAATGTTCGAAAGATTCAAGGGGCGTTATAAATCGTCTCTATCAATATGATACATGTTCCACGCTAAATGAGGTATTTTATATAATTTAATATAAATGATAATTTAATGTGGACACCGGCTATGCTTAGTATCAGCAAATTCTTAAATGGCTTAATAAAAGTTAATATGTTCGAGTGTTATTGGCTTACGTAATAAGCAATGTGTTTATTGCAAAAATTGTATTTTTAGCGATTTGTGGTCTCAATGGCATAACACTAGTGAGGCTACATTTCCAGTTCTGTGTCAAAGATGCATCTAACACTGTATGAGCCGTTCAACAAGAAAGCCAATATTATGGACCCTGCGTAATGTATCGACCTAGATCAGCCTGCGCAGGCTAAGCCGAGCCGACACGTTCCGTCTCAGAGTAATGATTCCCGAAACAGAAAATCCACAGGAGGCTAAACGTGTCTGTCCGGGTTAGCCTGCGCGGCATGCTTAGGCTAATCCGGGACGATACTTTACGCAGAGTCAACAATGTTGGTTTTCTCGTGGAACGGCTCATTTATATATTACATACACACGGACAGTGAAGACACAGCGGATGGGTGTATTGTGACCTCCCTATCCCACATACATACCCTTTCTGACGCAGCAGACGACTTTTGAAAACATTGTGACAAAAGAAGAAATTGCTCAAAACGAGTAATTTCTCCTTTTGCCACAATGTTTTCAACATATTTGAGTAAATATACCCTTATTTATATATGTTTTCGTCCACATGTTTCCAAAGTCGTCTGCTGCAGATTTGTTGTATGTGGGAAAGGGTTAAGACTCCAAAGCTCATATGGGGGCAAAAAGACTTATTGTTATACTGGCTGATATATCGGTATCTATCGGTCATAATTTTTACCGCTTCGGGTGCGAGTTCGATGTCCCTCCCGAGTCATACCAAAGACATTAAATTAAAAAATGATAGCAATGACTTTCCCTGATAGGATTGTCGGATAAGCATTACGACCGACTCGCTGGTGTCAGGATAAATGGACCGGAAGTTCTGGTTATTTACCCAGCAAACACCGTGATATAACTGAAATATAGTTGAGACACCGTGTGAACTAACAAACACACCAAAATTGTTAGTCTGGTTGGTCGGAAAACATGGCCACCAGCGTGTGAGGCTCATTCCCCTTATATGAGGAGAGTGCTAGGTTTGAAAATCTCCTCTCTGGCCGATTACGTAATCATTTCACAATTGGCGATCTTTTTTTTCTTTCTCATTTTTAACACTTTCCCGCTTTCTGACGTCTCTTGGAAAACATGGCGGCAACAGAAGAATTTGCTCAAAACGAGCAATTTCTCCGTTTGTCTCAACTTGTTCATATCTGTTCAATTGTTGTACCTTCAATCAAAGGGAGTTTCCAAATGTGTTCGAGTATGATTTCAAAGTCGTCGTCAGATTTGTTGTATGTGGAAAAGGGTTAAAAGTCGTATGGATTGTTCATAGCATGGCTACTGCCTCATGTTTATACTGCATTCTTGGTAAAAAGGATTATTTGAAACATCATTTCAGATGCTGGTTTCGTGTGTTACCCATTTCCAAATTTATTTGTATTGTGCTTAACGCCCCTATCAACAATTGTTGTTTTATCACGGCGTTTCCTAGGTAAGTTACCAGTACTACTGGTACATTTATCCCGACACCAGCGAGACATTGGTATGACCCGGCCAGGGATCGAACCCGAAAAAAACATAATCGTCACCTAACATGGCGAATGACATTTATATGCATACGTTGCAAACATCAGATTACTGGTATGGTTAAAAAAAAAACATGTTTGTTGTTGGTCACCAACACCGAGTTCGGTTTATTTGCATGGCGATTCAGTTGTATTGCCAACCCCACAACCCTGTGCTTCCAAAGAGGGAAAGACATTTCTACAATGTTTGAAGTCATTGATATGACCCTGTCGGGGATAGAAGCTGCAACCTTCCGCATTGGAGGAGAACGCTCTACCACTACACCACCGAGCTCGGTTTATAAAACGTTCTCAAATAATGTTATATCGTCTTTATCAGCAAAGTCCTGTATTCTTACCCCACTATCAAAGATAACAGATCAATCACTGTGAACGGCCATATAAGGCGGACCAAAACCTCCGGTTGCCTCTGAAGATTCAATACAATGGTTAAGCCCGTCTTTCTTTTCAGGATAAGTTCTCATGCGAAGCAGAACATATTTAATACCAGTTATGCATTTCGCTTGGCAAAACACTTTTTTAAAAACATTGTTGAATAAGGAGAGGACGAAAATTTACTTTCCAAAAAAAACCACACTTTCAACTTTCCCGGATCCATTTTTTTCTCACACGTTTTCAAAATGGTAAAGATGTATCGGTTAAAAGACTTGTTTTCATTCCCTCTTAAATGTAGTTGAAATGATTGCCAGGAAAATAAAAACGATTCGTAAATGCTTTCCGTTTTCGGTAATTTGCAGCAACATGTTGGTCAAAATCATGAAAACTAATCTTCATTTAACCCAGCCCACATATAACAGATCTGCAGCAGACGACACGACACAAATAAGGAACAAACATATTGTGTCAAAAGGAGAAATTACTCGTTTCTGACAATCTTTACTTTTGACATAATTTTTTCAACAAGTCATCTGCTGCAAAGACGTCAGAAAGTGTCTGTATGTGGACACGGATTAAGAAAATGGATCCATTTTCCAAAGTACAACAAAGATAAACGTATCATATTTCTACTTGTTTATTTATGCACGAGATGAATACATAAAATGCACAATGTTTACACAACCAATGTTCCTTAACGATCGACAGAATTTATACATCTGTATATATTTATATAAAATATTTCATTCATGCCTTTCTTTGTGGAATAAAGATGAAAAATGGTACTTTTTAAAAGCTAAATAAATGAAATATATTGGTACAAGAAGAGAAAGAGAGCAAGCAAAGAAAGCGTACACACAATGAGTGAAAGACAGACACAATTAGAAGACAAATACAGCTGCCAAAAGTATTCTTATACTGTGGACCCTTTTTAAACAACTGTTTGAAACACAATTATAATTTTTCAGTTTTAACGTAAATTGAAACAAATTTTCTGGTTCGCTAACATTGTTGATCAGCCAATGAGATGTTATAGTATTTTATTACTAGTCATTTAGAATATGTTTAGTATGGTTGTTTAGTGTTGTCTTTCAAACAAAACAAACAATTACAGCCAATACCATTCGATTTAAAGAACATTTGCAATTCAATATATCAGTTAATCAACTTCATCATACTCAGAACATTGTATTAAAAGTAGAAACTGGTTATAACAAGCAATTTACCTTTTATCACAATGTCTTCAACACTGTATCAGAAGAAATGGAAATGGAATATTAAGAAAATGGAGAATGAATTTGTGTACAAGTGTTTTATTTGAAAATGTATAAATGTAAATTTAGAGCACCTACATGCAGTTTGCCCTATAAAGCGAGATCAATAGCATAATGTTACGTATGAGTATGCCCATCCATACCAAAAGGTACAACCTGGTATTGGAGAACAGTGTAGATCAAGACCAGCCTGCTCATCTGCAAAGTCAGATCTAGGACTTTTCAAATACTTTCTTAAAGCTTTTGATGAGATTTGAAGATTTAAATAAAACTAAACCCTTTCCCACATACAGACGCTTTTAAACGCATCTGCATCAGAAGGTTTTTGAAAACTTTGTGACAAAGGAGAAATTGATCATAAAAATCCATTTCTCCTTTTGCCACAATGTTTTCAACCCTATCCAATAGTTATTTTTTCACATATAGAAACGTGTCACATGTTTTTACTAGATATGTTCAAAATTGTTTTGCTGCAGTATTGTTGTATTTGAGTACATGCAAACAGATAAACAGGTTACCCTGAACCTTAACTATTCACAAATGCCAACTTGTACATTTTTACAAGGACACTATCGTTGATTATTTTAATGATTTCAATGATTTAAATAATTCATGAAGCATATACATATGGCCCTACACTTAATACAAAATGAAAATTATGTTCCAAGGAAAAAAAACAAGTATTTGACTTTTGAAATTCACAAATGTGTGAAAGATTAAACAAAGACTGGAATGCATCAATATTCAGTATGATACTGGTTAAATCTTGAGAAATTGATGTCAATGTTTTTTTCTTAATTTGATACATTATATTCTAACAACAGACAAACAGAGAACAAAGACACAGATTTGAATCATGATTAATATTTGAAGAGAAGCACCACATATTGAGATCAAGTCCTTTAGGCATTTTATTTTTATAAACTAAGATTCTAATTCCTGGTTATTTGTCATCATATTTACAGGCTAACATTTTCAAACAATATATATTTGAATCTTCTATGAGGTTTCCTTTCAAAAAGCAATATCATTTAACCATTCCCACATGCAGTCAACTTTAGAAAACATTGTTACAAAAGAAATTTCATCATCTGTTGATCAGACAATGAACCCTTTTCTTGATATCATCAATTCATTACAAACTTATTCAGTTATAATAGCATACCAGACATGTCCAGACATGTGTGTATTCACTTAACCTTTATCCATATATAGACGCTTTCTGCAGCAGACAACTTTTGAAAACATTGTAGCAAAATGCAAAATTGCTCATAATGAGCAATTTCGCCTTTTGCCACAATATTTTCAACTTAATTTGAAAATTATACTTTCTTTTATAGATAGTTTCCATATTTTTGGTTAGATGATTTCAAATTTGTCTGCTGCAGAATTGATGTATGAGGAAAAGGGTTAACCATTACATAAGTGAATCCAGCAGTTATTTATATCTACTGTGAATATACTGTAGTCTAGGCAGAAAGTTAAGCTAAGACATGGCTCACTATCACTATACTCTGATTAATAATCTATAACTTTATACATCTTAAAAAATGGTTCAAGAAAATCTCTTGAAGTAACTGGAAACACAGAGCTTATAATTATATACAGTTAAAGATTTAAATAAATAATTTAAAAAGATTTTCCACCATATATTACACACAGGATGCCCTCTAGTTAGCAGACGACAGTAACATAGACTGTGACAGATTCCTTTACAGTGTTGAGGAAAGGTGTTTAAGGTAAACTTTATAAACCAGTCTGTAGGAAATTTCGGACACCAAGAGGCTTCCTCTTTGGTGGTAGCATCTGAAATGACAAAATACAAAACAAACATTAGTACACAGAAATAACATTTTCCATCATGACTTAACTGTTTTCCACAAACAAAAAACATTAAAAACATCTGGGGATTTTTTTTTTTCAAAAAAAAAATGTATAATTATTGAACAAGGTTGGAAACATTGTGACAAAAGGAGAAATTACTAGATATGAATTTTTTAAATTTTTGTAACAATGTTTTCAAAAGTTGTCCTTTGCAGAGGCGTCAAAATGCATCTGCATGTGGGAAAGGTTAACCTGTTATCAGATACAGGTATCTTTACACACCTCATTAATAGTAACGTTCACCTGTATCAGGGACCCTCTCTCAAATAGAAACAATGTGGATAAAAATCTCTAAATGAAAGTAATTTTAGAATAAAGTGTAAGATATTGTGGTATAAAGAAGAATTTAGTGCTGATGAGCAATTTATCCCTCTCCCACAATGTTTTCAAAACTCGTCTACAGAAGATGCATAAGCTGAGATGTCTTCATTAAATGCACATTTGATCTTGGTGTCTTATCAAGTGTAATGTTAGTCGTGTTATCTTGCTTTCATTAACAGATAAACATTCTTTGTCAACATTGTAAAGTATAATTAGAGCCATCTTTTCTTAAGCTTTGGTGTAAAGATTCAATGTATAAGGTTTGCAAATTCAACAGGTGAAAAATAGAAGATATTTCAAAACAAACCCTTAACAAATTGTTAGTATGAAGTCAAGATTATTAATCTCACTCTCCCAGAAGGTATCAACTAACTGTATGTGAATTAGTCAATTAAATCAACGGCTGTGACTTGTGAAATGCAATATTGACGATAGATTAAGTCATGCACTAGGAAAAACAACCATAAGGAATTTCATAAATGGTGTAGATCTAGATCAACATGGCTCTTCACTGTAAGCTAACTAGTCACAAATGGTTTCATTTGTTTTCTTCATAGAAAGTAACCATTTTGATGAGATTGAATTGCTGATAGGGGATATGTCTACCTACACTTGAAAGTAACAAGATCAAAGTTGGGTTTCCTTGAGCATGTCTCAAATAGTGATTCTTCAGTGTGAGTACTGAAAATTACGCCTCAAAACAAAAAGGTAGACTTATATTACAACAATGATCTGTGAAAGTGACTTGAAATGATGGAAACACTGCAAGAGGTTTTAAAATAATACACAGTAATATGTGTACTAAATTCAGTGGCATTATGGCTACTTTTTACATTATCATATACTCGGCCTTTATCATTATGAAGAGTTTTCAAAATCATAGAAAATTATAGGCAATTGCATATAAATTTCACCATTCAATAATGTTTCTTTAGTTTTTCAACAAATATATCTACTTCTTTTAAATCATTGCACAAGTTTCAGTGTGAAAAATGCCTGATTGAACAGGAATGATATACATCTGTAGAGATAAATAGAAAGGTGTGCAAAGTCCTGCAGTGCTTCAAGTGCATAATCAACTGTTATTTGAACTTGTTGAACCTACCATTGCCTATGAATGCTCCTTCTGTGCTACAGAAAGTACAGAAACAGAGAGAGGGATGGGGCAGCACTACATGTTCTCATATCAAATGAGACCTCAACACAGAAAAATAGATTCTCTAACATTCCCAACCAGTGCAGCTCCAGATAAGGAGGGGCATACAGCTCTTCTCACCATAATATCTCTTATAATACAACCAAACCCTATGCTTTAGGTATTGAAAGGAATAGACTCATTGAGTCGATTTTTTGGACTACCCACAACATAATTATGGTTGAAGGGGCAAAGAAGGATTTTAGAACATGATAAACGCCCCTTATCTAGAGCTCTGTAGCACTGTTTGTAAATGGGGATTATTAACCCTTTCCCTCATACGACAATTCTGCAGCAGACGGCTTTAAACATATTTTGTCAAAAAATAGAAAATCTCTTTAATTGAATGGATAACCTATGACAAAAAGTGGAAAACATTGTGGCAAAAGGAGAAATTGCACGTTTTGTGCAATTTCTTCTTTAGTTACTATGTTTTCAAAAAGCCGTCTGCTGCAGAGGCGTCCGAAAGCGTTTATATGAGGGGAAGGGTTAATGAATATTCAGGTAGGGAATAAGGCCACTGATTATACTGTGGGAAAGCATGAGCTAGTAGTCTTGATCTTATACTAACAGTAATGTCCTATATATAACTATTTTTCTGTGTTAGGTCTCGATTACTAATTCATCCTACATGAACATTACTCCATGTTTTCTAGGATGTTCTTAACCATTCATAAAAATATAACGTTGTAAAACTGCTTTGAAAATATCTCATGATGTAAAATAAAATTAGGACACCCTAAAGCCCAAATTAATACAGAGTTGAAAACATTGTAGAAATTGCTCAAATAACTTCAATTTCCATCTGCTGCAGAGACGTCAGAAGTCATCTGTCACTTAGTCTGTATCAGAGAGAGAATTAAAGGCATGAATTACTGACATGATCAGACTGAGTATTAGTGCAGATTAATCTAAATATTTTCTTGTTGAGCACTTTGACCAGAAAACAGTTCTCTATGTATTTGATAATACATACATTTCCATACTAAAACCAACCTTAAGGACATTGTGACCAGCAAAGATCCAGATCAGAATACATCTCTATACAGTCTGATCAGGATCTTCCCTATTCACTGAAGCATCTTGAAAATGGTTGTCAACAAAATCTGTCTGTTTAAACATGTAATTTGATTGAAATTACCATTAATTCCAATTATTAAATATGTTAAACTTACAGTGAAAGACATTCTTAACTTTATACCAGAAATAATAGTTTAGAAGGGGAAAAAAGTGTCACTACGAAAGAGCGTATAAATTTAAAACAGAAATGGAAAAAAACATTGTCTGAAAGATGGATTTCCTCAAAACAAGAAAATCAATTTCCCATAAACATTTCTGACTATGGTTAAATAATGGATGTCAAATGTTGTCAGCATCATATAAATGGAAGATTTTAAATCATGTTCTCTTTCGTTAATGCAATATGTGAACTAATAAACTTTATTCCATTCCCTCGAGAACTTAGTTGGATAACCAAATATGAGGCAGGTCATGCAAACAGGTACAAGGTTGCTTTTGTGAACCGATCAACAACCGTATGCAAGTAGTCTTTTAACAGTATAAATCTTGATTAGACTGTACGTTTGTACAAGCTTATCAGAATCAAAACCCAACTTGTACCGTTTCCCATCAACAGACCCATTTTGTCTGTCAGCATCCTATGAATATTAACAAGCAAAATATGATAAAAAGACTACACCTGTCAACGGTTTAAAACTATACTTATTTTTTTTTTTTTTAAAGAAAACATTTCCTCCATTTTAGCACTTTTTGAAATCTCTGCAGTAAATGACTATTGGAAACATTACCCACAGAGAAGAAATAAATAATGGGCAAGTTCTCCCCTTTGCCGTTATATTTTTCACTTCGTCTCAACATAGTATGTCCCGTTCGCTATTGCATTCTTCATGTTTGTAAATCTGAAGGTTACTATGTGAGCCTAACATACAATCAGTCAAAACTCTTCATGTATATTTTCAGCAGGTACAATGCTATTCAGAGAACCTTTAGACTTATTTTTAACAAATTTAGAGATGACACTTTTCACCAGTTTCACTGGTGTCCCTCCGGCTGTATGCTTTGACAAAATCACCAAGGGTTTAAAACTTCCTGTACTTTTCTTCACACTGTCATCCAATTCAAATGCAGGAATTGCTTCCGATAAATTGAAAGAATGAACTTTGAGAGGAGTCAGCTGCCGTTGTGTCGATGACGACAACATAGAACAACTCTTAGAACTTATAGGTGTAAAAGGTTCTGTTATCTTCAATTTCACAGGTGTTCCCCTAAACCTACTTGTTGAAGAATTGTATTTGGATTTCAATCTGTGATACCGAGATTTCTTATTAGAATGTTTACTCGTTTCTAAAATAGATCTATCACCCAGAGTTTTTACAGACATGTTATGGTTGACTGATTGAAATATATCTCCATTTTTTTCATCACTTCTTTTCTGAATTGCTCTCAATCCCATCAGAGGAGTGGATGTCCGTCTAGTGATCACATCCTCATAAATATGTCCATCAGATTCGTCCTCTAAGGCAGCAACATCCTTTAGTCTATTGGTTGACTGGGCATATTTGATTTCTTCATACACATGTGGAAATTTCTCAAAGGACCAGTTGGTTGTGTTTGTGGTAAGAGATGAACCAGACAACAGTTTAACTTGATTTAACATTGACAGGTCTATCTCCTTTTCTTCATCTTTATCATTTTTATCAGGCGAGAAAAGTTTCTTCCTCGGTGCATAGACTCGTTTGGTAGGTGGTTCCTTATCTTCCTCTGTTTTAGTTATCGGAGGTTTATGCCATAGACCGTTATGCAGGTTTGTGGTACTTGTCGTTTTTGACCTTTTAGGTGAACTAGTAATTACACAGTCTGTTAATTCTCTACAGGAGACAGAGAGTCGTTTCAGCCCTTGAATATTATTCCTTCCAATCCTGATCCCAGTATTATTAAAATTTAAGCCACCCTCTTTCTTCTCACTTAAGTTTATATTGGATAGTTTAGAACATACTGAAGATGACAAAGAATTGTTCTGACAAATACTTTGACCTGTAGAAGTTGGAGTGGATTGTTTTTCAAACAAATTGACAAGTTTACTAACCTGGCCACTAGACTGTGGCTGCTTCTGAATAAATGCCTGCTGACGTGTAAGCCGACTGGACTTGTGCATGGATACAGGACTGAAGCCAACGCTGAAGGAAACACTGTCTCGTTTAGCATGCTGAAATTTTCGGCAAATATAACATACAGTAACAGCAGGTTTGAAAACTTACAAAATAAGAAGTTTAAACTTTATTTCTGTTCACTTGTATGATTCTCTTTATCTTGATTGAACATGACGCATAAAGAAATAATTATAATAAAGAAAGTTTTTTTAATAGTACTTTATTAATTTTTCGCAAGATAATTCTAATAAAAATTTAAATTCAAATAACATTTAAATTAAACTTTACAAAAGCACATGTATACATACCTGATTCTTTGTAAGTTAAAATAAGATAAAAGCACATTAAATAAAGATTAATGCAGCAAAGTGCAAGTCAATTAGAAATAAAAATTTATCTATCATAACTTTCTATATACACAATAGTGAAGTTTATAACCCAATTAATGGCAAATTTGCATATATTATGTTTTTCAACTTCTCTGAAGTAAGCACAAGAAAAGCCTATATAATACATTAAAAGAACCCAAATATATGAGATAAAATCACATTAGCTACTATTTCTAGTACCTTCTTTGCTGAGCTACTGCCATCAACATCCATGGCTGACCGTTTAGGTGTGTTGCGTTGGGTATGCTTCGGAGTCCTTTTTCCTCGAGAATGTACAGGTGTCTTCGGTGATTTCGATAGTTTTCCAGAACTAGAACTGAGTCGTCCACCCGGTGATCTTGAGCCTCTTGAACTCCTGCGAGAGTTGGCTGGCGTAGGGGGTCCAGGCTTTTGGTATACACATCCAGTTTTGGCCTGAAAACAATAAACAATACATCATTTGTTCCGATATTACTTAATAATTGGACAAAATCCCATGAAAACACTACTTCAGGACATAGCAACCGTTGAAGATCCAGAACAGTCTTCTTTGTTTGTCTGCAAATTGTAAATTATTACGAGTAATCGAAAATACTCAGAAAAACGGTTATCACCAAAACCAACAAAACAAATATGCAGTTTGATGGTTATTGACATTAATTTCAAAAACTAAACCTATTCATACATTCACACAATTGACACATCTGTGGCAGACAACTTTTTAAAAATATTGTGGCTCAAGGTGAAATTGCTCACAATGAGACAATATTTCAAACTCATTTTGATAATTAACCTGTCATTTACAGAGATGTGTCATTATTTGTCCAACAGATTGTCAAAGTCGCCCAACACTACAAATTTGAAATATTTACCCTTTCCCTCAATTCTGCGGCAAACGACTTTGAACATATTTTGTCAAAAAATAAAGTCTTTATAATTGAATAACCTATGACTAAAAGTGGAGAACATTGTGGCAAAAGGAGAAATTGCTCATTTTGAGCAATTTCTTCTTTTGTCACTATGTTTTCTAAAGGCCTTCTGCCCCAGAGGCGTCTATATGAGGGAAAGGGTTAAAAGGAAGATATTCACATGATAAGGCTCCCTTACACTGATGGCTTAACAATTCAAGACTTTTCAACAAAATAAGTTATGTAATACAATTCAGTCTGATTAATATGTTGTTAACATATTTGTTTACCCTTTCTCACATACAACAAATCCATAGTAGAAGGGTTTGAAAACATCAAGTCAAAAATATGTCAAATCGTTGTAAATGAAAGTAGTTATTGAATAGAGTTGAAAACATTGTGGCAAAAGGAGAAATTGATCATCTAAGCGAATTTTTCTTTTTGCGGAAATGTTAATATGGTTGCTGTGCTTCTGGGGTGGCAATGTGTTTAACAACTTTTAGCTTTTTACAAATGATTTCTACCATAAACATTATGATAATAGGCTTTGACTTTTAACAAAGTAAATCCCACAATTCTAAACAACAGACTCTTTGAAATATGTCTACTTTATGACGATATCATATTTACCACTGCACGAAGGTCTGGTTTGGGTCAAATAATTCTTAGATACTACATACCAGTTTACTTTTATTGCTATCTGCTGATTCCCCGCCTGAGGAGTCGGTGTCGACCATCTTCTTCCTTTTGCGCCCACTACCTGTGTCCGCCTGTAAAATGGTACTATTTCCCATTGTACTTTCACGCAGTGCATCCTCTTTAAACTTATTTGGTTTATATGTTTGTGTCTCAACAGGATAAGAAGTCTTCAGGTGGGCAGGGCAAAGAGTATTTCTGCGCTGTAGTTCACCAAGCCGACCCCATTCAAATTCCATAGGCTCCATAGGCTCATCTTCACAGTGGAAAGCCTTTCCAAATCCCCCTAAAAATTAAGTAATAATTATATATGAGATTTTAACATCACATAGAACCGCACTTGTAACACCCGATTCAAGACAGCATAAGGCAGCGATGCATAGTTTAATCAGTCTTTTTTTCAATCAATACTCTTTCCATCAAATTGAAAAAGCATCAATAGCAATAACAAAGGCTCTTATCTTTTGTTAAATATCACATTTAAATAGAAAATGATCTTCGTTTATCATTTCGATCTCTTTCAAAATTAAAATTTAAAAAACTGTAAATATTGTCAAAGACCTTGCGAGTAAAAAAGAATTCTCATTATAGGTTAAATCTTCGTTTCTCATATTTTCACAAGGCGACTTAATTTATTAGCGGTAATTGGTTTTAAGGCATTTTTTCAATTTTTTTTCAGGCATAACATGATGGCAAGTTCACCTGATCTTTGTCAAACATAGAAAAGAATGTTGTACATGCTGGGGTTCGAACCATCAACCCCTGGATTGACAGTCTGTTCAGATTGAGCTACCAGAAGCTCGGCTCCAAAGGAGATTGAAGCATATATTTCAAATGGGACAATAAGATGATTATAACAAAGAATATAAAGACTTAATATTTACTTACTTGGAACTGAAGAGTTGGATTTGAAGGAGTCAAAGCTAGCAATGCTCTTGTTCAGACTAGTGAGAGAGTCCCTTGATCTTAGCCTGTATGCTAGGGAGCTTGCAGATCCGATACTCACTGTGTCAGCGTTCATTCCATGATAGTTCTCTTTACTGAAAAAGAATGAAATACATGCTTGAATAAGTATCAAATATTAAATATAAGAGATCCAAGGTTTCGAGTTCATTTACAATAAATTTATTGCATTTTTATGATAAGTTAAGTTAAGCCTCACATTTATTTCTATTATACATGCAATCTTAACACTATATCATTCCTGTTTACATCATTAACACAGGAAAGTATATTTAAATTGAAACTGACCAATAGTTTACTCACATGGCTTAAATGACATGTTAAACCTATCAATAGAATAAATGACATTTGTTCTAAAATTGAATTTCCTATTTCAGATTAAAAACTGTACAAGACGGCATGAATAAAATAAAAAATTATAACAGAAAGAGAGTCCCGAGTACTGTGTACAGGATGGATCCAAGTGCTGTTGTTAATAGAGAAGACATACAAAATCAAAGGAAACAAAAGGATACTTACTTGACTAGTGCACTGCTAACTGACTTGCTGATACGTGTTCTACCTCGACTCTCTCTCTGTTCAGATGTCAAAGTGCTGTCAGAAAAACTGCTGCGTGCAGATTCAAATATCGATTCGTTCATAGGTATTGTACCAGGGTGATTTTCTGTGTAAAAAAGAGAGGTAAAATCATTTAAACCATTTCTATATACAGATGCTTTCTGACAGCATAAGGCTTTCAAAAACAATGCACATAATGACAAATGGTTTCCTATTGCCACTCTGTTCTAACTCTATTCAATAATTAATAATTTATACTGTATTTTATAGAGATTTTCTCCATGTCTACCTACACATTGACAGCAATGACCTCTGCTGCTGATTTTTTGTATGAGGGAAAGTGTTAACCCTTTCCCTCATACGACAATTCTGCAGCAGACGACTTTGAACATATTTTGTCAAAACATAGAAAATCTCCATAATTGAATGGATAACCTATGACAAAAAGTGGAAAACATTGTGGCAAAAGGAGAAATTAAATGTTTTGTGCAATTTCTCCTTTTGTCACTATGTTTTCAAAAAGCTGTCTGCTGCAGAGGCGTCAGAAAACGTCTTTATGAGGGAAAGTGTTAAGGAGTTGCATCAAGCGAAAAGGAGTCTTGTTGCAAAAAAAGGAATGCTAGCCATCTCAATGGATATATGTATAAAAACATACATCTCATGTCATAGTGATTGTAGGGTTAAACGTATACTTTACTTACCCATGAAACTCGCGTCAGAAGAATTTTCTCGTGTTTTTAACATTTTCAGAAAGTGAGAACTATCACCAAATATAGCTTGCTCTTTATCATCCAACCTAGCCTGTAATTCCCTAATCTTTCTGTCTGCCAAGTCATTTTGTGCCCCTAGTGTTCGCATTTTCGCACCTTAAAGAGAAAGTGATATCAGTCAGATTCATACAACCTTAACATCTTCAGAAATAATTTTTATTAAAAGCATTGCAAAAAATGGAAGAAAATGAGCCTGATCATAGGAAAAGATACAAGCTGGAATTTTTTAACATTCGGTTAGTACATCCTGTACAGTGCAGACTGATCCATTTCTACACTGAAAACTGCTCAAATCATCTTTGAAAAGTATCTTGACTATAAATCTACAACAACCTTCGAGAAATCTTAGATGTTTATTAAAGAAACCTAATCAGCTGTAATTACAGCCTCGCCCATATATGCTTGTTTATTATCTATACTCACCAAGACTCTTATTCTTGATTGCTTCAACTTCTAGTTTCTCTCTCAAAGGTGTGACCTCCTTCACCAGTTTGTCCTCTGTTACTTTAAAGTTCTCTATTTCCTGGTGTTTGGCCTTCAGCTCCTCAGTTAATTGAGCAATAACCTCTTTCTTCTTGTTGTAATGAATATTATATTTTTCGTTTATGTCTTGCAACTTTTTCCTCTCTATTTCAGCCTCTTTCAATTTCTGCTGCATCTGTAATGAACAATTTTTTATTTATTTTTCAAAAGGTAATTGGTTGGTATTAACATGTATATGTATATCATAAAAGACCTGTAACACTACTGTATGGTTTGTTTATCCATACAGCTTCTAACTCTTTCTCTGATCAAGATGACTTCATGTGCAGCAAACATGAACTGATAACATTTCAATCAACTTTTCTGCAAACCTTTTTCTTAAAAATGTTTTTAATTCTAACATAATTTGGCAACTTTAATGTCTTCATTTTTTTATGTTTCAGATTGGAAAAGTAAAAAATAGACTATTGAATAAACCACATACAACAAATTTAGCAGTAGAAGGCTTAGAGAACATCTAGTCGAAAATGTGAAAATCTCTGTAAGTGAACAACAAATTGTTGAATAAATTGTGAAAAATTGTCTAAAAAAAGAGAAATTGCTCATTTTGTCACAACGTTTTCGTAAATCATCTGCTGTATAGGCATAAAATGCGTCTATATGTGAGAAAGGATGATGAAATGATAAATGAAAGAAAGGTAAAACTCACAGGCAGGAGTGAAGCTACTTCTATTTCAAGAGCAGTTTTTTCCTCTGTAATGGTGTTAAGGTCTTTCTCAAAATTTGTTTTCACTTGGTTAAACTGTACCATTGTCATCTCCATCTATGTGAAATAATCAAGATATGGAAATGTTAATACATGTGAAACGAAAATTCATTTAAAAGAGGCCATCTTATGTTAAATAAAAGAATGAAAAATCAGAAAAAATGAGGGTATCATTTCAAGAATAAACTTTAACATGGATTTATATAAAAGAAATTACTTCTTAAAGCAATAAGTCAACTTTAAAAAACTGTAGACAAATTAGAATCTGTTTAATTAATCAAGTTTCCCCATATAGTAACAATACCATAAAGGAATATATATACAAGTAATGAGGAAAACACTGATTAGCCCATAGGAACATCTTTGACTAAACTGCTGGCTAATGTCTGAAGCTCAAATAAAGCAAACCATCTATTACCTCTTTATTAAACTTTTCATTCAGATCTCTCATTTCATTTGATTTCACTTCTAGATGATTACGCAATTTAGCATTTATTTCAGAAGCGGTGTTAATTTGGTGTGAATTGTCCTCGGTTATTTTCTTCTCTCTCTCTAGGTAGTTGTAGATTCTCTGCTCCAGCTCTCTATTTCGATTCTCAAGCTGTAACCTATCTTGACCCATCCTTGCTATCTGACTTTCTAATTCCGTCTGGGCTTTTTGTACAGCTTCCTGAAGAATAAAGGAGTATTGTGTCAAAGTAAATATCTGTCAATTTCTTCCTTAAAACAGTTTAATTACAAATTTGTTGAGAAGATATTCGTGGTTAGCATCTATATAGATACTGTTTAGAAGTTTCTGGAAACGACCCGTGACTAATTCTAGCAATCGGAAACCATGGAAGAGCCAGATCAGACTGCACAAATGCACTGACTGATTTGGATCAACACTGGTTGTAAACGCCTCACTGTTGGTTTTCGAAGAGCATCGCTCAAATAGTAACTTTATCATAAAGCATAAAGCAAATCAAAGCTGATATAAAATGACTTACATAGCATTTCTGACTTGACTGTAGCTGCCTCTCTAATTCATGTTTTTCAATTTCTCTGAAGCGAAGATCTCTCTCAGATTGCTGTTTCAATTCCTCAACCACTGTCTTGTTCTTTGCTGTCTCTACTTCAAGGATCCTTTTCTCTTCTTCAACAGCTGCAAGCTTAAATATAAAATTGTCAGTTAGATAATCTATTCATGAAAACAATTCACTTTTACCTTTTGTGCAAATACTTCATTCCCTAACAAACAATATATTATGTGAAACTGTTTTCTTCATAGATTGATAGAGCTGAATTTGCAATGTCTGCAGAGATATTGCTCATCAATATACAGTTAAATTGTTACATATATTTTAGATGGTTGGCTGCTTTTTCCTTTGAAAGTTTACAATTACTTAAATGCCATTCATTATTTAAAATCCAGGGCTTCTTTATTTTTCCCCAAGTAGTCTTTACATTGTTTATATTTTGAAAGATTTCATTTACCTGTTGTTGCTGGCTTGAAAGTTCTGCAGTCAATGTATCATTTCTATCTCTTATATATTCAAGTTGTCTTTCAGATTCTTCCTTCTCCCCTTTCTCTTTCATTCCACTTTCCCCTGTAGCTGCAAGTTCATCTTGCACGGATTTCAATTCACTTTCTAGTTCATTTACACTACTCATACTAGATGCAAGCTGTTTTTCAATTTCCATATGCTCCAACTTAGCTTTCTCTATTATGCTTTCTAGTTCTTTGTTATTATTCATCACTTCCGAGAGATCATTTTGTTTTTGAGTATTGTCCAACTTTTCAGAACTAATTGTTTGTTGAAGAGTCATGTTATTATTTTCCAATAATTTTATTTTGTTTTCCAATTCAGTAACTTTTTGTTTTGTGTCTTTCTCTTTACTTTCAATCAATGTTTCATACTGACACTTCATTTGTGAAAATCTTTCCCTGAGATCAACGGTTTCTCCACCTAGCTTTTCTTGCATTTCGCTTATCATTTTCTGATAACTCACTCTCTGCTCATCTAAGTCAGATTCTAATTTAGACACCTTTTCTGTATATTCTTCATTTAGCTTTTGAATAACCTCTTCCTGAGATACTGTCAATGAAGTTTTCATCTCGGCAATTTGAGTTTCATATTCACCAATCAACATTTCAATTCTTTCCACTTTTTCCTCCTCTGATGTTTTACATTGAGCTTTCAGAATCTCAGACTCGCCCGACAAGGCAGCACAGTCCCCTTGGTATTTCACAACCACTGCACTCAGATCATTCATTCTTCTCTCATAGTCGGTTGCCTGTGATACTTTCTCACCACAAACACTTTGAATTTCAGCTTTACGCAAAGCAACCTCTTTTTCAAGTGAAGTAATGATATCACTGAATTCCTGAACTTGAGTTGCCAGATTTGTGTCCTTCTCATCTGAGAGATTCTGTAGTTGAGATTCATAATTACATTCCATTTCTTCTAACTGAACTCTCACTTCTTCTTTCTGTTCCTGAGCACCCCTTGAATACTCCTCCTCAAGCTGTTCACACTGGGACTGCCAGTAACTCTCCGTCTCTGTCAGTTTATCTCTCATCTCGATTCTTTCTGCTTCCATTTTCACCTTATATTCTTCAAACAAACTTTCAGTTTGAGTTTTCTCCATCAAAATAGTCTTAAGCTTTTCTCCCAACTCTGATTGGGTGTTATCAGTTTCATGCTTAGATTCTGTGAATTGACATTCTAAATCAGCTCTTGACTGACACACCTTTTTCAGCTTATTTTCGAGATCTTCTATCTTTTTGTTTAGTAGGGAAATTTTAGCTTCTCTTTCTTTTAGCAAGGATTTGTATTGTTCTACTTCAGCTTTTAAAGTGTCCTTCTCGCTTCTTGACTCACTTTCTAACACTTCAATTTTCCTCATCAGTTTTTCAGATTCACAAAGAGTTAATTGTAGCTTCATTTCTGTTTCATTGTTAACTTTCGTCAGTTCTTCTCTTGTTTTAGTTAAGTTGTTCTCTGTTTCTTTAATTGTTGTTTCATAACACAATATACAGTTTTCATTTTCTTTACTTTGTTCATATTTAGCCGATTCCAATCTTTGTACTTCACCTTCATGTTCTTTTTTCAGGCTCTCTATAGTGTGTGTGGAGTTTTTCAATGATGCCTCCAAATTACTAACAGTTTCCTTGTTGCTCACATTAGTAGCTTCATGTGAGGCACACGCTTCATTGTAGTTCTTTTCAGAATGATGTAATTGTTCAGCCATGGTTTCAATGCGCTTAGATTGTTCCTTGCATGCACACTCCAGCTCAAAGCGCTCACTTTCAACCTCTTCCATTTTCTTCTGTAACACAGAGAGTTTGTCTTTCAACAATTTGCTATTTCCCTCACTTGTAAATTTCAGATCTTTCACACAACTCTCGTTGGATGACATTAGTTCTTTCTTTTCGTGTTCAAGCAGTTTGATCTGTGATCGTAGTTTGGATTCCTCTTCATTAAAACTCTTCTTTAAATTCATCTCCATCTCACTAAAACTTCTTTTTTCACATTCAATGGCTTTCTCAAGCTCGCTTATTTGATCCATTAAGTGTGATCTGTCCATTTTGTACTGTTCAACTGTCGATTCATACTGAAAGTGTACATTGTTCATGATTAAATCTTTTTCCTGCTGCAATGTAGCAAATTGCTCCCTATCATTTGCCATTTTCTCTTTACATGTTTTCAGTTCATATTCATACTCTATCAGTGTCATTTTAGACTTTTCAATTGATTCACCAAGATGAGAATTATCAGTTCTATACCCTTGATTCATGTTATTGAGCTTTTTTTCTTCAAGTTTAAGTTTTTGTATCAACAGCTTTGATTCTGAAAGCTCCTCTTTCAATGTTTTTTGTACTTTTAAGCTGTCCTCATGTTTGGTTTTGAAACCTTCGACCTCAGCTTTCAATGAATGTTCATTGTCTTTGTGTTTAGTTTCAATAAGTTTAAACTTTTCCTCATATGACTGTGATAGGGACTTGATCTCACATTTCAGTCTATGTAACTCAAGATCCACATCTTGTTTGTCTTTCTGCAGGGCTTGCAAATCGGCTGAGATTGATTCCCTATTCTCTTTTGTAGAACTCTGATATGCCTCATACTCTTCTGACAGTGATTTCAATGATTCTATATTCTCCTCCTTTGAACATTGTTCTGCACTAACCTGACTTTCTAACTCAGTTATTCTTTCGTTCAGATTCTTCTTCTCCGTGCTGAGTGCCTCAGTGAGTTCTATTTTACTAGATTCTAATGACTGTATCTTCTCTGTCATTGTTTTTTCTGCCATTTCTTTTTCACACTGTACATTTTTCAGTTCTGTTTGTATCTTGTCCAGATCTGTTTGAAGGCAAGTTAGTTTTCCTTTTAGACTTTCTTCACATTTCTGTGACTCTTCCTTCTGTTTGTTCAACTGATCTTTCAATTCTTCTGCTTTAACCTTCCAAGACTGAACCTCATTAGATAGCCGCTTTTCCACTTGATGTTTCTCAAGTTTTTCTGTATCCAACTGCATTATTGTAAGCCTTCGACTTTCACTGGCATTGACTTGTACTTCAATTTCCTAAAAGTATAAGAAATGATTTCTATTTAGTTAATGGAAACCAAAATGGGATATATTGTATTCTAAAACACAGCACAGAATCTAGAAAAGACAAAAGTCAACAGCAGCATCTTAACATGGCTTTAGCCTTCAATAATTTAGGTCATCACACAAAAAACAACTTTAGGGACTTTGCAACATGTAAAAGATGAAAATCAGTTTATGTCTCCACAGAGTCTAATCAGGATCTTCCGTTTGCCATCTCATCATGTTGGCTAAAATTGAAATATGTTCCAGCATAACCCTGAGCAACATTGAGGACTAAAACAACACAGTTTGTATTTGTTTCTTATTCAAATACTGCATATAAGCTAATGGGTTAAAAACACCTAATTACCATCTTGGTGAGTTCCAAATCAGTCTGCGTAGCAGACAGTTCTTTCTCTATTGCTTGTAATCTATCTGCAAGCTGTTCTTTCTGGATAAGAAGTTCATCTTCACATTTTTTAAGGCCATCATAACTTGATTCTAACTTGGATAACTGAGTTTGAAGTTCAGATTCTTTGCCCATTGAAGTCTGGAGTGAGTTTTCTAGCTCAAAAATGCCGGATGCTTGTTGATATAACTTGTTCTTCATTAACTCAATTTTGTCTTCTGAACTCATTATTTTTTGTTTCATCTCAACATAGTGTTTCTAAAAATGAGAAGAAAGTTTGATATAATGATATAATAATTGTTACAATGTAGTACATTCAAATTTGATTGGTAGCAAATATTTCCAGCCTCAAACTGAAAAATTCATAATTTAAGTGATGAAATGGCCATGAAAGATGAAACGATATCAAACTAGTAGGGGCAAAAAATTCCATACTTGTATCATACTACTTGTTCATGGACAAAGGGAATATTTAAAGTATTCACATAATAAACATATTGAAATGTAAACACCTAAATGGTTGATAAATAAACTAGATTATTCTATGCGAAATAATCCAAGATATCAGTGTTTTTGAATCAGAACAAGAATGTGACCTGTATTTTTGATACATTTATTTAACAAGAGCGCTGCAGAACGAACAGCAATGCTTGTCTGTTTTTTTCATTTTCAAATAAGGAACATGCCAGAGTTATGTGAATTGGCATATACATGTGAATTGTCTCAAGTAAAATGTGTACAATGTGTTATTTGAAAATGTTAAAGGTTTTTTTAAGTTATGGGCAAAGTTAAGGTTATTTTTGCATGAATTTCAAGTCTATAAAGGGGCATATTTGAATATTATTAAAGCCAGATAAATTTGACTTTGTAAAAACATTCTTATTGTCTTTAGGAAGATGTGTACCAAGTTTCAATTGAATATGTGTAACTGTTTTTGAGTTATGAGGCAAGGTTTAAAGTTTTTGAACGACGACTACGCCGCCAACGGTATCACAATAACTTGGGACCTTTTTTTTTCTTTGAAAAACAGACAAGCTAAAAAGTAGATTATTTGCGATACAGAATTTTAAAACTTCCCAAAAACTAATTGAATTTTGAATAGACACTTACCTCATATGTAGCTTTAGTTTCCTTCTCCATCTCCAAGTCTTTCAGGACTGTCTGATAGCGGGCCGGATCAACCCAGTTCTCTTTCATATAATCATACTGGATCTGTAGCTCTGATAATTTCTTATCTGTCACTATACCCATGGATTCTCCGGCAAACACTGCTCCTTCTAAACCAACACCCATTGCACCTGCATGCAGAGAAACAAACTTTAAGATTTGTATTTATAACACTAATTCCAACAGTTTGTAATCAAAACACATAGCCTTGACCAGGTATCAAACCTGCTGTTCTTTGAGATAAAACAGAGGGAATTATACAAATTATGCCCTCTCCCACATACAAATAATCTGCAGCAGACAACTTTGAAAACATTGTGGCAACCAAAGAAAATGCTTTTTACGAGGAAACAGTTTAATAGAGAATTTCCCCCTTTTTGAAGTAAGTTTTCTACTTGAGACTTCCAATCCTCATCTCCATTGAATTCAGAAAAGAACATAAGATAATGAACTGGTTAAGGGCTTTACGCGCAGACGCACACTTACATATTTATTTTTATAATCTGTTACTTTTTATCCTTTTCCACAGGCAGAAATAATTAAAATTTGATGCATCTTCAATAAACAACTTTTGAAACATTATTTTCAATAGATCTCTGCTGTCGAGTTGTTTTATGTGCAAAAAGTTTAACCATTTCCCACAAAAAACAAATCTGCAGCCTATAACTTTAAAAACATATATGGGAAAAAAATAAGATAATTTTTATAAAGGAAAAATAATTATTTAATAAAGTTGAAAAGATCGTGACAAAAGGAAAAATTGTCCAATATGAGCAATTTCTTCTAATGTCCCAATGTTTTCAAAATACGTCCTCTGTAAATGGGACAGGGAGGGTCAATCATCTGACTAGAATCCCAGTACATACCATGTGCACTGCCCATCATCTCCTCTAATTCCTCCTTTTCCTTCTTCAGGGAGTTACACTGACTAGCTGACACTTGGTACATGTTCCGAGACTCTTCCAGGGACTGCGTTAGCTGCTCAATCTCGTGTAAACGGTGCTGCAGCATCGCCTCTTGCTCCGACATGTCCAGTTGTTGTTTATGGCATCTGACCCTGTACTTCTCACAGCTCTTCTGAACTTCGTCCATTAACTTCATCTGAATGAACAGACAGAATAACAAATGTTTTTATTGTGTAAATAGACGACTTCATACATGATTTAATAAAAATTAAAAATAATAATAAAATAAAAAAAACAAGAATGGAATCTGTCATTGAACCTATTAAATACAAATTTTGTTGGCATTTTTTTTTTTTAAATCAAAATTTGCTCCATATAAAATCATAAAATCTCATAATAATAATAACGCAACATATCTTATCAGATTAAGAAGGGGCAGATTACACAAAACTGAAGTCACTAAGATTATCTTTCTTATCATTCTTGTCAACGATTGATTTCTTCCTGGTTTTATGGCAACTTAGTATCAAACTCAACAGACTGTCCCATCAATTTATTTGGTTATCATAGTATGCATAAGAGATGACATTACCAATTTTAAAGTGATATAAATAACAAGACAAACTTTCATGCATGCCACACACAAGCTTAAACTGCCAAGCACCCCTAACAAATATACCTTACTGGTTACATCTGTGTTCTGTTGAAAGTGAATCTACATTGAAATGTTTAATCAGCTTTATTATATGAACCCATCAAAATAATGTGAGAAAATGTACAAGCGGTTATTTATTTTATTTTCTTAACCATGTAGGTTTAGATCAGCCTGTGCATATACTCAGTAGTTCTATCAGGATCTTCAGAATTTGATAGACGCAA
Organism: Serripes groenlandicus; assembly: GCA_031761405.1. Classification (NCBI taxonomy): domain Eukaryota; kingdom Metazoa; phylum Mollusca; class Bivalvia; order Cardiida; family Cardiidae; genus Serripes; species Serripes groenlandicus. Next base: position 42,126,277 of record JASEVX010000006.1, on the reverse strand, counting down.
ACTCGTACCTTTTTCCATGGACAGGCTCATACATTAACTAAAGTATTAAGTCATTATTCATTCAGAACATCAACAAAAAAAACCAGAAAGAAATCCTAATTTCCTACCTCCTCCCTGGCTTTCTGTACTTCGGCATGTATTTCTTTGTTCTCCCTCTCTAGAACCATACTGTGATCTTTAAGGTCCTGGTATTTAGTGAGGCGGCCTTGTAACCTGTGAAATGGAAGGAAATGTAAGACAAGCCGTAGTAACAAAATTCATACACCTATCATTCATCAAATTACTAGGTGAAAGTTGCTTTACTGCACATCAACAGCCATAATAAGACAGGGTGCATAGAAAAATTTTCACTTACAAATGATAAATGGCTGAATGAGGAATAACAAATGGAAAGCTTTTATGACTAAATCATGAAAGAATGTGTGTGTCAGCAATCAATGAACAACTGTAATCAAAACGGAGTGATAGACATTCTAATGGAGAAGTGATTGCAAAAGCTCCCTATCAGACTAAATTCATATTGTCGATGAAAGTCAAATATATCATTAGAATATTAGAAGGAAAACATGTGATGCCTCCCAGCATGACAGATGATGGAGAAGTAATCATTGTGTATCGCCCCTGTCAGGGAGGGAAAAACAATAAACAGTACTTTACCTTAACCCTTTCCCACATACAACAAATCTGCAGCAGACGTCTTTAAAAACGTCCTGGCAAAAGTGTGAAAAATCCCAATAAATGAGAGTTGAATTATTAAATAGAGTTGGAAACACTGTGGCAAAAGGTGGAATTGCTCATTATGAGCAATTCCTTCATTTGCCAGTGTTTTCAAAAGTTGTCTGCCTCAGAGGCGTCAGGAAGCGTCTTTATGTGGGAAAGGGTTAAAGACTAAGCCAAGTCTCTTTTTTGTTCTAGTATGTTAATTTTGATAAAAAAAATTAAACTTTGCTGGAAAAATACAACTTAGCTTACTTGGAATTTTCACTTGTCAGGTTTTCTTTTTCTGTCCTTAGGAGTTCTAGTTCGTCTAGCTGATCTCTCATCCACCTTACTTCACTGAGCTGTCTGTCAACATCTCGAAGCTTGGCATCTAAATAGAAAGAATACATTTTATATTAATGCCACAAGGAGTTATAGATTTAAATTATTTTCAAGATTGACTAAGATTTAGTTGTCATTGAATAGCAATTTTTACATCATTGACAGTTATGCCATATTAATATATTTGAACCTCTCCATTCCACAAAACACACCTCTCCGATACAAACAGTTTTGTGAATTACTCATAAATGGATGCAGCAGATGTCTTGACAAAAAGTTATGCATCTGAATCAGATGGCATTGGTGCGCAGATGGATTTTTTCCTACACTTGTCACAAATATGCTAAGCTTAGTAAACCTTGTACACTTTACTTACCTTTTTCTTCAAGGAGAGCCGATCTCTCTTGTAAATCCAGCTCCAGTTCTGATCTAAGGTGTTGCTCATTCTGCAACGCCACCTCCATGCGCTTGCATTCCTGAATCTTTTGACGCAGCATTGCCTGAAAAAGTAATTTAATAAATAAAACACAATTGCCAAATCTACCTGAGGCAGAAAAACACAGGAAACAAACAATTTTGCTCCTTCAAAGTTTACCTGAAATCACATATTATAAAACTTAGGGTTTGAAATAAAGAGCAAATCAATGTAAAAGTGAAATACATAGTTAAAGAAAATGTTTTTCTTTTTGTTCATTTAGAGCAGACAAAAACGAGTCTTAGAATATGTGTCGTAAGATCACTTATCATCAACAAGCATTTTTCAGTAAGGTAACAATTGTTTTATTTTCTCTATTTGCTGATCTTGGTTTTAACTATTTGCATACATGTATAAACAGCTTTTTCAATTGCATATCACACAGTATCGTTTATTTAAGAGATTTACCATTTAAGATGTTTTCAATATTCAATATTATTTAGTGCGGCTGCCCATTGTGTTAGGAGAAGGGTTAATATACTGTCTTGAAAATAAGATCAAAGGTTTTAAAGTAGCAAAATAGACAAGCACATAGTAAACAAGGTGAATAGTAGATGCATAGTGAACATGCGCATGAACAACAGTCAGAATTATATATGACAAAAGAGTCAAGCTCGGCACAGACTGAACACCTTCACTTCTTGCTTAGGTCAACTCTCTATGCGTTGCTAAAAACACCTGCCGAGACAGCAATAAAGAACAATTTTCTTTTAAAAACATTTGTCAAACTACATATGTATCTACTTGTGCAACTGACCCAATGATTAGTGTATATATATATTGTATAACATGCTAGCAATAAGTCATTAAGTGAGAGTTAGACAGAAAGACAGCTGATGGCAAAATGATCACTTAGTTTATTCCTAGTAAAGGCAAGAAAAACAAAAAACAATATCATTAACTTAAAACATTGAAACATAATTATAGTAATTTGTGCTATGCCAAATTCTTAATTAACAGACATGTATATCGGAAAACATCAAAATATTAATATGTGCTGTGTCGTTGCATAACTGTGTTCAAAGTATTATAGTGATTTTTAGTCAATTAATTTTTAACTATTTGTTTAACTACCTCTGCTTCATGCCTTTTATCATATTCTCGCTTCATAATCTACAAAAGTATCATTATCATTGTTTTAATACTTTATTTTTGTCTAAATTGTACACAATTTTGAAAAGAATCCAGAGAAAAGTAAATATGCTTTAAAAAAATCTGTTTTATTGGCATTAAAATCATGCATTGAATTTCTCAGGAAATAAAAAGCTTCCGCAGAAAGTTTTAAATTAGGTAAATAGTCTAGAAAGTTAGGGCATAAGACTATTTAAAATATAAAATAATATATATTAAACTCACTTTTTGTGCAAGTTGTGGAGAATGCATCAAAGCACCAAGAGGTGTTTGTGGTGAAGCCAGAGACATTACTCGCATTGGGGATGAGATGTCCCGCATGTTGATACCACTTGTATTGCCATGCTGGGGACTGTTTGTATACATTGCATACACAGGAGCATCTGTAAGATAGAATTAAATTGTATTAAAATCAACACATAACAAACAATACATTAAACAAAAATTAGAATAAAGTTAGTGAGAAAGTAATAACACTTTAGATGTAAGTATTTAACCTTTTCCCTACAGATAACATTTGAAACCTTTACAGCAGATTAATGAATGAATGGGAGAAATTTCTCTTTTTTCAATAATGTTTTTAAGATGTTATTTCCTCTTTTTCAAATGTAGATATTTCCCCAGGTTTACACTGCAGATGACATTATTGTTTAAATATCGAAATGTGTTGTTCTGTAAGAATTTTTTATTCATAAGATATTTTTTCAACAAATCTTTATCCCATTATGCTTTTCAACAAGTCCCAAGATCAGACCACAGTTCTTAATTCATATCAACAAGGTTTCTTTGAAGTGTCACTATTTGCTTATTTAAGTTATTTTGTTTTATAAAACATTAAATATACAAGTGTTTAATGTATTGAAGATGCCAAAATAAAGCCAGTCTTTAACATAGAGAATTCTAAAGGAATTTAAGTATCTATTCTGAAACAATTCTAATAATAAAATTCAACCTTATCAACATACCCATTGTAAATTTATATCTTTTCAATAATAAACAATCAATTCAAAGTGTATATATGCTAAATCAACTGTTTGTGAAGTTATAACATCAACTCTGTATATATATAGTGACGAAACAGCAGGGATTGACATTTCTCTAAAGTTTGAAAAGTCTCATGTAGCATGTTCAGTCAAACAAACAGATTTGAATGTGAGAAACTCAAACACTAACTTCTTATATTGACACCATGTCAATCAATTATACACTTCAATGATTCTTTAATAACCATTTCCTTTAACAGTTTCATGAAAAACATAAATTAAAGTCCAATTAGCAAACAATTATCAAAATTATTGATATTTTCTGACCAATTAAATTATCTGATTAAACAATTTTTGATAAGTACATCCTGTCAAATGATGAAAGCCCCAAGGACAACTTGTATAACGTTACATTGTCTTGTCAACTACTTGTATTAATTAAAACAAAATCTAACATTTTATATATTAATCAATAGAAAAACAAGTAATTTCTTGAAGAAAAAAAGCTTATTGTTTAACCGTTTCCCACATACAAAAAACTGCAGCGAATGACTTTGAAACAAATATCAAGGGGGAAATATGGAAACACTTGATAAATAAAAGTAAGATTATTGAATAGTGATAACATTTTTGGCAAAAAGGGAAATAGCTGCATTTGCAAACATGTTTGAAAAGTTGTGTTCTGTAAAAACATCAATAAGTGGGAAAGGGTTATTCAAACAACAGTTTGCAGTATTGCAATCTTCATCATCAGTCTGTAAGACAAAACAAATATCAGACATACATTTAACCTATAGTCTTTGTCCAGATGATTTTAAAGTCATCTGCTGTAGATTTGTTTTATGTTGTGGGAAAGGGTGAATATTGATATAGAACTACATGTACTAAACAACACAGTTACAGTCAGTATGAAAATTATTTCTAGTCAATGTATATTGACAGGTATATTATCCATTTACCACATACAACAAATCTGCACCAGACAACTTAATGTTCTATAAATGAAAGAAAGATTAATCAATCTAAGAATGTTGAAATCACTGTAACAAAATTATGAGCAATTTCTCCTTTTGCCACAATGTTTTTAAAGTTGTCAGCTGCAGGGGTATAAGAAAGTGTCTGTTTGTGCGTAAGGGTAAAAGAAAAATAATTAAAATAATTTGATAAACTGTTTTCTTTGTAAGCTTTCTATGAGGTATTCAGCATTGAAGACATCCAATTTAAAATATTCGCTATTCAAAAAAATGTAAGTATACTTTTGAAATAACAGTTGAAAATGGTGAGAAAAGATGGAATTGCTTGTGTTATTTGTTTTCCTTTTCAAAAGTTGTAAGATACATGGTATTAGGGAAATGTTGTACGTTGTTGTAGTGAATCCCATAAACCAATGTATTAGCATACAAACAGATAAGTCAACATGCAAAGTTAGTATAAACATAAATGATTACAACATTCAATGTTAAAAAACAACACAAAACATAAACATAAGCGTTATGAGGAAAACAACGAGAAAAAAACACTTGTCTATTTTTTCTAAGTGCAAAAGGGGCAATACTGAATGATTATTCAAGTCAGAGCTGTTTGACTTTGTATATTGATCCTAGGAACATGTGAACATTTTGAGAGGTTTTTGAGTTATGGGCAAAGTTTAAACTTTTTATATGAAGTTCTAAGTCTTAAAATGGGAATAACTAAATAATAATTGAAGCAAGTGTGATATGTCATAATGACTATGTATAGACATGCATTTATATTGTTTCTGGGAACGTATGTACCAAGTTTTATTTGAATGTGTGTAACCGGTAGGGCTGTAGCGATAGTTCAAACTATCGATATATTGCAATAGTGACAAGGGCAATAGTAATGCATCGATTGTAAAACTGAAGATCAATAACTATCGCAATAGTGGTTGGAACTATTGATAGTATTGGTTCATGTAGTACATTGAATCTAAATATGCAGATATGCTTTTATTAGTCTCCGGGCAGAAGCCCGCGACTTCTATTTTTAATAGGTTTTCTGAAATCACATGGGAGGGGGGATTATTATTAGAAAGAAACACATTTAGATGTCTTGAACATATTACAATTGTGTTTGTTTAAAAACACTAAGTAATAACACATCTAAAATGAAATCAATATTCCGATGTTTTAGGTATTTACAGTAACTGTTTCTTTATTTTGACTCGCATTTGTGTTTTTTGTCTTATTTACGAAGACACAAGAGGTCCCTGCTAGACTTGCTGCAGACCGTTATGTGTCAATGTCGAGATAAATATCACGTTGAATTCTCCTTTTAATAGCAATTTTAACTTACTAAATGTTGTTTTCATGTTCAAAGAGATGTCTTGATTTGTGTAGAATTCATTTAATAATGTTAATCCATGAATATCTAAAGTAGGAACTGTTTCTAAGCTAAATATAGACCCTATTCTGTTGTGTAGTTTCGTGACCTTTAACATCGCTTTTCGCGCATGCGCATTTCGATATGAAAAAGCGAGTGATATTATTTTATTTTAGACAAGTACAAGACGAATGTTTGACGCAAAGCGTCAAAGAGAAGCCGCAATATTTCGTTGTACATGTAGAAATAAGAAAAAAAGAACATTTTAAATCCACAAACAATAGAACAATTTAAACTGTAGACGGTAATGCTGATATATTTCTCCTTTTGAAGACTTTTGTTTACTTCAAATTACCTCCCTTTAAAGTAATACCAGGATATTTACCTTGTGATTCGAATAAGATTGACAAACATTGAAATTATATGAATGAATACTATTATTTAAATATAAAGTCAGGGACAAATCTAGCTTTATTTTGCTGCCGTTAAACGGCACTTTCCCCTCGGGAAAAAGGTACCGAAATTCCCCTATTTCCCCTAAAATTCCCCTAAACTTTAAACTTAAAAAAAAAAAAAAAAAAAAAAAAAAAAAATTTTTTTTTTTAAAATTCATTTTTTTTATTCAGATAACAACTGTAAACACTATGACACTATAATGCAAACTCACCTTATTAATATCAAGTGTATGAGAATATGTAGAGAAGGGAAAGAAGAGTGGAGTGATTATGAACATGATACAATTGTGGACATCTTCATAAATATGAAGACAAAGAGAATTGACTTGTAAATCCACCATGTCATCAAGTTCATGGTGTACCCATGTCATTTTTCCTGGTCTATATTTGCATTGGACTGAGTATCAAGACTTGTCAGATCAGAACAAACTGTTCGAAGTTTTCATGAAGTTGTGAAAATAAAACACTTCAGAATATCTTCAAAATGTTATACTGTCTTTTTATTCTCGAGACAGTCCGTTTATGTATTTTTCCCCTATTAGGAAAAAAAAATCCCCTTTTTACCAAAAGGGCACTTTCCCCAAAAACCTAGATTAATCCCTGAAAGTAACAACAGCAAAATTAAATTTAAGCCAAGATAAATGTGTACACATTTCGTTAATTTTTTATAGATACCCTAATGTATAGGTATGAATATAAAATTTATAAGCAAATGTTTTCGTTTCGGATTTAATGTTTGTATAGACTAAGGAAAGTCAAGAATACATAAATAAATCAATGCAGTCTTTTCCGGCGACATTGATTCCTTGCATCAACTTTCTCTTGTTTCTTAGAGAAAAGACCATGTTACTTGTCTGTGAACAAATTTTGTTGCCTGAAAAGTTATAAATGTTCTTATTTATGTGTAAGCTGGAAAATAAAGTTCTTTTTGAGAGCAAAGGGTTTCTTTTTAAGTTTTTAAATAAAAGATAAACAATAAAATACTCTTTTGGATACTTTTATTTCTTGTAATTAGACTTCAGAATAGTTATTTTTTTAAAGTTCAATAAAAGCAATAGTATTGCAATGCATCACAATATTAGTTGTGCAATAGTTTAACTATTGCAATGGTTCTTTCTGAAAATCAATACTATCGCAATAGTGATTTTTGGGCTCAATAGTAGTAACCGTTTTTTTTTTAAAAATGAGGTAAAGTTTTAGTTTTGTGACGCTGCTGCAGCCGTCAATAGTATCACAATAGCCCTGACTTTTTTTCTTTGAAAGACAGACAAGCCAAAAAGAATAAGCATGTAGTTGTTAATCTTTATAAATCAATCTTTCAAGCATAGATGAAACAAGAGGCCCATGCTCTTCCTTGATGGTTCTTTGGTCATTTTCAATCCAGAGCATGTATGTATGGTGAAGATCGGATAGTAAATGGAGGCTCTATTGTGTTCACAAGCTGTATTATAGCAATTTTGACAATTTCAAGGGCCATAATCCAGTCATGCAAGGGCACATCTGGCTGGTTTTGAAAGGAACCAAGCTCTCATCAATATTTAACTACTATCTAAATTTGGTGAAGATCAGATAGTAAATGGAGCCTCTATTGTGTTCACAAGCTCTATTATAGCAATTTTGGCAAATTCAAGGGCCATAATCCAGCCTTGCATAGGCGGATCTGGCTGGTTTGCAAAAATAACCAAGCTCTCATCAATATTTAACTACTATCTAAGTTTGGTGAAGATTAAATAGTAAATGGAGGCTCTATTGTGTTCATAACCTGTATTATAGCAATTTTAACAATTTCAAGGGCTATATTCCAGTCTTGCATGGGCAGATCTGGCTGGTTAGCGTAAGGAACCGAGTTCTCATGGATATCTAACTACTGTATAAGTTTGATGGAGATACAATCAAAACTGAAGACTTAATCACGTTCACAAGCTGTATTATAAAATAGCAATTTTGACAAATACAAGGGCCATAATCCAGTCATGCAAGGGCACATCGCCACGGCATAAGCTCTTCTGGCCTTTGAGCTAAACACTGAGCTATTTCTTTAAAAGGGACTTAAAAGGCAAAACAAAGTCCCGACATGACAATTTACTGAACATTTTATTGTAAATTGGTTTACATAGAGTAAAACAAGTAACTTTACATGAAATATGTTAGCTGTTTCCTCAGTGTGTTAAATTCCATCTCGGATGTTGAAAAACAACTCTCAATGTTGAGACATGTAGAAAATAATATTATATAAGTATATTCTCATGTTTTTTAACCCTTTCCCTCATACGACAATTCTGCAGCAGACAACTTTGAACTTATTTTGTCAAAACATAGAAAATCTCCATAGTTGAATGGATAACCTATGACTTAAAGTGGAAAACATTGTGGCAAAAGGAGAAATTGCACGTTCTGTGCAATTTCTCCTTTTGTCACTATGTTTTCAAAAAGCTGTTTGCTGCAGAGGCGTCAGAAAGCGTTTATATGAGGGAAAGGGTTAAACAAATATTCCAGCAGATCAAACTGCTTCTTTTTCATATTATATCTGGGTATCAATATACATCATCAAAATTTATAAACTTTAAATTCAGATTGTAATACTTATAGTTACACAATAACGTCAACAATACCCTTTGTACAGTTTTGAATCAATAAAGCATTTAAAATATATTCGATGTTCACAAGTGTTAATATGTAAAAGAGTATAGAACTTGTTAATAATGAACCATTTTCAACTGAATACAAACTACTGTACCCGATCTTGAAGGATGTTTGTCATTTCCTGATGGTGTGCCATGGTTTGTTCTGGGAGAGGCTGTACCATCAGCAACTAGTTTGAAGAAAAATGCAGCATCTAGATGAGCAGAGGAGTCTGGGAAAGTGAAACAGAAACACTGAGTACTGGTTGATGTATTACTTGTTGCTAATTTTAATGTCAAAGCATTGAAAAAGTCTACTAGTGATTCAGTAGTTCTGCATGAAGCTTTGTTCTAGCTTATGAATTGGTAGAAAAGGTAAACAATCAAGGTTATCATTCTCGATGAGTAGGAATTAAAAGAGTATCTTATAACTTCAAACGCTTTAACAGGTTCTATTTACTTGACCAGCTCCTCTAAACTTTCTTTCAAAACAAATATGTTTGTTTACTGATGATATGTATACTGTCAAACACGGTCTTTTTTTTCATATTTATTATTCATGAATTAAAGGGCTTCAGCAGTGGGCAGAGGTATTTCAGATCAGTAAAGAAATTTAACGCATAGTATTACAATCATTCATGGAGTGTCAATGCCTCTTTCCAGTGCAAATAAATATGAGCCATAATATGGTGTCCAGGATCTTGTGTTACATCACAGAGGTGATCTATTCTCCTTTATTTGAAGAATTATGTGATTTATAGTTTAACAGCATGTCATAAACTGTTAGAAACAACTAAATCTATTAAATAATATGCCATTGACTTTTGAAAGAACTGTTAATTTCATTTAATTTATTCTTTTCTTGAGCATTTTCAATATGTCCCTCCCGACCAAGGCATGGGAGGGCTTTTTGAAAACTTTTTTTCTATTTAAAGTCTGAAAACTTACATATATGTGTGAAATAATAATTTAGCAAATTAATTTTAACTTTAAGATTTAATAGAGCGATGTAAATACAATTTTGATTTGAAATAAAATCTTGGAAATAATCGTAACGAATGTGTCCGCCAAGTTACATCACGTCTAAATAGCACTTGAAACATGGACCGATAACCACATTTGCATTGCATTCTAATCACGTGATCACTAACGTTCTTTGTTAATGCCGTAAACTTGTTGTTCTGGGACAGATATATTTTATTTGATGTCAAGTCAAAATATTTTTTATCAAAATAGAGTCTTTTTTGTTACTACCCATTATCTTGTTATAATTAACAAATGCTTAGTCTATCACCTAGGAGGAAATGTAATATTGTGTTTCTATTTGTGACATTAACTATCGCAACAATTTATGACAAGAGTGCAGTTAAAATGGTGGCTCGAAAAAGACCCTGTCAATTTTATCTCTTTTGACTTGTAACATTGACCTTGCTCGAAACATATATTCTACGTTCATAATCAATGTGCTTACGTAATAAATACATGTTTGCATGATAATTATATTTTCATTAAAATGGAGAATGATTTATATTGAACATGTTTATGCTTTTATGCGATTTGTTAATTTTTTTCTAAGATGTCCTGTTACACACTAATATGAAGTGAAGTGTTTTTGGTGTCCAGTTACACCATTCTTCATCTAGTTGTATACTATTAAATATTTCACTAAATAAACCATTTATTTATTGAAATAATTCCAAATAAGGAAGGGGGAAATGTAAAATAGGTCTAAAAACAGTTCAACTAGACAAGAGCTGCATAAAAATGATTTATTATGTGGTGTCCTGTGTTACTAACAATAGACTTAAAACCCACACTTCTTTTTATTTAAAGCTAATAACTATTTTGTCATTTAGAATATAACAGCTTTAGATGGTGTTCTAACCATATAAAGCATTTATTTGACAAAATTCAAATACTACAAAAGAGGACACCACAGTCTGTGTGAAGTAACTCAAAATCCGGACAACATTGAGAAGGACTATTTAAACAAGAGGGCCATGATCACCCTTGATCGCTTACCTAAGTTATACTTTATGAATTGTGTTGCCAGTAACTCATTTTGCAGGAAAACAAGCCCCATCCCCTGGTGGCAATGTTTTCCACGGATCTGAATAATTTGAACAATCTTGGTATAGGGTCACCAAATGATTTTTTGAACAAAAAGATTTATTTAGTTTTCACTATACATGTATTCAAATATAATGAAAACAAGCTCCACCCCTGGCGATGTTACCAAATAAATAATTCTGCATGGCGAGGGTGAATTCATTTCTTGTCAAGCCTGATCTTGTGACCATGTTTTTCTGAATAATTTGAACAATGTTGATGGAGGGCACCCAATGAACATTTATGCCAAATAATTTTTTAGTGACAAGAAGATTACTTAAGTTTTCACTATACACATATTTCTATGGAATTCAAGCTCCGTCACATGGTGGCCATGTTTTTCAACGGATCTGAATATTTTGATCAATCTTGATAGAGGGTCACCCAAGGAAGGTTTGTGCCAAATCATTTTCAAATTGGGCCTACACTTTTTATAAGAAGTTTTGTCATGTTTTCCCCTTTTCTGATGCTGCAACAACCAAAGTTCTCCTTGGAATTACATGTAATATCTTTGAATAACTCTGAAAGATGACGATCTAAGGAACATTCCTGTGTAATTATTCTATTTTGTTTTTTGAAAAAGAAGTCGTTTGGATAGAAAATATAAACGAACAGATGGCAACTGATAACAAAAGCTCCCCCGCACTTCACGTTCAGGTGAGCTAAAAAAATAAACTAAGGCCATGCGGAGTGAACATTTGGTATATAAATGCATATTGTTTCTAGGAACATGTGTACCAAGTTTCGTTTGAATATATATGTGTTACTGTTATTAAGTTATGAGGTAAGATTAAAGACTTGTTACGACAATGACGCCAAGGGTATCACAATAGCCAGACTTTTTTTCTTTGAATAGCAGAAATGCTAAAAATCCCGGATATAGTAAATATCTATAATTATCAAGTTTGAATTTATTTGAAGAAATGTAAATGCACAATGGATCAGGATTCTCTATCAAACAATCAATGATTTTTTTTTCCCCGTAAGTCACTAAGTGGTGTTAACCCTTTCCCACATACGACAATTCTGCAGCAGACGAATCCGAAAACATATTGTCAAAAATGTGAAATATCTCCATAAATTAGACATTAATCAATAAATAGAGTTGAAAACATTGTGACAAAGGGGAAATTGCTCATGATGAGCAATTTCTTCTTTTGCCACAACGTTTTCAAAAGTCGTTTGCTGCAAATGCCTCGAATGTGTCTGCAAACTTGCGGGTAGGGGCTAAATTGGTATCATACCAAAGACTAGTGATGATGTAATAAATATAGTCATTTCATATCATAGGGGTAACTGATAATATCCCACGGGAATTATTTCATCTTAGAATATAGGATTTTTCACATCTGTATATATATTTGCATATTTTTTTAAGTATGTATGTGATACAAGACAGTCAAACTTAGAGACAGGCTAAATTGATGTTCCTTTTTGATAAAGAAAAAATATATGGAAAGTAGAAAATGCTTAAATCAGTGACATTAAAGTATAATCAAAAAGTTAAATTGATGTTTAAACGAAGAGAAAAATGGTTTATGATGTAGAACTTAAACAAAAGCCAAGGTATTTTAAGCAAAGGCAGGATTTATTTCAACTATAACTACCACTGAAGATGATAAGATACCCCTACACCATAACTTAATAAGTAAAAAGGCCATAACTCTGTAAAATAACATGCAATTGTAAGACATTTAGGATATGCACATCTCCTCTAGGTATATATAAGCTTCCTGTTAAATTGTATTGAATTCCACCCAGCAGTTTGTAAGAAATAGGCCGGACAAAATATGGCTTCCGACCGACACTGTGACTCCTATATACCCCCTCTTCTTCGAAGGGGGTATAATAAACAAACCAAGTTTAGCTCAAAGCTGAATGTCCTGTGGAACTAACTGTATAACTGCCTATACCACAGATGGATGAAAAAGAAACTTTGAACACCATTGAATTTTTTGTTTATGGGCTTAGTAAAAGTAAAAGTTAATAATAATAAGATGTCATCAAAATAAATGTTCAATAGACATTCACCAGTGAGATTTATAAATCATAATGGGTAGACACTACATACATAAAAGTAAATATGTAATATAAACATGCAACATTGGATGGTAATCATACAAATTACGAAATTTATTAGGATATATATTTGTAAGTGTTTCTCCCATACAAAGAAAATATTCTTTTGTTAAAACGTTAATAAAGTTTTGTAGGCAATACAAGAGTCTCCTACAAGATCTTGACATTAAATTCTATTATAAAGGTATAACTTAAATTTTCAAGCGGAGGGAAAGGAATTAACATGTATACATAAGCATGCCAAATGTCATAATGAGCAATTTCCCTTTTTGCCATAATGTTTTTGAACACTTAATTCAATAATACTTTCTACTTTCTTTTTTAGCTATTTTCCAACTGCTGCAGATATGTTGGATTTAATACACCCCAGAGTAAGAACATGGTCCTTTTATTCCAAAGGTTACAGTTTCCAATTTACATGAAGAGCATGGTTCAACCTTATAAATGTCGTTTGTATATACTCAGCACAAGCACCAGTTAAGTCTCAAGAAAGCAAACATTAGGTGACGGTGTAATTCATATATATTTTGGAAGAACTTGTTTTACAATCTCTGTAAAATAAAATAGTTTAATTATGTTTAATATGCATACCATAGTCTAAATGTGAGAACTAAAGACAGACAACAAACTTTGTTTTTCCACTTTCCCACAAACAAATTTTCTGCAGTAGATGACTTTGGAAACATCAAGGCAACTCATTGTAATTGAAAAAATAATTACTGAGAAGAGTTGATAACCTTGTGGCAAATGGAGAAATTATTCATCCATAGGAATTTCTACTTTTGCCGTAATTATTTCAAAAGTGGTAACTTGCAAATGCCTATATGCATGTGGGAAAGTGTTAAAGGGTCTATGATAACAACTATTATCACACAACTAGACATTTATATAAGCAAACATACCAGTTTTCCTTTTTAAAACTTCATAAAAGTCTGTTGCGATTTGCGTGCCTGTCTCATCAGTAAAGAGGACAGCCTCAATCATCTCTTTCAGTTCATACTGGTAGCACTCCTCCATATTCAAAGCTGGCTGTATGAATTTTTCTCTGCACTTGTCTTGAACCACACATCCTAACAGGGCCAACAGAAGCTAGAAGGATATCCATTGAAGTCAATTTTTATGTAGTTAATAAAATATATGTTATATAAAGAACTTTGCCTGTTTCTTTTGAGAAGGAAAATTTTCTAAGGCTATTGCTGTCCAAATATAAACCAAATTGTCACCTGTCTCAACATAGTATATATATAGAAAGAACTGTTTTAACAGTCAGACTTAATTATATAAAGTTTAAAGTGAATCTTTGAAAGATTATTTGATTTAATAATTTGCCAATAAAGATGCCATTGTCTTTGTAGTTCAAATTTTTTATTGAAATTCAAATGGTAAAACTGCTCATGTGCACATGCTTTCCCCTCACATTGTTTTCTCTCTAAAAAAGAATATATTTCAAATTCAGTTTATGGATTAACTTATAATTAATTCATTTATGAACTGCAATCAGATATTTATAAATAAAAATATTCAAATCAAATACAAACCTTGCCCATTTCCATCTCAAACACAGCTGGAGAGGCATGGCCTGCAAGCACTGTATCAAAGTTGATGACATTTTTCTCGTCAATGGGCTGATGGTAAAATGCTGTAAAAAGTAAAAGTTTCTATTTTAATATCAAGCCAGTCACATAATATTTGGTGATGACTGACTACTAGTGTTTTTCTATCTATGTAAGTATGTTCTTCTAGATATGCATTTTTCTATATATATATATATATATATATATATATATCTATAAATATTAGCTGTGCCTAGCAATTTAGGGTCTAATGTATTTGTGTACAATGAAGACTCAGGTGAACATCAGCAGTTAGTCTTCATCCCCCAGGGCCCCTGTGATATACACCCAACTGCATATTCTGGCAAAAAAATAGAACTGTAGGCCTATTGTTTTACCCCAATAGGCTGTTGTGATCTTGTTGCAGATAATCAATAATACCCTCAAATAAGAGAATATTAAACTGATATAAGTTTAAAGCTGTTCAGTACTTCAATTTTCAATGCAAACATAGTAATTGTAGATCTTTGTTGTACTCAATACTTCAAAGTTAGAAATATTCAATTTCAACAATATACATACAGGGTTTTTTAGGGCCTTTTTGGGGCCCGATATTCGGCCCCATTCCCCTCACTGAAAAGTATATATTTTTCCCCTTTTTTGAAAAAAAATTCCCCTCCTAACAGACAAATTTTTTCCAGTGACTCAGCATGCTCATTCACGCAAAATGTTGCGTGAATCACGTAAAATAATCAGCATGCACGTAAAAGTTCTGATGTTGAGGGGTACATGCACGTAAAATTAATATGAAGAAATAAGACACTCTATTCTATTATTTGTAATGCCTTTCAATTTGCGGCTTCAAGTCTTTCAACTATGAAAATATACGATCGGGCTGAATGGGCCATTTGTGGATGGGAAAACCCATCTTTATCGGAAATGCATCGGATCGTTTCGTCACATCTCAACTGTTCTTTAATATATTATACGGAAATATCTGATTGAACAATCGGTTGTCATCGTTCAACTTCGACAAGCAATGTACAAACTGGTCACATGATCAGTAAGTCAAATATTACGTAAACAGCCAAGCAGGCACAGCTCATTATCGAGAAGTTGCGATTACGTATCCAAAACGTTGCATCGTCTGCGCGGGCGAAATGAACCAAAAAAGACAATACAAAGCTTCTTCCAACCGATAGTGAAGATATTGAAATAAAAGAAAATGTCCTATTTTAAAGAGCTAGTCATTAATTAGTCCCGTTACGATTAAAAATCGAAATATAATGAAGTAAAACTAGACGTATATTCGGATGCGCTTTTTTCGGATCCTTTTTATGGCGAAGTAACCATCGTATCTTTTATTTTTCAAATTGAATTTAAATACATTTGATAGTGACGCAAGTTCTTTTTACATGATTACACAGTGGTATTTGCTGATTCATCTTGGCATGCTTTACTTTGCAGAATAAAACATCACCAGACAAGCAGGTTGCCAGTACATCAACAGAGCCTGAATTGAAGAGGACAGAATGCAGATGTTCTGTTTGTCCTTTGCAGATATTTTTCTTTTTGTCTACAACAGACACATTTTAAATACACTGTGGGAGAGGGATACATTGCTCATACTTTTGTCTACTTTCAATGATAATCTTAATTTGTACTTTCTCTTTAATTAGTCAATCTGTTAAGTTTTTGTCTTTTCCTTGAATGTGGAGAGGGAGATGATAAAAAAGAACAAAATCAACATTTCCTTGTTTATTATATCTGTACCCCTTATTGTTACTGTGTACCCCTAATTTCCAAAGGCAGTGGGTACATGTACCCAAAATCTCCGAACTCAGTGTGTTATTGATGTTTTCAGTCAAAAAGACGGATCAATTGACCTCTAATGTTTCTATCATATGTTTCTGTTGCTAGTTATGTAACAATACTGTTATGAAATCAAGAATATTTTGTTCATGTATTTTTTCCCCTATTTTAGACTTAAGACGCTATTTTTCCCCTCTCAAAGGGCCCCGCCACCATTCCCCTAAAAGTGAAAAAAAAAACTCACATAGGATCTTGTTTTATTAAATAATAACATTTCAATACTGAATTCTTAAAATATACTTGTCCAGCTTTGCATTTGGAAAATTTCACAACCATTTTAGGAGTATCAAGATAAAAAAATTACAGTTGAACAGCCAACAGTAGAGTCCGACTCTATACTAGTGTATAAGGCATCACAAAATCTGTTCCACCAGTCAAATGGTTAAATATTTAGTTATAGTAGTACTTGGTCAGGTCATTGAGTATTATCTATAAATGACATTGTATACATACATGTACAAATTATTAATGCTATTTCCACAACGTGATTACATGATGACACATAACTTAACATGAAAGTGCGGAACCGATGCAAACACTAGGGCGATAAGACTGAATTGTCGAGCAATGCATCCATAATCATTCCCTGGGAAACAGATTTTCTGTCTTAAAAAGTATCAATCATGCTAATGAGCATCAAGGGCTGTAACTCTGGTAATAATCATTGTTTAGTAGTCTCTGCAAACAAGGATGTATTCATATATGTATATATCTTTAGTCTTAAGCATAATTCTGGAATATAAGGAGTTAATTTATATTCCCATCCAAAAAGTCTTGGTTACTTACCTTCAACATATTTCTTGATTGCGAGCATTCTATTCTGTGGCGAATCAAGGCCATTTTCACGTTGTATACAGTTTTCACCACTGAAATGATAATGATGTACAGTCAAACTTGTGTTAACCCTTTCCCGCATACGACAATTCTGCAGCAAACGACTTTGAACATATTTTGTCAAGAAATAGAAAATCTCCATAATTGAATGGATAACCTATGACAAAAAGCGAAAAACATTGTGGCAAAAGGAGAAATTGCACGTTTTGTGCAATGTCTTCTTTTGTCACTATGTTTTCAAAAAGCCGTCTGCTGCAGAGGCGTCAGAAAGCGTCTATATGAGGAAAAGGGTTAACGGTCACCTCTGTTATGCAGCCAACATATATTTAGAAGCGACCACTTGAAGATTAACCCAAAACTACATTTCCTTCTTTATTTGACTTGTATTAAAGTAAAACAGCCACCTGTATTGAGTCGCCCCTGGGTGGTCGCCTGAGACATCATGTTACAAATTGGTTCAAGGTCCTTCATGTAAACCATTTAAATTATTTCTCAATTCATACATTGCATTCTGACAATATATTTAAATTAATAGCTTTGTACGTTACACATCGATCTTCAGTGACATTCAATTTAAAAGAATAATCAAGAATTGAAATGCATTATCGGTGTCAGGGCTGGAAAATATATCCATGCACTTCTAATTCGTTCTTCAACAAGAACAATTCAATTTGGACCAAAATAATTTAATTATTTCAAACATTTAAATTAACAGACTGATGTTTAAATACTGTATGTATACTTACTGAAATAACAGGACTGATGTGATGATGCATCCATCTTGCAAATCTTGAAAGCTGTTCACAGTTTTATCACTTAATGCATCAATCTAAAGAAGAGCATCAACATACATGTAATTGAATCATATCACATTAAATTGTATACATTACTGTGAAAATTATGTGTCAACATATCAATAGAAGACTTGTCCATTGATTTCACAACTGCTGCCTCTAAAGTTTTGTTTTTTAAATATCCCTGCAAAAGGAACCAATTCTCAATTTAAAAAGTCTCCTTTTCTCAAATTACAACACAAGTAAACATAATGTACAATAATCTTTCTGTACCATATAACATGCTCAAAAACACTGTCATATCATCAATCTAAATAAACAATCATTTTGAACTCGAATAATTCTAGTGATGGCTGTCGGACATATTCCCTGTAACGCGAAGCTAGCAACACCACTTGAACCTGGTTTTGAACCGTAATGCCATCTTTTCAAGGTTACATGTCCGTTCAACTAACTACAAATGTTTAAGTTTAACTTTACATGGATGATTCCTTTGAATCTTGTTTTCCCTAATTCAGTCCGTCAACAGTCAGCCTTCCTTATGTCAACTAGTGGGAAATGTTAACATTAATTTAAATTACAGTGAAAATAAACTTACCCATTTCACAAGAGCTTTCTTCTTATTCAGATCCATGATAAAATCTGAAATATAAGAACAAAAACAGGATAATGGACCAGGTACACTACTCTACCCTGTCAAATATCATATTTGAATTTATATCATTCTGAGGCTGACTTAGGAACAAAATTGAAACTGGGACAATACATATTATAGAGTATAGACTAGTAACATATACAGTACTGGCTCAGTTGACCCAGAATCAGTGGCAGGATGTAGTACTGGTACTAATTTACTAAATTACCAAGAAAATACAGTAATAATACAAGGTTGTCAAAATGTTTTGTTGTGACAGATCAAATGGTAAAGTAACCAATCAGGTCAAACGCAAATCCCTGGTACAGTATGGGGCCCAGGGGAGCGAAACTAACAGATCAAAGAGGGGTTTTAAAAGATAATTCTGATCCGCAATCGGTTTCTTTTCATAATTCTGAATGATATTAACTGAAACACTGATCTGTGGTCATAAAACTTTTTGATGCACTGGCAAGTCACTACTGCCTACAGGCTACAGCACAGAGTCGGTCTCTTCTCAAAAGGACATGTAAAAAGGCAAGCCATTAAAGAAATGATATTTTTTTTATTTTATTCAATAACTTTCGATGAAATTCAGTTTTAATATTGAACGCTGTGTTCAACAATTTTCAGTCAATCACAGTGCCCATCTAACTTAATATACATGTATTTTCTGACTGTTCCGACACCTGAAGTCAGTCAATTAATGTAATATATCATGTGGGCGGATCCAGCCGGTTCATGGCAATCAATCTAAATATAGAGTTTTAGAGCCCATATCTATTTCCAGAATCAATTGTAAAATTAATGCACTCGTCATACACATGATATATAACTCTATATTTTTTCAACTTCTATGTGCATTCAGAAATTGTTTTTACTTGGGTAAAATTCAATGTGGTCAGGTGAAAAAGTCTTGAATAAAAAACATATTTCGAATAAAAGCATTTATGTAATATTATAGTTAAACAAAAAAGTATGCTGTACCTTAGTTAAAAACATAAAATTATCTGCGTATCCGCTACGTTTCCATTTCTATACTATCAAACCATTTGGTAATGTTCTTTACTTTTCACGGATTTCTGTGTTTATCTTTTTTGAACCCGATTTTTCAACTTTGAATTTCCAGCGGTGAGCCTCGTTCTCGAATTCGAGATTCGTCACGCTTAGGTTTCGTTCCTGCATTACTGATTTGCGCGACGTTCAAGATTGTCGTAAACTTTTAAGTAATATATCATAAATACTTTTGAATGTATCTTTAGATTTAAATTTAGCCTTATTTAATTAAAAAGTAAACGAACATTGACTAAAGGTGGTTCCAGTGAAAAAAAATTAGGTTTTTCAAAAAAAAATTATCGTTCGGGCACCAGCTAACCGTTACCCCAGTAACAAAATGGTCGAAACTGAGTTTTAGACTGAAAATCAAAATAAAATCTTATTTTACTGTTAAATTTGCACACTTTCCGAACAAAAATGTCCAGCACTAGGTAAAGTATTCATTTTCTTGGTAAAACTCATATGTATCCTTTAAACAAATGTTGTGTTTTTAATTATTTAATATTATAATGTGTTTTCGTGTTTGTTTACATTGTTATTTACTGATGTCTTTTTCCAACGAATCCTTCGTATGAACTTAGTTGATCACTTTTCTTGCCTCTTGATTTTTTTGGTAAATGAAATGTTTCTTATTCGTTCATCACATTTGTATTCTTCAAATAACTGATCATGACCTAATAAGGCTAATTGTGTTCAAAAATTATCGCACACAGTTTAAAAAAATGATTGACACATATTTCGGTAAATGACCAGTTGTGTTGACTGTTGAAAATGCTTTTGAGGCTTCTGTAAAAGGGACTGATATATTGTTATAACTTAATTATTAATAGTTCCCCATTGCTACATGTGCATAAAAAAATATTGAAATTGTTTGTAGCAAATAACAAACTACTAACAATTGGCCACAGATGAATTACAGTGATAACGTTGAATGTCTAAAACGTCGAATTGATAAAACAGGAGTGGAAATGGCAATTTTTTTGTCATTTTACACCTTTTCTGATGCCACCTGGCTATCATGTTTTACAACCAATCAATATGGCTTGAATCATATCAAATTTATCTTTGAATTCGAAAAGGGGTTTCAAGAAAGAAAAAAGTTTTGACCTTTCCCCCTTTCTGATGCTGCAGCAATCAAAGTTCTTGATACAATTTAATTTTTTTGAACAATTGTTGAAGAGGGCCACCTAGTTGCTTCAGAGAAGACGATTTGAATGGACTTATATATATGTACGAAGGCCTGAAATCAGAAAACCCTTTTGAGATGGATAGCTTTAAAGTTTTGTCATTTGCCGCCGTCGTTGTGTATCAGTTAAAGACGAAATAAAGTTTATTTTTAGCCTTTCCCACATACAACGAATATGCAGCAGACTAATTTAAAAACATTCTAGGCAATTAACTGGAACCTTGCTAGTACAAACAAAAGTATGATTTAATAACAAGTGACTAATTTAGTCAATATGATTATATTTGTAGAGAGTTATCCAATGATAACATTATACAACATTATATTGGTATCAGACAAGCTAATTCAGAGAAGAATGTTTTATAGAAATGGGTAAATTTCACCCTTTCTGATGCCGCAGCAAATTATCCGTAGAATATGAATATACTGCACATTTTCTTCATTTGCCATAATATTTCCAAAAGTCATCTGTATTTTTCTGAATAGTCCAGAATAACATAGAAAACAAAACATTGAGGCAAAAGGAGATATTGCTTTTTATGTCTCCTTTTGACACAATGCTTTCAAAAGTTGTCTGCAGCAAATGCATCTGCAAGTGGAATTAAACATCTTTTTTTTTAGACTTTAATAGTTGTAACTGCATGTCTTCACACCAAACAGTACCAACTGTTTCGAATTGAGCCATCAAATTATTAGTAAATGTTTTAATACTATTTTCAGCTGCTTATAAATTAGCACTGAAATTTACTATATATACAATTCCTGCGCATATATCTGCTCAGTAGAATTATTTCTGAATTGAGATAAGCGTTGAAAACATCGGTACTACTTTTCAAGTGGTAAATCATATTATTTTAAGGAATACACAATTCTGAGAAATGCTTGTTAACTTTGAGGGCAGTTGCCGAGGCAACCGTCCCCCAAAAATGGACAAGTTTCCAGACGTACACGCTCTTTGGCTATCTGCAACATTCAGGGAACGAACCCAGAGAAGGCAAGAATGAGAGTAATTTTATACAGTTAAATATGTTAATCATCAATTACAATTCCTATGAACAGTTAGAGATATTGAAGACTTGCATCAGCATTGCTGGACTGGCACATATAACCTTTGATAAACTGTTATGTAAGTGGAAATTACTGCAAATTAATAATGAAGCCACTGTACAGTAGATTTAAGCAATTGTTTCTAAGTTGATGGAGTATTAAGTGAAAAGTTGATGAGTAAATACCCAATTGACCAAAATCATTATCTGCAGCCCTGAGTAACCCTAAACCAGATATCCTCAAATCCAAAACCATGACTGCCTGAGATTGTGCTGTTACCCTCTATGCCTTTGGGGAATTCTTAAAAAACTTGTTTTCAGAATATATTGGTCTAATTTCCAATTTGTTCACAGGAATGTTCCCAGGATGATCCTCGATCAAAGACATTATGCAACAGAGTGGAGGTTTAGTAAACCGTATGGCAGTGGAGTGATACTGGATCTCTTGTTTTCATATTAACCCATTTTCATTATTTTGATACTTCAGTTTGGTTCCATATCAGTCAAAGAAAAAGCCTTGCACTCAGCCTGTCATTGATAATTACGCAGAATTCATCAGACCGCTGGACTATTCTTTCTGCAACATCGATAAAATTCTAGGTAACTGTTAACTTTGTCTTTTATAGTTGTTGTGAACTGATTAACTAAAAAATTACTGCATGACCTGTTCAGAAGTGGGTTGATCAGTTTTGTTTTAATTTCCCCCACATACAGATGCTCTTTGATGCCTATGCAGCAGATGACTATTGAAAACATTGTGTCAAAAGAAGAAACTGATCAAAATGAGCAATGTGTCTTTGCCGACTAAATGCCGAGATTAATTCAATTCAAAGTTGCCTGCTGCAAATTTGTTGTATGTGAGAAAGGTTATAATTGCATCCCATTGTAAGTTTAGACCAAACTTTAGAATGTCTGCACAGTCTGTAAAGGTGCTTGCTCCAGGAAGCAGAGATTAAAAGTTATAAAGGGTTAACCTAGTATGGTACTGTACCTAGTATGAACTGCTACATGTTAAAATGGGCTGTCAGACATTTTACTGCTGTCAATACTAACAATTGTCTCCAGTCTATTAAATGATTTACCTGTCTAATAGATTATTATGTGTATGTATGTAGATTAGGTAATGAACAGTGCATAATCCTATCCCACATACATGTACAATTTTGAAAATATCATAGTTCTATTTGTATATTTATTGTGATAACTCACATGATTTGGAGTCTGGTGTCTATTGTCTGTTCAAATCTTTTTCTCTGAAACTACTGGTCCGATTTCAAAGTTGTTTAACAGGAAGTTATCTTAGGTGACCAACTTCAAAATCTGTTCAAAGAAATAAATTCCAACCAGAACTTTGGTAGTTTCTGCATCAGAAAAGGGTGAAAATGCAAAAACCTTATAAATCTACTTGTCCAAAACTTCAAACTCGATTTGAAAATAATTTGGAACAAATGTTCCTTGGGTGATCCTCTACCAAGATTGTTCAAATTATTCAGATCTGTAGAAAACTGACCACCCTGGATTGAGCTTGTTTTCCTTATAAATTATGTGTATAGTGAACTTAAAAAATCTTCTTGTCCAAAAGTACTGGCCTGATTTGAACATATTTTGCTCAAGTGTTCCTTTGTTGACCGTCCACCAAGATTGTTCAGATTATTCTGATCTGTGAATTTAAATGAAATTACTGCTAGGGGGCAGGGCTTGTTTTCCTTATATGCATATAATTAAATTTAACTTTTTCAGATGCTTTTAATGCAGAACCAAGGATACCTGTGACCCCTAGAGGGAAAGGAAAACAAAGACAGGCAGATGAACCACAGGACGGTGTTAAATACAATGGGAATAGTATCAAATTGAATAATAACATTATCACAAACATTGAAGGTTTTGTTAAATTCATTGATGACAAATTTGTGGACAAGCAATATGTTAAATGGATTGATTTGTCGCAAAATGAATTGACTACCATTGGAACTGTAAGTTTTAGTTTTAACACTTTACTGGAAAATAAATCCCTTTTAATATCTCTGTAACAGAAGACACATAAAACATACAAATAACCTGCAGCAGGCTACAAATAAGGAAAAATGAGGGAAATCTGACTTAATGTAAGTCCATTTAGGCAAAAGGAAGAATTACGTATCATTAATCCTTCCCCACGTACAACAAATATGAGGACTTTCCATTTAATCTAGTCTCTATGAAGATCCCTATAAATGAACTATTAAATAGAGTTGAAAACATTGTGACAAAAGGAGAAATTAGTCACTTTATTCAATAACTTTTCAAATTTTTCAAATGTCAACTGTTGCAGATTCTTCAAAATACATCAAAGTGTGAATGGGTTAAAGGGAACATAGAGACCATGACTTTTTGTAGTGTTTTTGGCGCTCTTGTAATGGGTTCAACTCGTTCTATTTCAGGAACTAACGGAGTTGGAAAACCTTCAGATTTTGTATCTTCATGGCAATGGGATAGGTGATCTATGTCAAATAGACAACCTTGTTCATCTTCATCGACTGGAAAAATTAACCTTACATGGAAACCCAATGGAAAACACAAAGGTAAGACAGTTTTAGATTTCTTTCAAATTTGAATAACAAACCTTACATGGAAACCCAATGGAGAACACAGGGGGATTTTATCCATGATTTGAGCCAAATTTTAAAATCTTTAGGTTTTTGATCTACTCTGTCAGGATTTTTACCACTTGCTGTGTTAGTAGCTTTTCCAGCGCAACCTCATAGGAAGATTTGAAATTCAGCAATTTGTGCTGCATGTTGTCCAAATAAAAATGCAAACATAAAAAATCGCTTTCAATTCATATTTTCAATGTTATAAATCTGTATTATTTGTGTAAAAATGTAATTTTCTTTCATGTAAAGAATATTTCCAGGTTATTTATTATACCCCCCGGCAAACAAAGTTTGGGGGGGTATATAGGAATCACCCTGTCTGTCCGTCCGTCTGTCCGTCTGTCTGTCTGTCTGTCCGTATGTCCACATTTCTTGTAAGCACTACTCCTCCTAAACGGCTCAATGGATTTGGTTCAAACTTTACATGAAGGTTACACATCATATGTAGATATGCATGAAGGAAGATCACACGCCTCGGACTCTTCCAAGGGGAGATAATTTAACTTAGAGGTTATCTGCGAGGGACTCCTGTGCACATACCTCCACATTTCTTGTAAGCACTACTCCTCCTAAACGGCTCAATGGATTTGGTTCAAACTTTACATGAAGGTTACACATCATATGTAGATATGCATGAAGGAAGATCACACGCCTCGGACTCTTCCAAGGGGAGATAATTTAACTTAGAGGTTATCTGCGAGGGACTCCTGTGCACATACCTCCACATTTCTTGTAAGCACTACTCCTCCTAAACGGCTCAATGGATTTGGTTCAAATTTTACATGAAGGTTACACATCATATGTAGATATGCATGACGGAAGATCATACACCTCAGATTCTTCCAAGGGCAGATAATTCAACTTAGAGGTAACCTGCGAGGGACTCCTGTGCACATACCTCCACATTTCTTGTAAGCACTACTCCTCCTAAACGGCTCAATGGATTTGGTTCAAACTTTACATGAAGGTTACACATCATATGTAGATATGCATGAAGGAAGATCATACGCCTCGGATTCTTCCAAGGGCAGATAATTCAACTTAGAGGTTACCTGCGAGGGACTCTTGTGCACATACCTCCACATTTCTTGTAAGCACTACTCCTCCTAAACGGCTCCATGGATTTGGTTCAAACTTTACATGAAGGTTACACATCATATGTACATATGCATGAAGGAAGATCATACGCCTCGGATTTTTCCAAGGGCAGATAATTCAACTTAGAGGTTACCTGCGAGGGACTCCTGTGCACATACCATTCACATTTCTTGTAAGCACTACTCCTCCTAAACGGCTCAATGGATTTGATTCAAACTGTATATGAAGGCTACACATTATATGTAGATATGCATGAAGGAAGATTTTTCTCCTCAGATTCTTCCAAGGGAAGATAAGCAAAGTAGAAACTTTACCATTGTATCTGATGCTTTGGGAGGGGAGCGGGGGGTATTCTTCAGTGAGCTTTGCTCACAGTATTTCTAGTTTGAAACTGTATTTGTTTAAAGGCAATTTTGGATCAACCCTTTTCAAATTATAGCAGATCTGCAGCAGACGACTTTGAACATTTTCTGGCCAAAATCTTGAAATCCTATATAAATGCAAAGTTAATTATTGAAAAGAGCAATTTCTCCTTTGGTCACACTGATTTCAAAAGCCGTCTACTGCAGATGCGTCAAAATGCATCTGGATGTAGGAAAGGGTTAAAGACAATTGATGACCCACAGTCATTTGATAAAGATAAGCTTTCAATCCTAATCAAATTAAATAAAACTGAATATTATTTGATCGAAACAAACACATCTTGCCAGAGTGCTATTATAGTAAACATTTTTAGCTTGACTATTCGAAGAATAATGTGAGCTATTGTAGTCACGTCGGCATAATGAACAAGTTTTCCTTTTGCCATACTGTTTTCAATTCTGTTCAATGAGTGTGCTTTCATTAAGAGAAATTTCCCATGTTTTTGCATAGATATTTTCAAAGGAGTCTGCTGCAGATTTGTTGTATGTATGAAAGGGGTTGGAGATTTATTTATATATGCAAACAATTGAAATTGTTTGTATGTAACATATTTGTTGTATAGAGGAAATTTCATGAGTGTTTATTTATTATCACTTTTATTAAACAAGTTTTCTAAGATGATATGCCCCGAGCCTTGGAGAGCGTCATATTCAGCTAAGTTTAAGATTTTATTAAAAGTGATAATAAATAAACACGTATTACAAAAAAATGTACATAACGTTTAGTCATTTACCATATTTCTACATGAAATTTACCAGTTTGGGCGCCAAAGTGACTAACATTATGACGTCAAACAGCAGACATGACGTCAATTTCATAGTTTGGTTTCCGAGTTGTAACAAAGACTTGAACGTAAGACTGGAAAGCAAACTAGTAGTGTCATATGATATTTGTGTAGTGTCATATGATATTTATTTAATGGCATTTTGACACTCCCAGAGAGGGCTTTATGTGATAAATGTATTTATGAGATGACTATAATTATTTTCCCCAACAGAACTACAGGTCGTACATCTTATCCAAGCTTCCACAATTGAAGTGCCTAGATTTTAGTCGTGTTACTAAAGCGGATAGAAGAACCTCAGCATTTTTGGGTGATCAGATTGGAAAGAAGAAGAAGAAGAAGACTGACGAAGATGAGGATTAAGACTTATTGTTGACTGCATATTCTTTTGTGATGTAAAATTATTTTGTATACTGTATATATATAGAATGCCTACTATGAATTGTTATCAAACATGTTCTGGCATTTTGATCAGTTATTACACTGAATTTTAAAATTAAGTTATTATTTTGCAGTATTATGATCATTTCTTCTTGAATAATTGGTTGTGATTGAGAAAATAATCTTTTCATTGGACGGTTCTACTTTCTACATAGTGACAATGATTTTTGTACGTTATTAGGTCTTTTATAATATTTGTTATGTTGTGTAGAATCTACTCAATGAAGATTATTAGAACGTTCCTAGCTTTTATTGATTTTAACTTTTAGTTCATGGAGAATTTACTTCTCAACTGATATGATTGGGATGTTATATACAGATTTACAAACCAGTTCATTTGGTACTTTTATATAATTATATATTTTCTTAACCCTTACCCTCATACGACAATTCTGCAGCAGACGACTTTGAACTTATTTTGTCAAAACATAGAAAATCTCCATAGTTGAATGGATAACCTATGACAAAAAGTGGAAAACATTGTGGCAAAAGGAGAAACGTTTTGTGCAATTTCTTCTTTTGTCACTATGTTTTCAAAAAGCCGTCTGCTGCAGAGGCGTCAGAAAGCGTCTATATGAGGGAAAGGGTTAACCCTTACCCCAATAAATTAAAGCAGGAAACTTTGAAATAAGCTAAAATAAAGGAACCCTCTGAAAAGTAAAAAAGAAAAAAATGAAACATTATTGCAAAAGCTGTTTACTGCAAATGTGTCAAAATGCCTTTGTATGTGCAAAGGGTTACACCATATAATGATTCAAGACTCTTCCAAATTCAAAATAGCCTAGAAAATGGACAATGCTAAGACAAATAAAAGTTTGCTTTTGAGATAGAGTATAAAATATTGCTGCAGTAATCACAGAACTCATTTCTATAAAAAATGGGCTAACACCTGGATATTATATGTATCATTTACATAGCATAAATTAATCTTAATTTTAAAGTTTGGCATACATTTTTTTTTAATTTGATAAACACTTTACAAGCAAGCAGGAAGATGCTCTAACCTTTTTGAAGGTACAGACACTTTATGATGCCTTTACAGCAGACAACTTTTGAAAATAATGTGCTCAAAACAAGCAATTTCTCCTTTTGCCACAATTTTTTCAACTTTTTTCAACATTTTACCTTCATTTGTGGGGATTTTCCATGTTTTCAATGTCGTCTGCTGCAAATTTATTGAATGTGGGAAAGACACATGGAGAAAAAAAAGGACATACTGAAACAGGCAAACATTGTGGTAACCTTATCACCTAGAATGTTAATTAACTTGAAACCTCTACATCATTCTATTTATCTTAACTTCGGAAGTACTAGATTTATGGTCTGGGCCAGTTTGAAAATAAATAGTAATGACAGCAAAAGCTGTGATAAGACATAATAAGTGTCGTCAATGATCGATCTTTGTCCTCTCTCTGTCAAAGCAATTTACAAGAATAATAAGACAAGGTTGTTTGAAGGTTTGACTGATAAAGAAAGAGGGTTTTTTTAAGCAATCATTTACAATCACACACTTGCAACTACATGTATTATTTAAGCAGCGCAACAGGAAAACCAATCTTAAAGCATTTACATCCATTGCAGATTCAGATCAACTCACACATCCTTGAAATACCACAAATCTGCAGCTGACAACTTTGACAACATCCAGGCAGAAATGTAAATTTAATAGGGTTGAAAACATTGCGGCAAAAGGAGAAATTACTCATTATGGTCAATTTCTCCTTTTGCCTCAACGTTTTTAAAAGCCGTTGATGCAGACAAGTAATAAATGGTCTGTATATGGAAAAGATTTTAATAAAAAAAAATCTAAAAAAACAATGTCCAAATGGATCAGATTGATTTGAAGTAAAGACATAATTTTTATCAATAATACATGTGTTGTCAAAGATATGCTAAGGTTGGTTTTCCTCGAGCATGGCTCATATATCAAGAGATATTTTGTTACCAATCATGCCATAAGCATCTATTGTGATATTAGAGTTAGTATATTGTAGTAAGCTGTATATTTTTATGCTTCTGTGATATTTGTGTTTTCAAAAAAATAATAAATAAATAGAATAGTGAAACGTCACTAATTAAAAGTTTCATTTAGTTATAAGGAGCTATCCATGCTTCAGAAAGATTATTTAACCCTTTCCCACCTGCAGGCGCATTTTGATGCAATAACAGCAGACGACCTTTGAGAACATTGTGGACAAAGATGAAATTGCTCATGATGAGCAATTTCTCCTTTGACCGCAATGTTTTCAAATTTATTTAACAATTAAGCTACCTTTTATGGAGATTTTTCAGGTTTTTGTCACCATGATTTCAAAATTGTCTCCTGCAGATTTGTTGTATGTGGGAAAGGGTTAAAAGGAATAAGGGACCAGAGTAGATCCAAATGAATCTGTGAATCAATACGGACATATATCTCTGTCTGCTCCATTTGCCAATTAATGTTCTAGGGGCATCTTACAAAAAAAACCTGATCCTTGCTCGAAGATTAGGCTAAACGGGTCTGAATGATTTGAGTCAATGCTCCCAACAGTTTTTATACATTATATATTTTAATTCGATGTAAATAAAAGTTATGGGACCAATATTATCTTTCCTGTCTGTCTTGATATTACCTTAGCTGTTGAAAGTGGTGTAAACAGTGTACTTAGAGATCAAATAGCATGGATTCACAGACAGGTGTGTATCGACATGTATCACAAATACTTTTATCAGCATGGTTCTATTATTCTGTCTTCTTCATTTCTGTCTGAGCCTTAACTTTGTTAACATTATTTCTTTGTAACCTCTTTGCATGATAGTATCTACTATCTAGGGTTAAACATGTAGCATTGCTTGTTTGTTTGTATTCTTAGAAATCATTATGACACTTGTAAACTCTTTGCTTCAGAACATTTTATATAAAGTATAATGCATTTATGACATACATAATATATATTTTAACACGAAATTCAAGAAGAAAAGTCAACACTAGTGATAAACCGATGGACAAGTGACTACTGTAAAGATGAGTGCAGTTTTGTGTAGGAAATCATTGTTCCATTTTATAAATTATATTTTCAGACCCCAAAGTGCTGATGTACATTTTATGTATTTTATCTGTTTTCTTCGTTTTTTCCTCAATCATTCCTGAAAATGTAAAAGATATTATGATCCTGTCCATGCAAAGAGTATAACCTGGGCTCCAGATCCAGACCAGCTTGCACACTCACACAGTTTGATATTATCTTCAATTATGTTAAATTACTTATATAGGCTGTTTAAACCAGCCTTACCTCATACACCAAATATACTGCAAGCGACTATGAAAACATTTCAAACTCTTGATAAATGAGAGGAACAATTATTGAAAAAAGTTTAGCAATTTCTCCTTTTGCCACGATGATTTCAAAAGTCTTCTGCTGCAAAAGAATCAGAAAGCGTCTGTACATGTATGTGGGAAGGGGTTAAGCTTCAGTTGAGTTGTAAAGATTCTGCTAAGACAGGTCAGATGGACAGGGTGATCTGAACTTACACTGTTCATAAATGCCATCTTATCCGTTTTGCATGGACAAGATCATGTGTATACTTTTTGTTATGAGAAGAACATTTTTAATGCCTACTCCAGATATTTATCATATGCAATAAACAGTGAAGAAAGAATTATTTTATTATAATAAGGGTTAGATTGTTTTGTGAGGTTCAAGAATATGGTGTTAAAGTTTGTTATGTTATTAGAAATCATGCTGTAAGGAGTAATTAAAATTATCAAGATAATATTGTTTTAATCATCTTTCAATTTACCTATGATTTTTAGCTCACCAGAGCACATAGTGCTCAAGGTGAGTTATTGTGATTGCCTTTTGTCCGTCGTTCGTCGTCCGTCGTCAACATTTGCTTGTTAATTCACTAGAGTCAACATTTTGCATCCAATCTTTATAAAAGTTTATCAGAACATATATCTCGATCAACTCTAGGCCAAGTTCGAAACTGGGTCATGTGGGGTCAAAATCTAGGTCACTAGGTCAAATTTAAGGAAAATCTTGTTAACACTCCTGAAGCCGCATTTTTCGCTTGAGCATGTTGAAACTTTGTCAGAATGTTTGTCTTAGTGATATCTAGGCCAAGTTCGAAAATAGGTCATGTCGGGTCAAAAGCTAGGTCACTAGGTCAAATTTAAGGAAAATCTTGTTAACACTCCTGAAGCCGCATTTTAAACTTGACCATGTTGAAAATTTGTCGAAAAGTTTGTCTTGATGATATCTAGGCCAAGTTCGAATATGGGTCATGTCCGGTCAAAAAGTAGGTCACTAGGCCAAATTGAAGGAAAATCTTGTTAACAATCTGGAAGCCACATTTCTGGCTTGAGCATGTTGAAACTTTGTCAGAATACTTGTCTAAGTAATAGCTAGACCAAGTTCGAATATGAGTCATGTCGGGTCAAAAACTAGGTCACTAGGCCAAATTTAAGGAAAATCTTGATTACACTCTAGAAGCCGCATTTTTAACTTGAGCATGTTGAAACTTTATCAGAAAGTTTGTCCTGATGATATCTAGGCCAAGTTCGAATATGGGTCATGTCATGTCAAAAACTAGGTCACTAGACCAAATTTAAGGGAAATCTTGTTAACACTCTTGAAGCCACATGTTTGGCTTGAGCATGAGAGAGTTATGTCTTAAATAGCCCATTCTCAGGTGAGCGATTCCAGGGCCTCATGGCCCTCTTGTTTTAACTACAGATTTGATCAAATGGTTACTTTACAATTATAATGTCATCTTTTTTCTGTAACGACCTTGGAAGACGGTGGTACAGAGGTAGAGTGTCGGCCTATCTTACAAAAGGTCCCGGGTTCGAATCCTGTGATGAGCGGGTGGGTTCTACATTTGGGATTTTTCAACATAAACGGCTCGAGTACTGGTTAAGTCTCCAGGAAGCAGACATTGAGCGTGATTTATATAAGCTGAAAGCTTGTTTCGCAATTGTTGTAAAATAAGTAAGTTTAAACTAAACATCTTTGAAACTGGAAGGACAATTTCTATACATGAATATTTTAAAAGTGGTCTGCTTCAGATGCGTCTGCAAGTGGACAATCGGACACGGTTGAGTTGCATTTCACTCCCTGTTCGCTTTTTTGACTGCAACCTGCCTGTTATATAACCAATAAATTTGGCAGTTTGACATCTGGATAAATTATGCTTAAAGTATTCAATTTTAAACTAAATCAAATTTTGGCGGAAAAAGAATTCCAATAGATCAACCCTAATGCTGGACTGTACTTGCCACATAATCAACTCTTCTTAATACTTAAACTCTTATTTATGGCGATATTTCACTTTTTAGCTCACCTATGCACGAAGTGCAAGGTGAGCTATTGTGATCACATTTTGTCCGTCGTGCATCGTCAACATTTCAGCTTGTTAACACTCTACAGGCTACATTTTACATCCAATCTTCATGAAAGTTTATCAGAACAGTCATCTCCATCAAATCTTGGACAAGTTCGAAACTGGGCCATATGATGTCAAAAACTTTATCAGAACGTTTGTCTTGATGATATGTAGGTCAAGTTCGAACATGGGTCATGTCGGGTCAAAAAGAAGGTCACTAGGTCAAATTGAAGGAAAATCTTGTTAACCACCAAGAGGCCGCAATTTTTGCTTCAGACGTTTGAAATTTTGTCATAATGTTTGTCTTAAAGATATCTAGGTCAAGTTCAAATATGGGTCATATAGGGTCAGAAACTAGGTCACTAGGCCAAATTGAGGGAAAATCTTGTTAACTCTGTAGAAGCCGCATGTTTTGCTTCTGCAGCTTGAAAATTCAGAATGTTGAGCTGAATGATATCTAGGCCAAGTTCGAATATGGGTCTTGCCGTGTCAAAAACTAGGTCACTAGGCCAAATTGAAGGAAAATCTTGTTAACACTTTGGATGCTGCATTCTTTGATTAAGCAGCTTGAAATTTGGTCAAGATTGTTTGTCAAAATGATATCTTGGACAAGTTCGAATATGGGTCATGCCGGATTAAAAACTAGGTCACTAGGCCAAATTGAAGGGTAATCTTGTTAACACTCTGGATACTGCATTTTTAACTTAAGCATGATGGAACTTTGTCAGAATGTTTTTCTTGATGATATGTAAGTCAAGTTCTATCATGGGTCAAAAATTAGGTTACTAGGTCAAATTGATGGAAAATCTTGTTAACACTATAGAGGATGCATTTTTTTGCTACAGCCGCTTGACATTAAATGAGAATGTTTATCTAAATGATATCTAAGCATGATGAAACTTTGTCAGATTGTGTTTTTGATGATATGTAAGTCAAGTTCGATCATGGGTCATGTAGGGTCAAAAACTAGGTCACTAGGCCAAATTGAAGGAAAATCTTGTTAACACTTTGGATGCTGCATTGTTTGCTTCAGCAGCTTGAAATTTGGTCAGAACGTTTGTCTGAATTATATCTAGGTCAAGTTTGAACATGGGTCAGAAACAAGGTCAATAAAGGAAAATAACTTCGAAGACAGCATTTTTACTTTGAGCAAGTTGAAAATTTGTCAGAATGTTGTCTTGATGATATATAGTCCATGTTGGAATATGGGTCATATCAGGTAAAAAAATATAGATCACTAGGCCAAATGAAGGAAAATATTGTTAACACTGTGGAGGTTGCATTCATAATAATTGTCTTGATGGGTTTTGCATTGCAGTACATTGTATAATTATGGTTAGCGATCCAAGGCCATCTTAGCCCTCTTGTTTGTATTAGTCAGGGATATTTTGGGTTCCGATTCTTCCAAAAGCGCCAAATTTGGCCCAGAGGTCGCCCATACCATACTTTTTACATTCGATTCAGACGTTATTTCAATGATCTGAGGTCAAGTTAACCCTTCGAGGTCACTAAAAAAATCAATAAAGATAATTCAGGAACATTTTAAATTTAAAAATTCGGAGACGTCTGCAGTGACAAAATGCTATATGCCGCTGTGTGCATTTAGATGTTCAATATACAATACAGGATTACTATTCCTATCTATACGTTCTGGCTTGCAATCTATGATTTCAGCATCAAGTACTACTGGTCACCACCACCGTTATTAACCCACCCGCCTTCGTATTTGCAGAGGTATTTGCAGTCCGTGTATCGGACACCGGCGTAGTTGCATTTGCACCTCCCTGTGCATATCTTGAGGCAGCTACAGTGCAAGAGAATGACACATTCCACTTAAGCGTCGCTGATAGTGGTTGACATGTACTGTTGCCATCTTTGTGCCAACCCCACTCACTGAAGTCAGGAATGTCCTGCCGGACGGAGGTTTCCCGAAACTTGCCTGTAGTAGCGCTTACAGCAAGGCTTGTGTAGGTTGGATGTTTTCCAGTGGTTAAGAGTTGATGTCTGGGTGCGTTGACACCAGCTGCACTGCACCCCTTGCTATACATGACCATGACAAAGTGTTCGAGGCGCTGCATATGCACATACTCAAGAATGAAAGATTCAGGGTCATGCGTGAGAGCTACAAGTGTATCAGTGAGTTTCGGTATGCTTGTCTTGCCACACCCAAGAAACTGTGAAGTAGTGTCGCACCCTGTTAAGCTGTGAAAAAGGGTTAATGTCAAGGATTTTGACATGCCAAGATCATAGTAGATTAACTAGTATGTCACGGTATTTTTTACCAGTTCCTAAGCCCACCCAGATCTCTGATAGGCTGAGGAACTCGAAAAACTTGTCAAAACTACGACATCGCTGTCAACAGTGCGAACATAGGCAGTTATATGTGCCAGATGTAGGTCAGACTTGGAGTGGTTGCACCACTAAAGTGTTGTGGGGTCACAATGCTTGTTGGAGAACACGGTCTCGAAGCGGCTTTCCGCCCATGTCTGTCTTGGAGATATGTGTGCTGATGAAAGAGAACAGCTCAGGAATCTGCTGTTTCAGTCACGCTTCGAGAATGGAGTACAGCTGCGTGGCCATTGAGGTGCATTAAGGCACTTTAGAATGTCTGATTTTGTCCCGGATCGCAATGATCCTCCAGGCTCGGTGGCTCTCTCTGATTTTCGAGCCGAAAGACGTCTGAGGAAAAGTTGTGTGATAAATAACATATTCTACCTCTGAACGCCACTGTCGTTTGCAAGACATATGCTGCATGCAGGGTTTTGAGATAAAGAAGTAGCCACAGCATGTTCCATGACATTCTCTGTATCGAGTACTACGAGTTCTTGACTTGTAGCAAAGAAAGGATTGCCCAGCTGCTCTATCATCTTGATGAACGATAGTACATTATTTTGAACTTTAATTGCAAGCTGTGTCCTTCCTCATGCTGAGCGGTGGATGACAATGGTGGGTTATTGACGGCCTCAATTCCACAATTACTCGCGTGCAGTCAGGTCAAGCCAGAAAAACAGTTTAAGGGTTTCGGGCTTCTCATAAAGTCCAACAGCACCACCACTTTCTAGCTGATTTCTGCACAACAAAATTGCCCTTAAGGAATTCAGCATGTACTTGAGGGTGTTTCTCCGCTAGCTCAACCATGTCGCGTATATGTCTTGGCAGTCAACGCGAATAGTTTGTGTGGTCCATGACGG
This sequence comes from Serripes groenlandicus, assembly GCA_031761405.1. Lineage (NCBI taxonomy): Eukaryota > Metazoa > Mollusca > Bivalvia > Cardiida > Cardiidae > Serripes > Serripes groenlandicus. Next base: position 42,090,131 of record JASEVX010000006.1, on the reverse strand, counting down.
GTAACCAGCGGCAGAGTTCGTCACATGCTTGCACTTATAGTGAAAAGTCCCCGAATAGTTTGTGTGGTCCATGACGGGTAACCAGCGGCAGAGTTCGTCACATGCTTGCACTTATAGTGAAAAGTCCACCCCCCCCCCCCCCCCCCCCCCCCCCCCCCCCCATCTCCCGCAGTGACCGCACTAAATGAGACATCAGCAGCTCCAGCTCAATATTGGTTAACCAGAACTTGAACTGGGTAGAGATTGGGAACGTTGATCTCACATATCACAAATCGATTGATGTGATGCTCATTGAGTGCATATAGTGCGCGACCAGATGTCAGGAACTCAGCCTGAGAAAGCATGGTGGCCCACCCAGAGAGCAGCAGCTTCCTTGTCTTCAATGTCAGAGCACTGCACCCATCATAACTACTAGCTTGTCTTCTCCCAAATTGTCAGGGTATTGTCATTTGGTTAGTTCGGTGAAAGCATAAAGTGGCTTATCTGTACCAAGAACGTTGTTCTGACCTGGGATGAAGAACTCGCTAGCATCGTCAGCTCCATCGCGTGACTCATTGAAGATGCAGATGCGGCCTTGTATGGCAATATGGGGTTGACCCCGATCTCGACAGGGGGGTTCACCGACTCGTCCCTTGCTAGTATCCCGACCAGGTGATGACGTCATCCTCTGCCAACGTGCAGCACCCTGGTGATGTGTGCCATCCACGCCTCATCCTTCACATTGGCACCTCGAACATCAATTGGTGGTCTGACTTTGCTGTTGCTGAGTCTGGGTTCAAAGACATCTGTTTTAAATTAGTTCGGCAGGGGGCTGGAACACGCCCGCTTCTGGTAGCTTTGGAGTTAATGTGTCGTAGGTGTCAAGCTTGATAAGAGCCCGCTTCACTCCAAGATTCCCGTGAGAGAGATGGTTACTCACGCTCATGGCATATCAAGTGAGAAAACTATCTATATTATAAACATCATGGGTAGTGAAGACATTGAAGAAACTCCTCATTTCCTCATTTACTAAACCCATGAGGGAGTTAGTGATGAAGTAGCCGTCTAAGGGCTCTTGACTCTGTAGACAAAACTTATGCATCATCACGGCAGCCCGCATGAATATAAGTGCGACCTCTTGACCATTTTGAAACCTATACTAATTATGTCCTGGCAAGCTCATCAACAACCTTCAATTTGTGAGATATGCAAATACCTTTCCTGCCTTTATTCCCCTTTGAAAGCCCATTCAGGTAGGAAGTTGAGTAGGTAGTATGGAGAGATGTCAAACTTGTGCGACATACAGCCAATAATGGGAAAGAATTTTTGGGATGACGATGAGACACCAAAATGACCTTTATCATGTCGATGGGGGTAAACTTGACCCCAGGTCATTGAAATAACATCTAAATCGGAATCCCCGACCCCGAAAACCCCTAAATGTTTGATAATTCATGACATCTAACCCGGATGGCGGCCATATAGGATTTTGCCAATATGGCCGCCCTATGGGGCGCCCATCTTAGCGCCCGTCTAGAAATGTAAAAGGTTTGGCATGGGGAACTCAGGGCCAAATGTTGTGCTTTTGAAAGAATCTGAACCAAACAGCCCCTATAATGCCCTAAGACCCCTGATTTCAAAGTTGTCTGCTGCAGATTTGTTGTATGTGGGAAAGGTTTTAGACTATTCTAAATCATGTGGAAGAATGATTTCAACGGAATAAACAGTTTTGTGATGAAAAGGGTACTATTTGGTGAGCAGTTTCTTTCTTTTCTCACTAACAGTACAGGTTTATATTGGCCAACATTCTTTCTGACGTTTGACAAAAGTCAATGCGAAAAGTTTCAGTCATATTCCACCAATGAGCTAACAGTCTGTGCGGAGATGAAGCCAGTTGCCTGGAAAGACTGATGTTGAGTGACCGGTGTGAGAAAGCCAGGTAACAGATGATATGACTGTAAGATTTCTGAAAACGGCGTTAAAACTCAATTAATCAATTGTACAAGATATTCAATTCATCTAAATTGTTTATATATAAAGGCCATAGATTGTCTGTCTGTGTTTATCATTATGTTTGTCAAAATTACGCTTGTCTGTCCATAATTAAGCCTCCTTTGCACACCATTTCTCTTCCAATTATCATGGTTCTTTTAGGGATATGTCTCATTGAGGAGGTGTGTCCCATATATAGATGGTTATTCTCATTGCCTTATTTTCTGAGTTATCTCCCCCAAATAAAATGTGATCCACTATTCATCATGACCTTTCTTGTGCCAAGCATAACTTCACACACGTATCCTGCTTACAGTTAATGCAATAACCCCAGACGACACGTTCTTAGCTCGACTGTTCGGAGTATATGAGAGCTAGTGTACTCACCCTGGTGTTGGTGTCACTACTTGGTTACGGTTTTGCATGCAAGTACATATATTTATATGCATTTACACTTTCTACAATGCTTCCCAACTAACACACCTATGTATATAATCAAGTAAGATAACTATCCTGCATTTGATGCAAATTATGGCCCTTTTTTACTTAGAAATTCTGGTTAAAGTTTTGCGCGCAACTACATTAAGAGTCTATTCCTCAGTAACAACATGTTGCATTGCATTACAACTTTATACAGCCCTTCCCAACCATCACACCTATGTAAATAGTCAAGCAAGATAACTCTTTCCTGCATATAGTGCAGATTATGGCCCTATTTGACTTAGAAAGTCTGGTTAAAGTTTTGCGTGCAACTATATTAATAGTCCATATCTCAGTAACTACTTAATGCATTGCATTGAAACTTTATACAGCCCTTCCAAACTATCAAATCTATGTAAATAATCAAATTTGATAACTGTATCTTACATACTCGTATAATGCTAATTATAGTCCTTTATTATTTGACTTAGGAATTCTGGTAAAAGTTTTGCATGCTTCTAAATTAGAGTCTCGGTAACTAATAAGCGCTGGAATAGCCAAGCTCGCTATCTTATCGACAGCTCTTCATAGGTTTTGACACATTTGCAAATATTGTGCCTTTTTCTCTTCTTCAATAATTAAACTTTCATTTATAGAGATCTTAAGTTGAGGTGTGTCATGTACACACATTGCAACCCTTGCTGCCATACTTCCCAGTTATCTTACATTTATAACACTTGGTCCACAATTTATTTTATGTTTTTTTATGTGAAAACTTAACTTCAAATATCAATTCTCATTGTTTGATGGTATTTCATGTGTGTTTGTTAATTTGATATTTCTTACAAAAACAATAAATTTCTCATTTTCCCATAATCTATCTCTTCTACTGTATTGCAGGAAAATCAATGATGGGTAGTTTGCATATAAGCCTCCATTTTCATACGCAGTTGGATTAGGAACTTCTCATCTCTATCTTCCAAGCATTCCGAGTTGTCTGGACCGGAGGAAGACTGTGTCTATGCCATATCTGAATAGTTCAACAGGATCTAGATAAGGAAGTGTCAACTGGAGTGTAAAATTATCTAGAACTCTGGTCCTTAATTCTAATATGAATACATTTTGACAGCAGACAAATTTCGAAAACATTGTTGCAAAATGAGAAATTGCTTTTATGTTTTCAACTCTAAACAATAATTACACTTTGATGTTTTCAAAGTCGTCTGCAGCAGATTTGTCGAACCTTGGAAATGGTTAAGAAAGAAAAGCAAGAGCAAAATACAGAACATTTTAAAATTACTTATTCTTTTATTGCTTCAACAAACATGACATATCTGTTACATTAAATTCACTTTTACATTGTTTTCACATATCTGTATCATAAAGCACTTATACAACAACAACAAATGAAAGTGTTGATTCTCTGATATGCTGATTTAAGGATGATCTGCCTCGCAAACCTCGAAGGGTACAAAGTGTAACATCTGAAAAATTGAAAGTCTTTTTCTAATAGTTTTAACAATATTGTGAGAAATGAATAAACTGCTCAACATGAGAAATTTCTCCTTTTTACACATTATTTTTTAAACATGTCTGTTGCAAAGGCTTCAAATGTCTTCTGTTTAAGGGAAAGGGGTCTATAATCCTCTTCCAAACTATTGATTGATTGAGTTTAATGCCCTTTCCCCCATTATATATGCTTTCTGACGCCTCTGCAGCAGACAGCTTTTTGAAAACATGTCAACATAAGAAATTGCTCAAAGCAAGCAATTTCTACTTTTGTCCCCATGCTTTCATTTTAAGGGAGCTTCCAATTGTTTCGGGTATGTTTTCAAAGTCGTTTGCTGCAGATTTGTTGTATGTGGGAAAGGGTTAATGCCATTTTCAACGGTATTTCAGTTATATGATGATATAATATGTGTGTTTCCTGACTTTCTCTCACCTGTACCCCACACAACATTCTTCCCAATAATTAGTAACAGAAGGTTTCACGACATTTGGATCCTTTAGCATGGATGAGGAAGATGGTGTTTTTCCACGCTTTCTGATGCCTCTGCAGCAGACGGCTTTTTGAAAACATAGTGACAAAGGAAGAAATTGCACAAAACGTGCAATTTCTCCTTTTGCCACAATGTTTTCCACTTTTTGTCATAGGTCATCCATTATGGAGAATTTCTACTTTTTGACAAAATATGTTCAAAGTCGTCTGCTGCAGAATTGCCGTATGAGGGAAAGGGTTAATCCAAAAATTGTATATTAATTTACAGACATTTTCTATACTTTTGTCTTGATGTTTTCAAAGTCGTCTGTTGCAGATTTGTTGTATGTGGGAAAGGGCTATATAATTATGTAGAGGTTGGTTTTCCTGGAACTCAGATTGAAAGCAAAGAATAGTTCACAATATGCCATTTCTAGGCTTTGTCCTCCATTTCATCTTGACAGTTACTCTACATAACATTTGTAGAATGGTCTGCATTGAGAAACATGCAAGGAAAACATTGTACAATTACTAAATTTAGAAGTACAATATTTATAGAGAGCTCGAAACAATCTTGGAAAAGAAGATATTTCTTATCACAAGCAATTTGCCTTTTTCCTACATTGATCTCAAAACTCAACATCTGTTAAGTTATCAAGAGTTGTTTGTACTAGGGGATGGCTTAATTTTGAATACCGGTAAACCATTAGGAAAAACAATTATAAACTTAAAAGGAAAGAAAAGCTATGAAAAACAATCATAAAATCCTATTTACAAAAATAAACAAATTGAATCTGGAAGCATAAATAGCTTTATTTGGAAATCAATAAAAATTACATAAACAAAGTAACAGATTAATTTATTGCTTGTCTGTTATTCTTTTTAGTTTTCAACATAAAAATGATGTGTATCAATCGATGTATCAAGCGATGAATTGATAGAGGATGATTGATTATTACTCAAGAAAAGAAGAGACGCTAATGAAATGTAGTCCATCATAACCAATTCCCACCTGCATTATGCATTTTGATGCATCTGCAGCAGACAACATTTGAAAATACGTATACATATGTCGGCAAAAGGAGAAATTGTTCACAATGAGCAATTTTTCCTTTTGCCAAAATATTTGTCTTACATCATAAGCTGCAGAGGCACTAAAATGCGACTACAAGTCTAAGTGGGAGAGGGTTGAAATCTTAACAAATGAGCCGTTCCACGAGAAAACATTGCGAACTCCGCGTAAAGTATCGACCCCGGATCAGCCTAAGCATATCACGCAGGCTAATCCGGGGAGACACTTTTTGTTGAGACGAAATGTGTCAGCCCGTATTAGCGCGTGGACCGGACATGCTGATCTGGGGCGATACATTATGCAGAGTACATAATGTTGGTTTTCTCGTGGAACGACTGCAATGTATGGCAGGAAGGAAGATCACTGATTTACTACATTTTCTTTCAGATACCGAGATAAGGGTAAAATAAAGGTAAAATGGTTATTTCCCTTACTATCTGATGGAATCACATGTTGTATGTACCATCGAAATCGATGTTTTGGATACTCAAAAGAATCATCTCACCGAGTACCCATAACACATAATGTGATGGTAAATAAGGAAGTTAGAACAACAAATAAACACCTAATTTAGAGCTGCTTATGTCATATCTCTTTTATATAATGTGTGATTGGTCTTTTGGAAGACGCATAAAAATATAACTAAAAATAGTCATCAATGGTCAAATCAAATAAATTATATCAAAGGAAATCACATATTTAAGTGATAAAAATTTATAACAAATAACAAAACATATTTCAAAATGGCAGTTAAAATTTGTAGAATACAAACAATTTATTTAACCCTTTCCTATATGCAGACCCATATTGAGGCATCATCAGCAATTAACTTTGGAGAGTACTGTACAAAAGCAGAAATTGCTCATTACTGCCAAAATATTTTTCAACTCAGTTTGATAATTTTTAACTCAGTTTTAACCCTTCATTTATAGAGATGTTCCATAATTACACCTTCATTTATAGAGATCTTCCATAATTGTTTAACTCAGTTACACCTTCATTTATAGAGATGTTCCATCATTTTTGCCTAGATGCTTTACATGTTGTCTGTTGATTTTATGATGGAAAGAGATAACCCTTTCCCTCATACGAACATGTTTTGTCAAAAAATAGAAAAATCTCTATAATTGAATGGATAACCTATGACTAACAGTGGAAAACAAATTGGCAAAAGGAGAAATTGCTTGATTTGAGCAATTTCTTCAATTGTCACTATGTTTTTGAAAATGCCGTCTGCAAGCATCTATATGAGGGAAAGAGTTAAAACAGTAGACATTGAAACTGAGCCTTTATTTGACAACCATTCTAATTTAAGCTTTTGAAGACATGTCTTTTGATTGGCTACAAGAAAGCATTGTAAGTAAGAAGGCAAGTCTTTCAATCAAAATTGAAATTGAGAATGGTTTCGCATATAAAAGTCCTGAGAAAAAGTACAAGGAGATGATATAAATTACATCAAGCCTATTTCTTAGTTATAAGGCGCTAGATAAACCTTCTGTGGGATATGTAATTTTCAAAGTCATTTGCTTAATATAAATGTAAAAGAGTTGAAGACATTGACTGTAGAAGATAATTTGTATTTTATAACAAATTATTTTATGAGAAATTCATCCTTTTGCCACAATGTTTTCAAAATGTGTTCGCTCCAGATGCCTTAAAATGTGTTTGCATGTGGAAACGGGTAAAGTAACAAGAATTTGCAGAAAATAAATCCACTTTTACACTTTCCGAAATACAACAAATCTGCAGCAGACAACCTTGGCAAAAATATTAAAAGTCTCTGCAAATGAAAGTATAAAATGCATGTATAGAGTTGAACAAATTGTGGCAATGTGAGAAATTCCTCATCATCATCACATTATTTCGAGGGCTTGGCGTGAAACGGTTGTAACTCAAAACCTATTTTGAAAACCCTGGATAAGGGGCAATTTTGACCCTTTTGTAAACAATGCAAATTTAGGTGCCATTGCTCAGAACGAGCAATGGCACCTAAATTTCCATTGTTTACCAAGAAAAATGATTTGACGCATTTAAAGCCTTTATGGCGAGGTAAATAAACTTGGTAAAAAAATACCCATTTTAGTTACAACCGTTTCACGCCAAGCCCTCGAAAATTTTCCAAATGTCAACTGCTGCTGAGTTGTGAGTAAACACCAGTATGTGGGAAAGGGTAAACTTTGAAGTATGAGCAAAGACAGAAATGGCCACAACTGAATGCATTCAGAAGCTAGAAATACAAAGGTAATATGTTGGTATATATCTCGGAAGAAATTCGTATTGCTATTTTAAAACAAATAGAAAGCACTAAAAGACCATTGACATATTTACAGATTAATCTACATAAACATTACACCAGAAAGATACAAAAACCCTGTTTATTTCGAATAAAAATGTTCATATATACTTCTAAATATATTTTTTGTTCAACCCTTTTCTCTGACCTTAATTTAGATGGTTCTAAAGCACAAAATATGTCAACAGAAATAGGTTTGGATAGATTCAACGCTTTTGAATATAGCAGAAACAATTATCTTCAAACTTAAAGAGCAGCAATGTTTACCCATCTGACCCATGCAGCAGATGACTTTTGAAACACATAATAGCAAAAGGAGAAATTTCTCCTTTTGCCACAACGATTACAACTTTAATCATCAATAAATTATAGTTTTATTTATAGAGGTTTTCAATAAGTTTGCCCAGATGGTTTTTAGAGTCTGCTGCAGATTGTTGTATGTGGGAAAGGGTTAACATATAATTTCAGGTAGATGTAATTACAGTTCATTATGATCTTAATATACATGTGACTGCCAGACAAATATCTTTCCATATATAGAGAAAATTTAATTCCTTTATCAGTGCAGAATTTTCCTTCTGTTGATTTATTTTTTCTGGATAAATATGTGTCTATTTACAATATAATAAATTTAAACAGTGTCAAAATATCTTCTTAACATAACAATCAACTGTATTGACTTTACACAGGAAAATAACCGTTTCTATGACATATATTAATTAACTCATTCTCTTACAAAAATCACATTCCGACTTGTAACCCCTTCCCTCATATAGACGCTTTCTGACGCCCCTGCAGCAGACAGTTTTTGGAAAACATAGTGACAAAAGAAGAAATTGCTCAAAACGAGCAATTCTCCGTTTGACACAAAAGATTTTCTATTTTTTGACAAAATATGTTCAAAGTCGTCTGCTGCAGAATTGTTGTATGAGGGAAAGGGTTATTGCATTATATGAAGCAGACATTATGAAACATTGATAGAAAAGGATATAAACTGCTCTTAGAGAGCAATTTCTCTATTTCCAATGATATTCTGCTGGTCTTTGATTTTAATCTTTCCTCTGTCAAGAGTCTAAAGACAGTTTATCAGCTTTTATTAACCCTTTCCCTCATAAATACGCTTTCTGACGCATCTGCAGCAGACTGCCTTTAGAAAACATAGTGACAAAAGAAGAAATTGCTCAAAACAAGCAATTTCTCCTTTTGCAACAATGTTTTCCACTTTTAGTCATAGGTTATCCATTCAATTATAGAGATTTTCTATTTTTTGACAAAATATGTCCAAAGTCGTCTGCTGCAGAATTGTCGTATGAGGGAAAGGGTTAAGTAAGGAATGAGTTGAAGATGATGGATACAACAACAACAACAACAACAACAATATAAATGCATTTATTGCCATTTTTATTGTGCTTCTCTTACATATTTGTACGTGTAGAATTGACTGTTTTCCACATGCAAACAAAATGCATTTTGGCACCACTCAGAAGATGACTGTTTAAGTCATTGTGGAAAGAGGAAAAACAATTGTCATATTGAAAAATTTCTCCTCTTTTCACAATGTTTTCAACTCTATCTAAGAAATATGCTGTCAGGCATCCAGATTTTCCATGCTAATGCCTATATGTTTTCAAAGTCATCTGCTAAATATTTGTTGTATGTAGGAAAGTGTTAATCTATTGCTTGGATTACCAAAAATATACACATGAATAACATATAACTATATCAGGCCATGTTTAACCCTAAAGCACATACATAAGTTTTCTAATGTCTCTGCAGCAGACGATGTCTGAAAACATTGTGACAAAAGGCGAACTTGCTTATGATGAGCAATTTCACCCCTTGCCAAAATGTTTTTTTAACACTTTTCATTGATTATACTTTCATTTTGTAGAGGTTTCCCATATTCTTAATCAGATGTTAACGAATTCTTCTACTGCAAATTTGTTGTATGTGGCAAAGGGTTAGCTAATATAGAGTCAAACATTTCTCTATACAAAACCAACGGACAACAACAATCATTTTTGCCTCTCTTAACAACGTCAAACCAACAAAATGTTATTGCACAAAATTGTATCTAAAAGCCTTATAAAGGCTTTGCTCATGAGCACCTAAATTAATGAACTTTTCAGTACATTTCTACCCACTGGTATATCACCAGCTAACATGTCTTTCAGACAAAAATTAAAACACATTCATAGCATGAAATATAAACTGTTTCGTCTTCACCGTCGTTAAGTTTACGGGCTTTACTCTCAGTATGCCCGGGTAATGATGTGGAACGCCAATTTCTACCAATCAGCAAAGAGTAGCTACGGATGCAATGACATCACCTCAATGACTGGTCATTGTACAACAAAAAGTCAACACCAAAGTTTTATTGCTGAAAATAGAAAAATGAATTATATCAGCATTTTCTAAAACATAGGCAAAATTACTGGATTATGACAATACATTCATATACATGTATAAATGAACTGTAGTTTTATTGAATTCTATAGCTAAAAATCACTATAAATGAAAGCAGAATTATTGAGTCTTATTGAAACTAGAACTATCACTGAAGATGATAAATATTCCCAAAACAGCACCTTGACCTAAACCGTAACTTAATAAGTGAAAAGGGCCATAACTCTGTAAAATAACATGCACTTGTAAGACCTTTAGGATATGCACATCTCCTCTTGGTATAGAAGCTTCATGTAAAATTTTATTTTCCACCCAGTGGTTTGTAAGAAATAGGCCGGACAAAATATGGCTTCCGACCAACCGACAGCCCGACACAGTGACTCCTATATACCCCCTCTTCTTCGAAGGGGGTATAATAATTGAAAAATTGCTTATAATGAGCAATTTTTCCTTTAGAAACAATGTTTTTCAGAATTTGTTAGCTGTAAATGCTTTAAGATAGGTCTGTATGTAGAAAAAGGCTTTAGTACTTACCACAGCCTTTGTTCAATGGCGTTTCATGTGTAGACTGAGATGGTCTGACCTGGAGAACGCCCTGTCACATATATTACACTTGAATGGCTTGTCACCCGTGTGCTTACGATAATGTCGAGTCAACTCGTCTGAACGTGCAAATCGCCATGTGCAACCCTCCCATTGACAAACATATGGCTTTTCCCCTGAAGAGAGAGAACAAACAAACTGAATTAACAAATCTGCTGTAGGCGACTGGAGAAAACCATGGGAAATCTCTTTTAATGAAAATATAATTACTGAATAGTTGAAAACAGTGTGGCAAAAGGAGTAATAGATCTTTATGAGCAATTTCCCCTAATGCCGCAATGTTTTAAATAACCATCGATGGATCCAAAATGCATATGCACTTTTGGTCACATCTGCAGTAGAAACTTTTCAAAAAAATTGAAAAAAGGAAAAAAATTACAATTTCTTCTTCGCCTCAATGTTTTCAACTAAATCCAATAATTTATAGAGATTTTTACATATATCCCAAAAAATGATATAAAAGCTGTCAGCAACCCATTTGATGTAAAGTGGCTAAGGGTTAAAAGTAATGGTCGCTACAGTATTTTATGAGGCATAAAATTGTGTTGATATCATCAATGAAGGCTGTAGGTATAGAGTTTCGAGCAGTTAAATTTTGACACATAGTTCTTATGAAATTTTTAACCCTTTCCCTCATACAACAATTCTGCAGCAGACAACTTTGAACGTATTTTGTCAAAACATAGAAAATCTCCATAATTGAATAGATAACCTATCACAAAAAGTGGAAAACATTGTGGTAAAAGGAGAAATTGCACATTTTGTGCAATTTCTTCTTTTGTCACTATGTTTTCAAAAAGCTGTCTGCTGCAGAGGCATCAGAAAGCGTCTATATGAGGGAAAGGGTTAAACAAGATATGTTTTACAGAACCAGTTTCTAAACCAGAAAACCAGAATACCAAGTTTCTAATGTTCAATTGTTTACCTAATATAGTCGCTTTCTGATGCCTCTGCAGCAGATGGCTTTTTGAAAACATGTCGACAAAAGAAGAAATTGCTCAAAACATTATGCATGAAGAGACATAGCTCATTTTCTGCAATTTTTCCTTTTCACTCAATGTTTACAGAATTTGACTGCAGGATAATGCATTTGAAGAGTCTTTATCAGGAAAATAGTCGAAAGTCATAACATAGACCTAAATAGCAAGAGGGACACAAGCAGTGCAACTACCGGTAATTGTTCCTTTCTTAAAGAAACAAACACCGTCTTCATGTCAATCTTAAGATAGTACTGTTTCGCTGCAAGCTTAACGCTTTACTGTATGGAGACACATCTGCAGCAGACAACTTTTTAAAACTTTGTATGAAAGGGAGGAATTGCTAAGAATGGGCATTTTCTCCTTTTACCACAATGCTTTAAACTCAATGGAAATCATTATTCATTGTACTTTATCTAGAAAGATTTTCCATAATCAGTTGCCTAGATGTTTCTGCCGTCGTTTATTGCAGATTTTTATACAAGGGAAAGAGGTTTATTAGAATTTATATAATTTTGTCCTGTTGAGTTAGACAGTAGATAAATCCTGTAAACCCTTTCCCACATACAACAAATCTGCAACAGATAATTTTGATAACATGTCCACAATTTAGAAAAACGTCTAAAAAGGAAAATGTATTTATCAATTATGGATCAAAATATTGCGGCAAAAGGAGAAATTGCTCAACATGAGCAATTTCTCCTTATGACACAATGTTTTCAGAAGTAGTCTGCTGCAGAAAAGTAAGAATTTATCTATATGTGGGAAAGGGTTAAACAATGACATAATTAAAATACCTGTATGTGTTCGTCTGTGAGCTTTAAGGTGTGAGCTTTTAGTGTAGACCTTATTGCACCCATCAAAGTCACATCGATGAACCCGTCGCTTTTTCTCCGCCATGGGGTCAAGACTGGGGTTTGAAAGGGTTGTAGAGTTGGGATTCTGAGGCTGGGGACATATTGGCTTACAACTATGAAGATTGTGATGATGATGTTTTTCCAACGATTTAAATTGCCTGAAATTAAGAGAATTTCATTTATCTTTAACCCTTTCCCACATACAACAAATCTGCAGTAGACAGTAGACACTCTTGAAAACATCTGGTTAAAAACATGGTATATTGTCTAATCATTGAATCGAGTTGAAAACACTGTGGAAAACGGAGAAAATGCTCATGATACAACAATGTTTTCAAAAGTCTCCTGCTGCTGAGGTGTCAGAGAGCATCTGAATGTTGGAAAATATTAAGCAAATTTCAATGATAAAGTGCATACTGCATTCAATATTTGAAAACACTGTGGGGAAAAAAGAAATTGCTCAAAATGAGTGACTTCTCTTATGCCTCTTATGCTATTTTTGTTGTCTTTATATAATATTTGCAACTTGCCAAATGTCACAATAAGCAATTTCTTTCATTTATGGAGATATTCCATATTTTTGCCAAAACTGTTTTCCTAGTCGTCTGCTGCAGATTTGTTGTATGTGGTGGAAAAGTTTAACCCTTTCCCTCATATAGACGCTTTCTGACGCCTCTGCAGCAGACAGCTTTTGAAAACATTGTGACAAAAGAAGAAATTGCACAAAACATGCAATTTCTCCTTTTGCCACAATGTTTTCCACTTCTAGTCATAGGTTATCCATTTAACATTTTTTAGCAAAATATGTTCAAAGTCGTCTGCTGCAGAATTGTCGTATGAGGGAAAGGGTTAAAGAGTCTCTTTTTGCAGAGTACAAAAACATAGAGAGAAAAGTAGAATTTTTAAGCAAATTTCTCTTCTTCAACATGTTTTTGTTCAAAATGATCCCAACCACAGTGACATCAAGTAAAGGGTATTTTTTAACCATTTCACACATACAATGAATCTGCAGCAGACGGCTTTTGAATCATCTAGCAACTAACACAGAAAACCTATACAAATGAAAGGATAAATACTGGAAAAAGTTGAAAACATTGTGACAAAAGGAGAAATTTTTGCAGGGTCATCAGAAAGCGTCTATATGTCGGAAAGGGTTAACCCTTTCCCTCATATAGACGCTTTCAGACACCTTTGCAGCAGACGGCTTTTTGAAAACATAGTGAGAGACAAAAGAAGAAATTGCACAAAACGTGTAATTTCTCCTTTTGCCACAATTTCTTCCACTTTTTGTCATAGGTTATCCATTCAATTATGGAGATTTTCTATGTTTTGACAAAATACGTTCAAAGTCTTCTGCTGCAGAATTGTCGTATGAGGGAAAGGGTTAACTACATTGATGTCATGTGATAGTAAATGTTTGGGAGAATATTCTAAATAACGAAGAAATAATTATAATTTACCACAAAAAAGAAACATCTGCACAAAAGATTTTCTATGTTTGATCAAATAAAGCTCCCGCGTTGGACAAGAAAAGTAGAATAATGTCATCTATATCAGGGTAGGGGTCATAATATAATTAACACTTTCCCACTTGCTGATGTATTTTGACAAATTTGCAGCCGGCTACTTTTGAAAACATTGTGGCAAATGTAGAAACAATTTCTTTATTTTTTCAAAATGCTCTCATCTCTTTTCAATCTCTTTTCAATTATTACGCATTCATTAATAGGATTTCCATGTTTTTGTCAAGATGTTTTCAAAGTCAATTCCTGCCGATGTGCCTATTGTGGGAAAAAGCTAATCCTTTGCCCACAAACAACATAATCTGCAGCAACATCTAGACACAATTATATTTAAAACTCTGCAAATGAAAGTAGAACTACTGAATTAAGTTGAAATAAATTGTGGCAATGAGGAGAAAATTGCCGCAAATTGTTTTAAACAGTTGTCTGCTGCGGATTCATTAACCCTTTCCCTCATATAGACGCTTTCGGACGCCTCTGCAGCAGACGGCTTTTTGAAAACATAGTGACAAAAGAAGAAATTGCACAAAACGTGCAATTTCTCCTTTAGCCACAATGTTTTCCACTTTTCGTCATAGGTTATCCATTCAATTATTGAGATTTTCTATGTTTTGACAAAATATGTTCAAAGTCGTCTGCAGCAGAATTGTCGTATGAGGGAAAGGGTTAAAGCAAACGGCGTTTTGAAAACATAGTGACAAAAGAAGAAATTGCACAGAACGTGCAATTTCTCCTTTAGCCACAATGTTTTCCACTTTTCGTCATAGGTTATCCATTCAATTATTGAGATTTTCTATGTTTTGACGAAATATGTTCAAAGTCGTCTGCAGCAGAATTGACGTATGGGGGAAAGGGTTAAAAGTGAGCCTGCAGGAGTGCAAGGGTTAAAATAATTATTATAAGGTATGCAATGTACTTACTCTGAAGCCTGTTTGATTCTTTGCAGGGATAATAATGCGGCTGACCCAATTTTATTCATGGAATCTATGGTAACTGTTGGATGATCATCCAGTTCTGAAATAATATAAATAATCAAAGGCGTCATTATAATGGAAATTAATTCGCTTTTCCATATTTGGAGAAACATATTAAAGCAAAACGTTATGGGATTTGTAGATGAAAGATTATTAACCCTTTCCCACATAGATCAAGTCTGCAGCAGACGACTTTGAACATATTTTGTCAACAAATAGAAAATCTCTATAATTGAATGGATAACCATATGACTAAAAGTGGAAAAACATTGTGGCAAAAGGAAAAATTGCTTGTTTTGAGCAATTTCTTCTTTTGTCATTATGTTTTCAAAAAGCCGTCTGCTGCAGAGGCATCAAAAAGCGTCTATATGAGAGAAAGGGTTAAGGCTTTCACACATAGATCAAGTCTGCAGAATATTAGATGTCACTTTGAAAACATTTAGGCAAAGATATGGAAAAATGTCCAACAATAAATTTATCAATATTGAAAAAACATTGTTTCGAAAAGTTGAAATTGCTCACATGAGCATTTCCTCCATTTGCCACAATGCTTTCATTAAAAGATGGCTGCTACAGATGTGTGTCAAAAATAAGTCTGCGAGGGGGAAAGTGTCAATCAAAAGTAATTTAAGTTCAAGACGGGGATTGGTCGGAGTTCCAGCGATCTGGAAATAGCATCACTGATCCCAAGAAATTTCAACTTGGATCACCCTAGGAGCTCATTAGTGATTTTTTAACCCTTTCCCACATGTAGACGCTTTCTGACGACTCTGCAGCAGACAACTTTTGAAAACATTGTGGCAAAAGGAGAAATTGCTCAAAACAAGCAATATCTCATTTTGCCACAATGTTTTCAACTGACCTTCTTATAATTAAAATTTGCCTTATTATTTGATATAACACATTCTTGCCCAGATGATTTCAAAGTCGTCTGCTACTAGTTTTGTGTACGTGCGAAAGGGTTAACGCTTATTAAAGGCAGATATATTTGAGAAAAACGTCCGCTTGAAGAAAGAAGTATTTACACTTCTTAAATTAAATAAGGTGAACAAATTGAGGACAAAAGACAAAATTGTTTATTAACAGAAAGTTACAGACACCTAAATGAAGCATCACCTATGTTTGAAAAGGAGAATTGTTATAAAGCAAATGGGACTTTTCCCACAATGCTTTCAACATTGAATATGTTACATGAAAATGTGCAGCTGACGACCTTGAATTCATGTGGAGAAAAATATGGCAATTCTCTTAGTACGGAAGTTAATTTTTTAGAATAGAGTTGAAAACATTGAAGCAAAAGTAGAAATTGCTCATGACGAGCAATTTCTCCTTTTGCAACGATATTTTAAAAGTCGTATGCTCAGCAGATCTGTGTCAGAAAGCATCTGTATGAGGGAAAGGATTTAGTTGAAACAATCTCTAAATGCTTTAGCCGGTTCACATTCTGATAAAATGATAACCTTTTTGCATAATGATAAAGGGCCAGGTCCAAAGTCTCGTCCACTTTCTTCAAAATATATATATATACACTGTACAGCTAGAGGATATAAAGAGTCATCAATTCAAATGATAAGCAATTGCTTCTTTTCCATTGTTATTTTGAATTGTTTCTCCAAAAATTTAATGTGATTTGTCCAGATCTCTGGTTCATTTTCAAGAATATTTGTTTAACCCTTTCCCTCATACAACAATTCTGCAGCAGATGACTTTGAACTAATTTTGTCAAAACATAGAAAATCTCTATAATTGAATGGATCATAAACCTAGGACAAAAAGTGGAAAACATCGTGTTGCAAAAGGAGAAATTGCACGTTTTGTGCAATTTCTGCTTTTGTCACTATGTTTTCAAAAAGCTGTCTGCTGCAGAGGCGTCAGAAAGCGTCTATATGAGGGAAAGGGTTAAATATGTTTTGAATGTTGGTGACGGGTAAGAAATGATATCATAATTTGGTTTATCCTAGATTTATCTTGTATTGGCAGGCATGTCTTGATGAATTCACCATTATCATTTCTGAATGTGGGTAAGAGATCACCTGATAAACCATTCCTAGTCCCAGAATGGCTGCTTAATAACCCCTTCCCACATACAGCAAATCTGCAGCAGATGACTATCAAAACATCTAAGTGAAACTCTTTGAAAATATCTATAAATGTTAACTTTAATAATTGAACAGAGTTGAAAATAGTGTGGCAAAAGGAGAAAATGCTCATGATGATCAATTTCTCCTTTTGCCACAATGTTTTTTTGAAAGTTTGATGTGCGTCAAAATGGGTCTACATGAGGGGGGTGGAAGGGGGGTAGACATAGTATCTGTAAAATATCATGGGTCAGACTTATAAGATAACTAATTGATCACTTCACAATTTTTTGTAACTTTTATCAATCAACATGTTCAGATATGTTTAATCTGTTCCAAAAGACGGACAGCATTTTGATGCGTTTGCAGTTGATTTTATCGTAAAAAAGGGAGCAAATTCTGTAGATGAGCAATTTCTCCTTTCAGAAAGTGCTTTCACTGAAATTATGCAATGTGTTCTCAAATTTATGGAAGAAAACCTTGAAAACATCATAGCAAAATCCCAGCTATATTGAGTGGAATCGAAAACAATGTGACAAAAGAATCAATCGCTCATTAAACAAGCAAATTCTCATTTTGCCACAATTTTTTTAAAAGTTGTCTGTTACAAATGTGTAGAATTGAGTTAGCCATGATGGGATGTTGTAACTTTTTTTTAGTAATTATACATTCGTTAAATTAGAGATTTTCCATATTTTTGCATAGATGTTTTATTGTCGTCTGCATCAGAATTGTTGTATGGGGTAAAAGGTTAAGACAAATCTTTACATGTAAGACCTTGTATCCTGACCCTAGTTTATCGCTCATGTCTCAATCTACCAACATTTTCTCAGATTATCATATCTTCCAAATTTACATGATAAAATATAGCTGAAGCTGAGACCAGACAAAATGTGAACATGTTTGAAAATAGAATAAATGCATGATTTCAGAAAGAGTTGATTGATTGAATGGGGTTTAACGCCGTTTTTAACAATTTCTTAGTTATATCACGGCGGCCAGTTCACCTACTCATGCATTTCCTGGTTTTCTCACACCAGTACTCCACACAACAATCTTCCCAAGCAACTGGCTGCTTTTCCACATAGACTTATCCCATTGGTGGAAGACGAATGACGCATGTCGCATTGACTTTTGTCAATCGTCGGAAAGAAAGTTGGCCGAGCCGGGATTCGAACTCACAACCCCTGGATTGACAGCCCGCGTCGCTACCGACTGAGCTACCGGGGCTCGGCCAGAAAGAGTTGATCTATACACTAAATTTCCCACATATAGACGCTTTCTAGCGCCACTGTAGGAGATGACTTTTGAGATCATAGTGGCAAATGGAGAAATTGCTCATAATAAGCAATTTCTATATTTGTCACAATGTTTTCAACTGTTTTCAACCATACTATCATTTACTCTTTCCCACTTATAGACGCATTTTGACGCATCTGCAGCAGACGACTTTTGAAAACATTTTCTAGCCTAGTACTGGTTTGTTTACCCAGGGATCATAAATAAGTGAACTGTCGCCGTGATATAACTGAAATAATGAAATAATGTTATAAACGGCGTAAAACCCCAATAAAACAAAAACAGTTGCAGGAATTGAGCGGGATAAGGGTTGACTGTATCATATCCACTTTCACTTTGCATAAAAAGTCAAAGATGACATCTATTTCATCCAGTTAACCCTTACCCTGTAACCTACAGACAGATCTTCGTCACATCTGTAAGTCACTCTGCAACCATTTGAAAGCATTGTGAAAAATGCTGAAATTTCTCAATTTCTCCTTTTGTCACCATGATTTCAACTCAAAATAATATTCTTTCTTTTCAAAGAAAAGATATTTAATATATTTAAGTCTAGATGTGTTTTAAAAAGTCCTCTGTTGCAAGTATATTGCATGTGGAAAAGTTATACATTTAACACAAACAAAATTCTACGATAATCTTGCTCAATAAATATCATATTTCCTGTTATTCTTCTCTTTTTCAACAAAAAACTTAACACATTCAGAAAAAAAATACGGCCTGTTAGCATAAACCATGTATTCAATTTCCTTTAACACCTGCACAAATAATGTATATAAGGCTGAAAACTGAGAGACTGTGTCAAATAGATAGATTGGTAACAGTTCTCCTGATGTGACTTTTAACCCTTTCCCTAAAATAGATGCTTTCTGAGGCCTCTGCAGCAGACGACTTTTTGAAAACATAGTAACAAAAGAAGAAATTGCACAAAACGTGCAATTTCTCCTTTTGCCACAATGTTTTCCACTTTTAGTCATAGGTTATCCATTCAATTATAGAGATTATAGAGATTTTCTATTTTTTGACAAAATATGTTCAAAGTCGTCTGCTGCAGAATTGTCGTATGAGGGAAAGGCTTAAGTTGGTGAACTCCAGATGGTGATCAAATTTTTGAAATTATGAAACTTCTGCAAATATAGCTTATTATATTATTAGTGACAACAAAGTAAGTAATAAGTAGTTCAAAACTCAATTGAGTTTCATGAAAATATACACAAATTGGCTTACAGGGTATGTCTACCCATTACCAAGAGCGCCAAATGTCACAAAATACGCCCGTCCCGTTTTTTTGAGACCAAGTATAGTGATAATTGTTATTGAGCTGACAAGACCAATTTTAGATAATTTCTATAATTAAGGGGTGATAACTCTCGATTGACTTGAGCAATATGGCTTGTTATCGAACTTCTCCTAGATATTATGCCAATACACATTCTGACCAAGTTTGGTGATGATTGGACAAAAAAAAGCCTCAGGTAAAATCGTATAAAAATGAAGCATAAACAAGCAATATTTAGATGTTTATGGTACTGGAAAGTGAAATTAGTTATCATTGCAAACATATGTGGAAAAGATGTAACATCTGGACATTTGACTCTATATAAAATCCTTGTCTGTTATTTTAACCCTATGTTGTTGGTACTCAAAAGAATGGTCTCATTGAGACATTGCTTTTTAGTACTTATAACAAAATTCTACACACAAATGCATCATTTTACCTTTCACACATGCAGATGACTTTTGAAAACATTGTGGCAAAATGAGAAATTGGTCATATTGTGAGCAATTTCTTATTTTGCAATGATGTTTTCAGTTCTTTTCAATAACTATTTCATAAGTTATGGATATTGATCCTATTTGTGCATGGATGTTTTAAAAGCTGTCTGCTAACCCATTAGTTTTGTTTGATCAACTTTGATTATAAGCAAGTTCATGAAAAGCAACAGTAACTGTTGATGGTCTGGATTATCTCCCTTTGTCTACATAAAACTTATTATTTATTTATCAAAATATATTAATATTTATTAAAACAGGTTTAAAAGGATAGTATAATTTAATTTATTTGAAATGTTGAACATGAGTTGAACATGTTGTAATAAAATAAGAAATTCCTCCTTTTGCCATAATGTTTTCAAAAGTTGTTTGTTGCACCAGCCAACATGTAGAAAGTGTTATATAAAGGTTGGTGATTAGTTTTAGTTGAAACTTATATATTTTCACATTGATTGCATACTATATTTTAGCTTCTTTTAATCTTGCTTGATGTCTGCTTCCTGGTTTGTTTGTTTTATGCCATTTACATGATCATTTCATTTATTTCATAACAACAGTTCACTTATTCAAGATCCCTGGGTAAACAAACTAGTACTAGGTTAGGAAATGTGCCTTGCTCAAGAACACAATACCATGACCACAGTGCGGTGACAAAACCTGGAACGCCCAGTTCCGAATCCCAGACACTAACCACTCGTCCACAGGGGATTCCTGTCTGCTTCTTGGAGAACTATCAAGTACTGTCACTCTGTGTGGAAAAAGCCCAAAGCATCGTGATATATCGTTATCATGTAATGAGAAAATATTTATGTAATTATAATTCTATCAATCTGATTGGTCAACCCCTTCTCAAACTATAATATTCAGGAGGAAGTGGGTTAACCCTTTACCACTTGTAGATGCATTCTGACGCATCAGCGGCAGGCGACTTTTGAAAACATTGAGGCAAATGGCGAAATTGCTCATAATGAGTAATTTCCCAATTTGCCACAATGTTTTCAACTGTATTTAATAATTGAACTCTCATTTAAGGAAAACTTTCAAAGTTTTTCCAGGATACTTTCAAAGTAAGTCATCTGCTGCAGATTTGTTGTATGAGGAAAAGGGTTAAACAACAAGACATTGTCAGGTGACAAAGATCACCTGAGTGCTTAAACATATTTCATTACATAGAGACTTAAAACTGCAGTTTCATCTAGGAAGGTATTTCTATCTGATGAATAGAAATAGGGCACCCTTAAACCATAAACCAGCGAAATTCACCATTCTCTTTATCAAATAATCTGCACATAGCCAAGTATTTCACTTATTAAAAATTTGCAAGAATTTCAGATTTTTGACATTTGACATTGTAGTGTAACAATTTGACCTTTCAATCAATGTAAAGAATTGTAATGATGTGTATTATCTCCTAATGTAAGAATTAAGACAGGTATTACAGTAGGTATATTATTGAGCAATTTCTCAGTTATATCACGGCGGCCAGTTCACCTACCCATGCATATCCTGGTTTTCTCACACCCGAGTACTCCACACAACAATCTTTCCAAGCAACTGGCTGCTTTTCCACATAGACTTAGCCCATTGGTGGAAGATGAATGACGCGTGTCGCAATGACTTTTGTCAATCGTCGGAAAGAAAGTTGGCCGAGCCGGGATTCGAACTCACAAACCCTGGATTGACAGCCTGCGTCGCTACCGACTGAGCTACCGGGGCTCGGCTATCATTAGCGAAATGGGTAGGGGATGCAAAAGAATCTGAACCAAGTTTAGCCTCTTTATTCATCGTGTGTCTGTACAAGTTAACAAACAAATAAGTTAATAATTAACCCCCCTTTTCTACATATAGACGCTTTCTGATGCCTCTGCAGCAGACGGCTTTTTGAAAACATATTGACAAAAGAAGAAATTGCACAAAACGTGCAATTTCTCCTTTTGCCACAATGTTTTCCACTTTTTGTCATAGGTTATCCATTCAATTATGGAGATTTTCTATGTTTTGACAAAATATGTTCAAAGTCGTCTGCTGCAGAATTGTATGAGGGAAAGGGTTAACCCCCCTTTCCTACATACAACAAATGACTGCAGACGGCTTTGAAAATATTTACTCGAAATTATGGAAACTCTCTAAAAATGAAAATAAAACAATTATTGAATAAATTTTAAAAACGTGGCAAAAGAAATTTCTCCTTTTGCCAAAATGTTGTTAACCCTTTCCCTCATATTGATGATATCTGACGCCTCTGCAGCAGATGGCTTTTTGAAAACATTATGTCAAAAGGAGAAATTGCTCAAAACAAGTAATTTCTCATTTTGCCACCAAGTTTTCAACTTTTTCAGTTATTATACATTCATTTATAGAGATTTTCCGTGTTTTTTTGTGTGGAGGTTTTCAAATTCGTCTGCTGATTTGTTGTATGTGGGAAAGGGTTAAACTCCTCTTCACTTGACTTAGATCTTTACTGACACATGCTTATATTGTAGCTGCTCTCAAACAAAAGTAGGAGTGTATACCAAGGAAAGGCAATCGGTTCATTCCACTTCACCCTCTTTCCCACATTCACTCAAATCTGCAGCAGACGACTTTTAAAACATATATAGGCAATTATTTTTGAAAATCTTTATAAATGAAAGTTACATAATAGTTACTGTATAGATTTGAATTGATTGATTTGGGCTAAACGCCATTTTCAACAATTTTTCAACATAATTTTTCAGTTATATCAAGGCATTTTCCTGGGTAAGTTACCAGTACAATTGGTCCATTTATCCTGACACCAACAAGTCGGTTGTAATGCTAACCCCGCAACCCTGAGCGCCAACTAGGGCAGCCATTACTACCATTTTTAAAGTCTTTTTAAAGTCTTTGGTATGACCCTGCCGAGGATCAAACCCGCGACCTCCTGCACCCGAGGCAGTCGCTCTACCACTACACCACCAAGGCAGTAACCTTGCTCGGTGTTCGAAAAAGAAATCATATCAATACAGAGCTGAAAGCATAAATTGTGGGAAAAGGCGAAATATCTATTTTTAGATCAGCAACTCCTTTCTTGGCAATGCTTTCAAAAGTTGTCTTTCCGAGAAGCATACAATGTTGTCTGCATGCATCAAGACAAAGGGAAAGGCTTAAATTATCCTATTTTGTAAATGGTTGACAATTATCATATATTCTATCAAGACCAAAAACAATGTTTGCAGCCCACATACCACACCTTTAATCACGTTTTGTACTTTTCACACAGAAGCTGCTATTATGTTAACACACATGACAACACAAATATTAATAATAACAATATGTAGGCTTGGCTTTCCCCCCTCAAACCACTCATCAGTAACAATCACTACACATTTAGAAATCCTTTCCCATGTTATAACAAAAATTCTGCAGCAGACAACTTTGAAAATTTTCTAGGCAAAAATATGGTAAAATTGAAATTGATAATTATGAAAAAGAGTTTAAAACATTGTATCATGAGCAATTTCTCCTTTTACAACAATGTTTTCAAAAGTCATCTGCTACAGAGTGTGTCTGTATGAAGGAAAGGGTTCACTCAGCTTGCAGATCTTCGCATATCATTATTATTTAAGATACATTAGTCATTAAAGTGGGAGATATATATTAGATATATATATATATATATTAGTTATATTTTTAAGATCTGTTTTAGCTCATGAAACACAATTTTATAAACACCATCTGTTCAGTCACATACAGGCTTGGAAAACAACAGTTTTTACAAATTGAGAAAAGAATGATACATAATTCAAATGCAAAAAACATCAAAATGACAGAAAGATTATGAGCTATAGTTAACACTTTACGATTTACAGTAGCTTTCTGACGCATCTTAAGCATACTACTTTTGAAAACATTGTGGCAAAAGAGAAATTTCTCCTTTTGCCATGGCTTTTTTTAACTCTTTCATTAATAACACTTTCTATTTTAGAGGTTTTGCCATATTTTTGCACAGAATAAGGGAAACACTGTTTAAAGAAAACCGTTCCCTAGTCTATCTAATAACTCTTTCAGTGCTCAATTTTCTTTTTAATTCAGATTGATGATCCTTTTCTTTTGATGTTAACCCTTTCCCACATAAAGACAAATCTGCAGCAGACGACTTTTGAAAAAATTGTGACAAAAGGAGAAATTACTCAAAACAAGGTAATTCACCTTTTAACACAATATTTTCAATTTTTGTTCAGTAATCATACCTTCATTTCTAGAGATTTTGCACATCTTGAGTAGATGTTTTCAAGTCGTCTGCTGCAGATGTGTTGTATGTAGGCAAGGGTTAAAGAAGATCCAGGAGTCAAAGGTCTGAAAATAATTTCAGTTAAACCAGGGACAGATTTATGTCTCTGGTAAAATGAGTACTAAAAAATGCTTGGTTTATAATCCTTTCCAACCAGCAGACATATTTTGATGCATCTGCAGAAGACAATTTTTGAAATCATTGTTGCAACTTTTCCTTTTCCCACCTTGTATTCAACTCAAATTCAATATTCATACATCTATTTAAAGAGATTTTTCATATTTTTGCCGAGATGTTTTTAAAGTTGTCTGCGTCAGATTTGTTGCAAGTGGGAAAGGGTTTAACAATTCTGCAGCAGCCGACTTTGAACATAATTTGTCAAAACATAGAAAATCTCTATACTTGAATGGATAACCCATTATTAAAAGTTGTAAACATTGTGGCAAAAGGTCAAATTAGTTGTTTTGAGCAATTTCTTCTTTTGTCAATTCGTCAGAAAGCGTCTTTTATGAGGAGGGAAAGGGTTTAATGTTTATTTCATGTGATATGATTACACAAAAGAGTTTTTGGTTGCCTGGTTTCAAATATGGTTGTAACTAAGGCTGGTACCCCCTTGATGGTATTGAGATATATCTCTTTTAAGTCAGTATATTTTCCTTATTATTGTTAGTTTAAACTTATATATTTTACATCAATTGCGAAACAAGCCTTCAGCTTGGGTTAATCACGCTCGATGTCTGCTTCCTGGAGACTTAACCAGTGAGTACTTAAGCCGTTAGTGTGCAAAAATCCCAAAGTCAGGACCCGCTCATCACAGGACTCGAACCAGGGACCTTTGATACAAGAGGCCGACGCTCTACCTCTGCACCACTGTCTTCCACTTATTAATGTTAAATATTTTTCAATTGGATCTTATAGGGAAATGGGTCTAACCCTTTCCCTCATATAGACGCTTTCCAACGCCTCTGCAGCAGACGGCTTTTTGAAAACATAGTAACAAAAGAAGAAATTGCACAAAACGTGCAATTTCTCCTTTTGTCATAATGTTTTCCACTTTTAGTCATAGGTTATCTATCCATTCAATTATAGAGATTTTCCATCTTTTGTCAAAATATGTTCAAAGTCGTCTGCTGCAGAATTGTCGTATGGGGGAAAGGGTTAAAGATTCAGAAACACTAACATTACTTTAAGGACTTATGCCTGAATTCAACTGGCTTTTTTTAGACTGTTACGTCTTGATTCAAATTGTTCCTCAACGATGAGTTAAATTCAATTCAATCTTTTCCATAAAAGGAGCCACTTCCTGGAGGTGGTTTAAGTACATTTTGTAACAATTTACGAGATAATATATTTTCAAGTTGTTTACTTTAAAAAAAATTGTGTATGTCAAATTGCAGCTTGTTTTATTTCAGTAAATTTAGTAAGATGATTATAATGTTTAGGAAAAGGGAGAAATTGCACATAATGAGCTATTTCCTTTTCGACAATTCAATCTAGTCATCTATTGCAGAATCATCAATAGTGATTGATTGTTTGGTGTTTTATGCCGCTTTCATCAATATATGAGTTATATCGCTTCCATGGTAAGTTACAAGTACTACTGGCCCATATATCATGGCACCAGACAGTCAGTCGTAATACTTAGACTCCGCAACCCTGAGCACCAAGGAGGGCAGCCATTACTATCATTTTTAAAGGTCTTTGGTATAATTTTAACCCTTTCCCTCATTCAACAATTCTGCAGCAGACGACTTTGAACATATCTTGTCAAAAAATAGAAAATCTTTTTAATTGAACGGATAACGTTTGACTAAAAGTGGAAAACATTGTGGCAAAAGGAGAAATTGCTCTTTTTGAGCAATTTCTTCATTTGTCACTAAGTTTTCAAAATGCCGTCTGCTGCAGAGGTATATGAGGGGAAAGGGTTAACCCCATCACTAGGGAAATACATCAGGAAAAAAGTTATGCCAAGAAGTTTCAAAGTTGTCTGCTGCAGATTTGTTAAACCCTTTCCCACTTGCAACAAATCTGACGCAGACAACTTTAAAAACTTTTTCAGATGTCTGAAAAGGGTTAGATTTATTGACAATTTGTCATGAAGAGGGTTTATCAAACAGTGATCGCTGGGCTCTAGTTGGCAAGGTTCAAGTACGCGGTTCAGATAAGAAATCCCTCCTGCAAACATGTTGGATGTGTTCTTCCGGGTAGATACAGAGTCACTCGCAGCTATTTTAATTACCCTTTCCCACATGACTGTAATAAGACACTTCTGCAGCGGACAACTTCTGAAAACATCCTATTTGCAAGAAGAAATTGCTCAGACATTGCTCATAAAATATGAGCACTTGTTTACTGTTTCCATAATATTTTCTACTCTGTTATTTAGTTATACTTTCATTTATAGAGAACTTCCATGAGTTTGTCTAGATGTTTTCAAAGTGGTATTCTGCAAATTTGTTGTATGAGGGAGCTTTGTGTTAAGTGTCCAAACTGTCCATAATATTTTCTACTAATCTTTACTATGTCCTTGAAGGAGACAACAATGGATGCCTAGATTATTCTATATGTTCTAGTCTCTATAAAAAAAAAACAAGCTTCCATTTTTGCAGATGTTACATTATCTCCCTTGAATGTTTTCGAAGAAGCCAACTCTTAACTACAGGTACGCTGTAAACCTTCTCTTTTTAGCATTGAAATATTAGGACTTTGCAAACTTCAGGCTTGTATGACTAGACTGACTTAACCCTTTCTGACACCTCTGCAGCAGACGGCTTTTTGAAAACATAGTAACAAAAGAAGAAATTGCTCAAAACGAGCAATTTCTCCTTTTGACATAGGTTATCCATTCAATTATAGAGATTTTCTATTTTTTTACAAAATATGTTCAAAGTCGTTTGCTGCAGAATTGTCGTATGAGGGAAAGGGTTAAGGGAAGATTCTGATCAGAGTCAGTGCAGGCTCATCTAGATCTTCTTTAGACGCAACCTCTCACAACTCACTTTTCTTGTGGCAGGGCTCGAAAAGATTTTGTCAATTGTCTGAAGGAATTAAATGACTTGAAAAAATGAATAACAAGTTAATGACTCTATGAAGAAATTATAATTTTTGAATAATTGTTGCGCAGCGTCTGGGGATAGAACCTAGCATCCCGGGTTCGATTCCAAGTCGGGGCGCATCAGTTTACGAGGGATCACAGTGTCCGACAAATTTCAGAATTGTTTGGTAGCCCACTGGGCTACCAGATTTGGAAGCTGGTAGCCCCAAATATCGCGGATGCCAATGAGTGTCTTATGATTATTTTTGTTTTCTACTTCTGTACAAACATAATATTAAGAGCACACCATGTACATGATTTAAGGGTAGTGACCAATTCAATTTCAAATAACATGACTGTGTTGCAAAAGACCTGAAGTGCAGCATTCAGTTAAAAAAAAAATGAAATTTGGAAAGAAGACTTTTTGGTGGAGCTTAACAGATAGGAGAAAATTGGTACTAAAGTTTTTCAAGATTATTTTTCACTAGGTTATTTGAAATATTCTGCATAAAATGAATGTATTTTATCCATATTTACAAAAGATTTAAAAGTTAGTGACAGAAATTTTTAAACTTGAGACCAAAAAATCAAATGATGTAGTATAAACTCTTCAAATTGGAGGTCACCGATTTAGGTCCCTCACCGAAACAGGGCATACGATACGAGTGTCAGTTTTACAAAGAACGACATATTAAATAAGATTCAATTTTATTAACCAAGTCAAATTTATCAGGTTCAATGAAGTTATTAACCCTTTCCCTCATAATGATATAGACGCTCTCTGACGTCTCTGCAGCAGACAGCTTTTTGAAAGCATAGTGACAACAGAAGAAATTGATCAAAACAAGCAATATCTCCTTTTACCACAATGTTTTCCACTTAGTCATAGGTTATCCATTAGATTTTTTTTATTGACAAAATATGTTCAAAGTCGTCTGCTGCAGAATTGTTGTATGAGGGAAAGGGTTAAATCATAAAATATTGTCAAAAACAATGACGCGAATAATACCGTAACACATGAAACACGTTAAATTTGTTTCATGTGTTACCGTATTATTCACAACATAGCCGCCATTTTGATAATTGCGCAATGTTGATCATGGTTCCCTACTGAGAATTTGAAATCGGTAAACAGCGTTGAATGTAAACATCGGGGTCCAGTCTTGATCGGGGTCGTCGGGTCGTTAACGTCATTGACCCAATTTCTCATTTCTTCCAATGAAATCGCAATTATTAAGTCATATATGATTTTTTTTCCCGCCGGTTATGCTAATTAATTTTGGTAAACAAAGCCGTGATTGGGTATTTATTATTCATTATAGATTTCATCCCAAACATTTTCTTTGATATTACGAATACTATGTCGATTATGAAGGTGTTTCATATTTGATTAACGGCAAGATAAGATCTAGAAGTGGTCGTATTGTATTGTCTTTAATATTTGGATCGAATTTATTTTATTAACTTCTGCATGGCGACAATTTTCTTCTCCGCCTTTCTGAACCGGTCTGCACCAGTTTGCAAACATCGCATACCGAAAGTGGAAATATGGATCAAAATACATTTAAGGGAATATTTGAATTTCATTGGTTATTCGCAATCATTCATGGATTAACACAGCCCAAGGGAACAATGGTCACTAATTATTGGACCGCCGTAATGGGTATATATATCACGTTAATTGACTATTACTGACGCGATTCGGTTGGCTGAAACCACTCGATCTGGGTGGGTAACTCCGCCTACTTATATTGATTTGTGTATGGTCACAGCGAGTGGTTTTCGCATGTAACATACAGTCACTGTTTATACACGACATGTGTGTAAGTAATTAAGCCGGGCTACCAGACACGGGAATAAACAGTAGCCCGCCGGGCTTTCATTTGAAAATGACAGTAGCCCGAGCAATTATTTTGGTAGCCCGCGGGCTCCGGGCAATGGATTTGTCGGACACTGGATCATGAAAAAGTGAACTGAAGACAATGTGGCAAAAGGAGAAATTGTTCATTATGAGCAATTCCTCATTTTGCCAAAATGTATTCAAAGTTTGATGCTGCAAATACGTCTGCAGGTTTGAAAGGGTAAATAAATGCTTACCTTTTTTGATAAATGGTAGACCCCTAAACGGAAGTCTGACCTCTGGACTTGTTGGGCTGCTATGTTCTCTCATGTGGACGTCTGTAACATCGTACCACGTTGTAGGACTAGACTTTTTATTGACTGAGAGATCGACAGGCTCTGTTTGCAGGGGCTGGAATTATAATACAAAAACGTTCTTAGTTATTTCTCACGAGTATAGATGCACTTTGATGCATTTGCAACAAACAACTTTTAGTTTAAACTTACTTGTTTTACATTGATTGTGAAACAAGGTTTAAGTTTATAATTGAATCACGCTCAATGTCTGCTTCCTGGAGAAATAACCAGTACTCGTACAGTTTGTGTGGGAAAATCCCAAAGGTAGAACCACAGCTCAACACTGGACAAATTTATTCTATTTTAACCCTTTCCCTCATATAAACGCTTTCTGACGCCTCTGCAGCAGACAGCTTTTTGAAAACATAGTGACAAAAGAAGAAATTGCACAAAACGTGCAATTTCTCCTTTTGCCACAATGTTTTCCACTTTTTGTCATAGGTTATCCATTCAATTATGGAGATATTCTATTTATTGACAAAATATGTTCAAAGTCGTCTGCTGCAGAATTGCCTTATGAGGCAAAGGGTTAATTCACAGAGACTTCACAATTGTTTGCTAGATATTTTCAAATTTATGTTAGCTGCAGATTTGTTGCATGTGGGAAAGGGTATTAACCCTTTCCCATATACAGACGGTTTCTGATGCCTGTGCAGCAGGCGACTTTTGAATACATTATGGCAAATGAAGAAATTGCTCATATTGTGTAATTTCTCCTTCGTTTTGCCACAATGTTTTCAACTCTACTCAATGATAAAACTTTCGTTTATAGAATGTTAACCATATTTCTAACCAGAAGTTTTCGAACTCGTCTGCTGCAGATTTGTTGAATGATTAATCCTTTCTCACAAACAACAAATCTGCAGCAGACATTTTAAAAATATTGAAACCTCTATAAATGCAATTTTATATATTAGAGATGAAAACATTGTGGCAGTTGGAGAAATTACTCAATATGAGCAAATTTCCTCTTTTGCCACAATGTTTTGAAAGGTCAACTGCTGCAGAGGTGTCAGAAAGTGTCCGTATGTGGGAAAGGGTTAAATCTATACTGACGTTTACTTCAATAATCCATCCATGTTGCTATGACAGGCTGTGGGATTAATTGTATTTCCATAATAAGAGATTACGTGTTAAACCTTTCCTACATACAACAAATCTGTAGCAGACGACTTTGAAAACATCTGTGCAAAAATATAAACCATCTCCATTAATGACAATTTATTTATTAAATAGAGTCGAAAACATTGTGGCAAAAGGTGAAATCGCTAATCATAAGCAATTTCACCTTTGCCACTGTGTTTTCAAAAGTCGTCTGCTGCAGAGGCGTCTGAAAGCGTCTATATATGGGAAAGGGTTAACCCCAGTCTGTATGTACTGTGTCACTCCCCGCCACGCCTGCGGTAAGCTCCAGGGGGTTTAGAAAACAGATTACGATTACAGAAGTATTATACAGGCATTATGTTCACAATGACTTGACGTTTTCAATATTATCGATTGCTTATTTCACCTTGACTGGGCAGAATACTATGATTACCTATGCTTTCTCGCACCAAATATTTATACAGACTTGGCCGACTTTGTGAACTATTTGATGAACACTTAAATTAACACACATCAATTAATACATAACTGTAGATAATAGCACAAAAAGAAACTAATGCTCATTGCGAGCTTCTTTTCCTGAAATGTCCTTAAAACGATTGATGACGTAAAATATTTATCGAGAGATAACCTGGGTCAAGTTGATAAAACTAATACAATATTTGGTTATTGGACATTTTTCTAAATACCTTCTATTATGTATTCAACTCTTTCTCTACGACAGACAACTTAATCAATTAACGCTGACGCCTCTGCAGCAGACGACTTTTGAAAACATTGTGGCAAAGGGAGAAATTGCCACAATGTTTCCAACCCCTTTTCAATAATTATACTTTCATTCACTGAGTTTATAAATATTTTTACCTAGATGTTTTCAGGGTCATGATAAAATGAGATTATTGCTTATGATGAGCAATTTTTCCTTTACTCACAATGTTTTCAAAAATTGTCAGCGGCATGCCACGTCAAAATGCGCCTGCATGTGGGATAGCCGTTGAAAACTTTTGAATGTGAGAAAAGGGTTAAAGTATTATGTATGTCCAGTTTCGGACATTTATATTAACCCTTTCCCTCAGTAAATTAAGGGCTGTTTTAACCCTTTCCCTCATACGACAATTCTGCAGCAGACGACTTTGAATGTACTTTGTCAAAATATAGAAAATCTCTGTAATTGAATGGATAACCTATGACAAAAAGTGGAAAACATTGTGGCAAAAGGAGAAATTGCACGTTTTGTGCAATTTCTTCTTTTGTCACTATGTTTTCAAAAAGCCGTTCAAAGTCGTCTGCTGCAGAATTGTCGTATGAGGGAAAGGGTTAATAAACATGGAGATACTTCAAAGATTGAGGATGTTGGCAAAAAGTTGCAAATTTGCTGGAAAAAAAAGAATTGGGTTACATCTCATTCATAATTCAGTGCATTAAATATCATTTAACCCCTTCCAACATGCAGATGCATTTTGACATGTCTGCGTTACATAAGACATTTGAAAACATAATGTGGCAGTTACAGGAGAGGTTGCTCATCCAGATACGTTCACGGATTTGTCCATATTTGGATTTGAGAGGCACTTTCACTTTTATCTGCTGAAGGTTTTGTTTATTTATTTATTTATTGGGGTTTTACGCCGCTTTCAACATTATTTCAGTTATATCACGGTGACAGTTCACTTATTCATGATCCCTGGGTAAACAAACCAGTACTAGGCTAGAAAATGTGCCTTGCCCAAGGGCACTCCATCATGACCGTAGTGCCGCGACTGGGGATCGAACCCGGGACACCCGGTTTCGAAATACCTGACGCTAACCACAGCGGATTCCCTGAAGGTTTTGTAGTTTTTGGGGATGGAAAAAACAAAATATTGGATGACCCTTCTCTTAATTAACCCTTTCCCTCATATAGACGCTTTCTGCCACCTCTGCAGCCGACGGTTTTTTAAAACATAGTGACAAATGGGGAAATTGCTCAAAACGAGAAATTTCTCCTTTTGCCACAATGTTTTCCACTTTTAGTCATAGGTTATCCATTCAATTATAGAGATTTTCTATTTATTGACAAAATATGTTCAAAGTCGTCTGCTGCAGAATTGTCATATGAGGGAAAGGGTTAAATGAAGGCTTTTTATGCCTTCTTATAACTAATCATAGTAATACGTTTGTGAAGTCTATATAGACCTGACTTGCCAATGAAATACGATAGGCAAAAAATGTAAACCATGCATAATAAATAAGCCATTGTGAGGATGAGTTTGAAAAGATGCTCAGTCATAAAATTACATTTCAAATATCAGGTGAAGTACATTTTATGCATTGAATGAACACACATACATTAATGTTCAGAAAAAATGCTTGTACCTGAATAAAAAGTTAGCCAAGCTTTATTAACCCTTTTCAACATACAGCTAGATGCTTTCTGACATCCTGGTAGCAGACGATTTTTTTCAATTTTAATCATTAATTGCATGTCCTTTCATTTATGGAGGAATCCGCTGTGGTCAAGTGGTTAGCATCGGGGATTTGAAACCGGGTGTCCCGGGTTCAATACCAAGCAGCCACGGCACAACATTCATGGTCACCAGTGCCCTTGGGCAAGGCACATTTTCTAGCCTAGTACTGGTTTGTTCACCCAGTGATCATGAATAAGTGAACTTTCGCCGTGACATAACTGAAATAATGTTGAAAGCGGCGTAAAACCCCCATTAAAATCTTTCATTTATGGAGAGTTTCTATGTTTTAGTCTAAATGGGTATTTAAAGTCGTCTGCTGCAGATTTATTGTATATGGGAAATAGTTAACCTAGCTGTTCCTACATACAACAAAACTGTAGCATGTTATTTAATTTGAAAACAATTATTATACAAGCACAAATTGGGAAATCTCCGACTACCTTAAATTCCAACATGCAGATGAATTTCAATGCAGTTAACATTTGAAAACATTGTGGCAAAGACAGAAATTGTTTCAGTTATATCACAGTGTTTCCTGGGTATAAGTTACCAGTACTACTGGTCCATTTATCCTGACACCAGCCAGTTAGTCTTAATGTTAACCCGACAATCTTCAGAACGCCATGGAGGGCAGCCTGTAATTACTTCCATATTTGTAGTCTTTGGAATGACTCGGCCTGGGATTGAACTAAATGATGCAACCTCTGCAGCAGTGACTCCAGACGGAGCTAGGTCTACCACTACACCACCGAGGCCAAGAGACAGTCAAATTGACTCGACAAGGGTTTTCAGAGAATATGATATACAAAATACTTCACACCAAACAATAAACGTTGAGGTAACAAATCCCTTAACCCTTTCCCTGATACGACAATACAGCAGCAGACGACTTTGAACATATTTTTGACAAAAATAGAAAATCTCTTTAATTAAATGAATAACCTATGACTAAATGTTAGAATTTATGATCGTGATGAGAAATCCCTTCCCACATACAAGTTAAATCTGCAGCAGACAAAATTGAAAACATCTAGATTTTTTTTTTGAAATATATTATTAAATAATATAAGGCTTATTATAATGAATCGAGTTGAAATCACTGTGACAAAAGGAGAATTATTGCTCATTATGAGCAATTTCTTCTTTTGTCACAGTGTTTTCAAAAGTTATCTGCTGCAGATATATAACATGCATCAACTGTCAATTGCAGAGGCGTGAACAGTGGCAGGGAAAGGGTAAGAAAAGTAAAGTGTTGAGGGTAGCTGAGTTTAAAAAAGCCTATAATTTACTGGTCTGCTTCACAACAAGAGATTTGACTTACTCATTCTTACAAAGCCTATTTTTGCTTCATTATTATTTAACAGTACTTAACCCTTTCCCACCTACAACAAATCTGCAGCAGCCGACTTTGAAAACAGCAATAATAAATTATGGAATATCTCTATAAATGCAACTATAATTATTGAAAAGAGTTGAAAACATTGTGGCAAAAGGCAAAATTGCTCATTTTGAGGAATTTCTCCTTTTGTCACAATGCTTTCAAAAAAGTGTCTGGTTCAGAGGCATCTGACTACACCTTACAAGTGGGAAAGGGTTGAGTGAGCCATCTCAAGCTATAATATTAACCCTTGATGTTTGTTTGTTTGTTTGTTTGGAGTTTAACGCCGCTTTCAACAGCTTTGGTCATATCACGGTGGTCAGTGCACCTACCCATGTTTTCCTGGCTTTCCCACACCAGTACTTACACAACATTCTTTCAAAGCCACTGACTACTTTCTCACATAGATCAGAGGTGAGAGGCAATGGAAAACATCGCCCGAAAGAATGTCACCGCAACCGGGTATCGAACCCGTGACCTCCAGATCACGAGTCAGATACGCTACCAATTGAGCTACCCGGCCGGGTCCCTTGGTGTTTGATTTAGACTCCTTTAACCCTTCCCACAAACAAGAAGTCTGCAGCAGACAACTTTGAAAAACAACAAGGCAAAACAGGGTTAAGATCTCGAAATATAAGTATACTGAAAAGAGTTGAAAACATTGTGGCAAAAGAAGATTGTTTGTTTTAAGCCATCGGTTTCTCCTTTTGTCACAATGTTTTCAAAAGTCGTATGCTGCAGAGGCTTCAGAATGTGTCTACAAGTGGGAAAGGGTTAAAGTTTTGACAAGATTTTTCAAAGTTAAATATCTGTTGCAGACAACAAATGTAATGTACAATGTCTCAGATAGACTGGATACTGGAACTTAAAATTAACCCTAATACCCCAACAAATTGTTATCAAATCTGCAGCAGACATTTTCCAAACATCATGCACTATAAATCAAAGTATACTGATTGATTGAAGTTGAAAACATTGTGACAAAAACATAAATTGTATTAATTATAAATTGTATTAATTATTATTGAATCGAGTTGAAAACAAATTGGTGCAAAAGGAAAAATTGCTCATTATGAGCAATTTCTACATTTGTCACAATGTTTTCAATAGTCATCTGATGTGGAATTAATATTCACAACTATGATCTACTGATTGCTGATGATTCATAACACTGAGTCTAAACCGGTTACGATAGATATATGATGTTTGAATACATGTGCTGCTATTTTTTGTAAAGGGGAGATGTAAAAAAAAAGTATGAGCAATTAAATATATCTCCCACAATATTTTTCTTAACCCTTTCCCATATATAGATGCTTTCTGACGCCTCTGCAGCAGACGGTTTTTGAAAACATAGTGACAAAAGAAGAAATTGCTCAAAACAAGCAATTTCTCCTTTTGCCACAATGTTTTCCACTTTTAGTCATAGGTTATCCATTCAATTATAGAGATTTTCTATTTTTTGACAAAATATGTTCAAAGTCGTCTGCCGCGGAACTGCTGTATGAGGGAAAGGGTTAAAAGAGATCAGTTATCTGTTTCAGAAGTTTCTTCTCATGGAATATTGGTACAGCACCTTTAATGTGTTAATTGTTTGATTATGACACTTGGAACAATCAACCACTCCAGATATCTAAATATGGAGAATTTAATGACAGGTCCACACAATTCAATGCCCCCAAAATATCTTTCTTTATTGCAAAATCAAACCCTATGTTGTGGATACTCAAAAGAATCGCATCAATGAGATAATTTCTTGGAGTTACCCTCACCATAGGGTTGCGGGGAGCAAAATTAATAAAGATTAACTCTTAGAATTCAATTCATAAGAATGCTTCCATATTTTTAAAAAATGTTTTCAAAGTTGTCTGCGGCGGATTTTATGCATGTGGGAATGGGTTAATTTTGTATTCTCCCCCCTAAAAAACCCACATCATTTGCCTATTGTCCTGTTCTCTTATAATAGAGACAATTAATCAACAATCTTAACCCTTTCCCTCATATAGACGCTTTCTGACGCCTCTGCAGTAGACGGCTATTTGAAAACATAGTGACAAAAGAAGAAATTGCACAAAACGTGCAATTTCTCCTTTTGCCACAATGTTTTCCACTTTTTGTCATAGGTTATCCATTCAATTATAGAGATTGTCTATTTTTTGACAAAATACGTTCAAAGTCGTCTGCTGCAGAATTGTCGTATGAGGGAAAGGGTTAATACGCAATGAAATACTTCAAGGCAAACTGACTTACCCAGGAATAGGGGAATGTATATCCAATACATGTAGGCTGTATTAGATGCAGATAACTGGGTACCAACGGCATTTCTTCTCCGTACATAAGATGCATGATGACAGATGAGTTAATCCTCTATACTAATTAATCCAATGAATTTAATTAACGTTGATTTTTTAAAGTAAACTAGTTATAATGTTGATATCTCTTCTTCTTTTTCTTCTCAAAACATACGTTCTCTATTTAATTGTACAAAAAGTTACGATATATATATGTACCATATGTAGTGTGAGAAATAGTCTGTTTATTTTTTGACAAAATATGTTCTATTTAAGCTTCCACTCTCAAAATATTGTTTTTTTCAATTAGTGATCTCCTTATTTAAATATTATCTAATTTATCAAATAAATCTTCTCATCTCATAAAAATATTAGAAATAATCCATGTTATATAAAACATACAAATCCAAATATTAATTATGACCGAGCACAATTCAAAACTCTCATCGCAAATGATATTTAATCCATCACTTTGTAACTTCCCACACGACCATGTGACTAAAAACTACCCGCACAGATTTATCTAAATCTAAATGCCGAAAAACACCTCCCCGAAGTTTATAAATACAACTAAAATTATCACATAACACCATATCTTAAAATAGTCACTCAAAAACCCATAACAACTGAGTACCCTTATGCGGAAAGACCTATAGCTAAATGTTCTATTTATAGGCATTAAGTAAAATATATGATAATGCCTTACTATCAAATTTGTGTGTGAAACAAAAACAAACATCATAAGAAAAGGAGACATTATTTACATTGAGCATTTTAAGAATGTTATCTCCTCAATGTTTTTAAGTTGTCTGCAAGATTTCTGAATATATATAGTGTCAGTTAAGTTTGGACAGAAAGGGTTTAATCCTTTCCAACATATATACCCTTTCTGATGACCCTGCAGCAGAGGAACTTTCAAAACATACATTGTGGAAAAAGTAGAAATTGGTCATGATGAGCAATATATATTTTTGCCACAATGTTTTCAACTTTTTTCACTAATAATCTATCCCTTATAGAGATTTTACATGTTTTGAATTCAAAGTCATCTGCTGCTGATTTGTTGTTTGTGGGAAAGGCTTTGAATTATTTATCATTTGGTGACTTTAACTACCGGCTATAAACCTTTCTACCCAAATGTTCTTTCAGTTGATACAAAAGCTTCCCTTTCTACATTAATTGATTTATACTGTGAGATTCATAATTAAGTGTTTTCCTATAACCCTTTCCCACGTATAACAAATCAGCTGCAGTAGACATTGGAGAGGTTCAGGCAATGTTAATTACTTGCAAATCTTGAAAAATGAAGCTTTAATTCTTAATTGCTTGATTGGTTTTAAAGGCATTTTCAAAAAAGTGTTCAGTATATCACGGCTGCCCCGAGTTATTATTACCTTCCAATCTGTTTTCTGTTTTTTTCATTGATTGATTGATTGGGCTTTAACACTGTTTTCAGCAATTTTTCAGTCATATCACGGCGATCAGTATGTTTCTTGGCTTTCTCACACCAGTACTTCATACAACATCAAATAATCAACTGGCTGCTTTTTCAAATAGACTAATATTATATAGCCCATTGATGGAAGACGAATGACGCTTGTCACAATGACTTTTGTCAAACGTCGGAGAGAATGTTGGCCGAGCCTGGCTTTTAGGTTGCCACATCAGTTCTCCATTCACACTGTTATTCCAAGCAAGTGGCTCACTCACTCAGCGGCTTTTCCACATAGACTTGTTAGCCCATTCAGGTGGATGACGAATGATGCTTGTTGCATTGACTTTTGTTAAACATCAAAAAGCATAATAACCAAGATGTGGATCAAATTAACAACCCCTGAATTGACAGCCTGCCCCATTAAGCTAACGAAGCTTGGCAGCTGTAAGTATTTCAAAGCAGTGTTGTAAAAAGGAGGAATATTGCTCATTATGAGTGATTTCTCCTTTTACCACAATGTTTTTAAAAGTTAATTGTCTACTACTGATCAATTGACACATCAAAATGCAACTGTAAAGTTTATAATTAATACAATTAACCCTTTCCCACAATACAGATGCCTCTGCAGCAGACGACTTTTGAAAAAAATTCTCCATATGCCAAAATGTTTTAAATTTTATTCAATATATATCTGTTCTTTCAATCATTTATAGAAAGATTTCACATTTTATTCCATAATATTATTAAAGGTATCTGCTGCCGATGTGTTGTATGCGGGAAAGTGTTAATATTGTAGACCTTAAAATAGACTTCAAATTGACTCTGTATTTCAAAACTCTACCAATGTCACATTTCAAAACATTTCAAAAGCATTAGATATTTAACCCTTTCCCTGGCACATACAATAAATCTGCAGCAGATTGACTTTGAAAACATTCAATAAAAAACACTGAAAAGCTGACTATAAATGTTGGTAGAGTTACTGAAAAGAGTTGAAAATGAAGTTTTTTAAAGTAAAACATATTTTTATTAGAAAATACTTACCAGTCATTTAATACCTGATATATAATCTCTACACCTTTAATTCATCCAGAAAAAGAACTCGCCTTGCGTATTCCTCACGTATATGTGATATACACGGTTGCCCGTAAGAGAGGGCAAGCACGTGATATCTTGCCACTTTTATTTCAACATTAAGTGTTGGGTGACGACGCGGGGATGGGAGGCGGGACTCTATAAATGACTGGTAAGTATTTTCTAATAAAAATATGTTTTACTTTAAAAAACTTCATTTTTATGTCAAAAATACATTACCAGTCATTTAATACCTGATGACTTTGTAGCATCGGACGGGAGGTTCGGCCAATACTTACTGTCGTTCCAGGTAGCAGCACCTTGTAGTGTATTATTTTCTAATTTATTTACAAAGTACTACGGTATGAACCCAACAGTATATATAGTAAGAGCAGGGATTGATAATTTCAATCAGTGTTCACTTCATTGATATGTTGGGAGTAATTTAGCGGACAACTCGCTGAGACGCAACCAAAGGGCCCAGGGAGTACAAGTTCTGTCTGACTAGACATAGAACGCAAGTAGAAAGATGAATAACTTGACTGAGTTTTCCGAACTGCCGCGCGAAGAATTCTTCAAGGGAATTATTGTTCGAAAAAGCCCAACTTGCCGAAAGAGCCCTAACTTCATGCGGGCGTATCCGCAGAAAAGAAAGATCTCGACTAGGTAAATCTTTGTACGCTAATTTAATTGTAATGGATATCCAGCGAGAAAAGAAGCTGCTGATATATATTACGACCTATAAGGGGGAGAAATAACCTCCTTCTCCAACCCCTATTCCCCTTAACTCTCTTAAGTTAATATTTAAGAGCTCTGACAGGACAATGTATCTGTCGGAATCCGAAGGACCACAGCTCGCAGAATGACTAGGAACTGAATCGGATCAGGAAGGACCGACGGTAACTGGTTCTTAGCCAGAAACCCTGGTTGACCCAGTAGTGTAAAGAGGCCATCATATTCATTCCCGGTTTCTACAGACAGAGCGTTTAAATTGCTCCTTCGAAGAGCTGTAGCGAAAGCTAATAAAAAGACGGTTTTATAAGTAAAGACGTCGATTCAAGAGGTTCGTATTGAGCTCTTGTAAGCGACCAGAGGACGCAAGACAAATCCTATTTTGGAGTTAAACTCCTAATTACAACAATAATTTAACTTTAAATGCCGTTGAATATCTGTTAATGCAGTTTCCTAACTGAATGAACAACTAAATAAGGCAATAAGCCTTAAAAAGCCAAGAAAAGAATAATTAGAAAATAATGTGTAAATTCTTAGCTGTCTAGCTGGTGGATCCAGAAATTAAAAGTGGCAAGATATCACGTGCTTGCCCTCTCTTACGGGCAACCGTGTATATCACATATACGTGAGGAATACGCAAGGCGAGTTCTTTTTCTGGATGAATTAAAGGTGTAGAGATTATATATCAGGTATTAAATGACTGGTAATGTATTTTTGACATAAAAACATTATGACAAAAGAAGATAATTTGTCCGTTTTGAGCAAATTCTCCTTTTGTCACAATGTTTTCAAAATTTGTCTGCTGCAGAGGCATCAGAAAGCGTCTATATGTGGGAAAGGGTTAACATTTATTCAGTGAAATGTTGATATAGAAACGAGTTTGTCTATTGCATACAACGTTACTCCTTTTACCACATTATCTTACCTTAAATCTAACAGACATTTAAATCTACCTGTTTAACCCTTTCCCACATACGACAATTCTGCAGCAGATGACTTTGAACGTATTTTGTCAAAACATAGAAAATCTCCATAATTAAATGGATAACCTATGACAAAAAGTGGAAAACATTGTGGCAAAAGGAAAAATTGCACATGTTGTGCAATTTCTTCTTTTGTCTCTATGTTTTCAAAAAGCCGTCTGCTGCAGAGGCGTCAGAAAGCGTCTATATGAGGGAAAGGGTTAACTAACTTATCAATAGCAGTTTTTCTCTTAGCATGTGTGTAAATTTTGCGAATATTTGGTTGATAATTCCTATGGGGTATATTATGACAGACAAAAAAGCTGTCCAATGTGAAGTATCCTATGTCTCCTGTGATATGATTGGACAGACATTTATGACTATCGAATTCGTCACGATAAAAAAAAAAAGAGGATTTTTTCATGTATTTTCCCTTGTTCATGGTTTCATATGTATCATTTTCTAGTATGTTTTAGTTAACTTCCTTTGCAAAACTGTGAGATTTTCAATGTGAAAATGTACAAGTTGCTATATCTAAAAAGTGTAAGTTTAGATCAGCCTCTAGTCTCCATATGCTCATGCAGTCTTAATCATTATAGACTTTTCCCAAGTTGACAGAGGCATCTGAGAAGCTTATGTGAGTAATAAGTGAACAGTGTAGATCTTGATCAGACTGTGTGAATGCACAGACTGATCTGGATCTACATTATTCACAAAAAAAGATTAACCCTTTCCCTCATATAGACACATTCTGACGCCTCTGAAGCAGACAGCTTTTTAAAAACATAGTGACAAAAGAAATTGCTCAAAACAAGCAATTTCTCCTTTTGACACACTGTTTTCCACTTTTAGTCAAAGGTTATATATCCATTCAATTATAGGGATTTTCTATTTTTTGACAAAATATGTTCAAAGTTGTCTGCTGCAGAATTGTCGTATGAGGGAAAGGGTTAACCTAAAGTACCTTTTGCCAAGTAGTCTAAAATGTTATTGTTTTTTTATTTCTATCTGTATGAGAGCAATTTCTCTTTTCTCTTCATCTTTTTCAATTTTCCAGGCTTTCTCATACCTTTTTTCACACATCATTGTGGTAGAGAGTCCACCTCGGGGTATGGGAGGTCTCAGGTTCGATCCCAGGCTTGGTCATACCTAAAGGACCTAAAAAAAGGCCGGTAGTAAGGCTGTCCATCTTTGGAGCTCAGGGTTTCCTAGTTAGCAATATGACTGAGAGGCTGGTGTCAGGATAAATGGACCAGTAGTACTGGTAATTTAAACTTACCCAGGAAAGGCAGTGATATAACTGAAAAATTGTTGAAAGAGGCATAAAACACCAAACAATCAATCAATCAATCCCACATATACAAATTATCCTGAGGGTTACAATGGATGAATACAATTCAGATAGAAGGGGTTTTAAGAGCTCTTTTCCTCACAATATCTCTCTTATTATCAAACGAAACCCTATGGTGTAGGTACTCATAAGAATCGCCTCATTGAAACGATTCTTTTGAGTACCTACAACATAGGGTTAGCGGATAAAAGAAGGATTTTAGAACATGCAAAATGCACCTTATCTAGAGCTCTGAGGTTTTTGAACCTTCAACCTTTGCGTCAGGTGGCTGTGTAAGGCTCTGCAGTACCTCTATATATCCTGCCAATAATCTTAAAACGCAAGATTTAATAAACCACCTCTAACAGAAACAGTATGAAATTTGAGATGGTTTAATAATGAAAAACAGTATAAAATTTGAAACTCTGCTTTTATCAGATAAAGTTTAAGAATTGTGCTCTCTATGTTTAAGTGCAGTTTGTCTGATCGACGAGTGAGTAATATTTGAC
The DNA here is from genome assembly GCA_031761405.1 of Serripes groenlandicus. Classification (NCBI taxonomy): domain Eukaryota; kingdom Metazoa; phylum Mollusca; class Bivalvia; order Cardiida; family Cardiidae; genus Serripes; species Serripes groenlandicus. The sequence goes on along the minus strand of JASEVX010000006.1, from coordinate 42,047,163 downwards.
CAAAGATTGCATGAAAAAATGTAAATACCCCTGAAATTTATGCTTTATCACTCTAACCATTTTTACCCTAGATTTACCCTAGATCTTGATATATAACCAACACATCATTTTTCTGAAATTCAGACAGATATCAAAGCCCCAGCAGCAGACCAAGCGTGATGTGAAACCAATGTGGAAAAAGTTGATATAATTATGATATATTGCTCTGAGTGAGCAAGTTCACCTTTTTTTCCAAAATGTTTTCAACACTAAAATTAAAACTATTCTTCCAATTTTAAAGTTGCTTGGGAAAACTGTTGTGACTAGTACTGGTGTGAGAAAACCAGGAAATACATGAGTAGGTGAACTGGCAGCCGTGAAATGACTGAGAAATTCTTAAAAACGGCGTTAAACCCCAATCAATCAATCAATCAATCCAAGTTTAAATATTTCCAATCATTTTCTCAGATGTTTTCAAACCAGCCACGCAACTCTAAATTAAAGCTGACATTTTCTTCTTACCTTAACCCTTTCCCACATACAACAAATCTGCAGCAGACGACTTTGAACATATTTGGTCAAAAATAGAAAATCTCTATAATTGAATGGATAACCAATGGCTAAAAGTGGAAAACATTGTGGCAAAAGGAGAAATTGCACGTTTTGTGCAATTTCTTCTTTTGTCACTATGTTTTCAAAAAGCCGTCTGCTGCAGAGGCGTCAGAAAGCGTTTATATGAGGGAAAGGGTTAAAATAGAATAAAGTTGTCCCGTGTTGTCAGCTGGTTCTACCTTTGAGTGGAAAACCTTGTGGCATTTATTTCTTCTTTTGCCACAATGTTTTCAAAAGTCGTCTGCTTCAGAGGCGTCAGAAAGCGTCTGTAACACTATATTTTCAGGTGCCGAGGAACTAAATTACCATGTATTTACTTTTTACCATATTTGAAATATTAACCCTTTCCAACAACATTCAACAAATCTGCAGCAGACGCCTCTAATAAAAACAGATAACTTTTTAAAACATAGTGGCAAATGGGGGAAATTGTTCATTATGAGCACCTTAGTCTAAGCTAGTTCACCTTTTGCCACAAATTGTTTTAAAAAGACATCAGAAAGCGTATGTTTGTGATAAAAGGTCAAGTCAACTGAGACAGCAAGTCAACTGAGACAGCAAGTTGAAAATAAATTTTGAGGTAGAAATTAAGTAATACTGCTCAAAAAAGGTAAACAATTAATATTTTGTTGTAGTGGAAAAGTGGAAAACATTGCTTATTTTGAGCAAATTTGTCTCTCTTTTTACAATGTTTTCAAACTTGGTTCACTATAGCTGCATCAGACTTTATAGAAGTTGTTTATACGTAAACAAAAAAGGTAATGACTTTATGACGTAGAAATACCATTTACTTACAAATTCAAAAAGCCCTGTGAAACCCTTTGCCTATAATGCCAATGATAATGATGTGATATTATGCTAAGAATCCCTTCTCTGTCATTAACTTTTATTATAATATTAATACAGCTTAACCCTTTCCAACATGCAGACGCATTTTGAGGCATAAAATGCAGCAGACGACTATTGAAAACATTGTGGCAAAAAGAAGAAAGTGCTACAATGTTTTTGACTCACTCTATAATTGTTTTCAAAGTCATCTACTGCAGATTTGTTGTTAGTGGAGAAGGTTTATATAATTTAACCCTTTCCCTCATATAGACGCTTTCTGAAATTTCATCTTTGGCCAATGTTTTTCACTTTTAGTCATAGGTTATAATCCATTCAATTACAGAGATTTTCTATTTTTTGACAAAATATGATCAGTCATCTGCTGCAGAATTGTCGTATGAGGGAAAGGGTTAAGAGCTAATGATGATCAAATTCAGCATCTAGGTCTATTTGACATGAATGTAACGCGTTTAAGTAAAATTTAGTAATTCCACAGTCAGATTATAAATTCACTCAGTTCACCAATTTTAAAAGGAACCACATTTTCCCTTGCCACAGCTCAGTTGAATAGCCCTCTTCAATTCACATGTAAACAAAGCAGTAGACTCCCACTTGGATTTTTCTTACCCCCCAGGCAGCCACGCCTTTATTGTGTCTTTTGTCCAAATATGGAATCTCTCCAACAGGTGGAGTAAGTTCAATATCCCACAATAAAAGACTTGTTAATATAGATAACCCTGACTAAAAAAATCACCTCCTCTAATCATAGAGATAATAACACCCTTATGCCCCTTTTCCACAAACAACAAATCTGCACCAGTTGGCAGATTCGTCACATTTTAAACATCTAGGCAAAAATATTAAACATCTCTGTAAATGAAAATATATAATATAATCATTGAATAAAGTTGATAACATTGTGGCAATAGGAGAAATTGCACATCATGAGCAAATTCTTCTTTTAAGCCACATTGTTTAAATTTCACATGTCGTCTGCAGCAGATGCGGCTTTATGTGAGAAAGGGTATAAAGCAATGAGCAATTTCTCCTATTGCCACAATGTTTGCATTTCCATCCATGATGCAAGTTTAATTTGCATCTCTATTTGATAATATAAAGGTTTCATTTTAAGAGATTTTCCCTATTTTTTCCTAGATGTTTTCAAATGTTCTATGTCACATATTTGTTGGATGTGGCAAAGGAGTTACAATGTCATGATGAAAGATTCATGATTCATATTTTGTGGTTTTCATGTAAAACAGCTTATCCTTGCAGTTGTAATAGCTCAGTCAGTCAGTCAGTTAATTATGTAAATTATCGGAAAGATTATGTTGGACAATCCGGGATTCAAACTCAGGCTACCCAGCTGTTTATGAGCAAATTTCTTCATTGATGGCTACAATTTTTCCCAAATATCTTCATTTATAGATATTTTCTGAGTTTTAAAAGTCATTTGCTGCAGATTTGTTGTATGTGGGTTCCCTCATATAGACGCTTTCTGACGCCTCTACAGCAGACAGCTTTTTGAACACATAGTGACCAAAGAAGAAATTGCACGAAACGTGCAATTTCTCCTTTTGCCACAATGTTTTCCACTGAATGGATAACCTATGTGTTGACAAAATACGTTCAAAGTCGTCTGCTGCAGAATTGTCGTATGAGGGAAAGGTGAATTAGTTACTGGTATGCACATAATTATGTTAATTGCATTCATCCTCACACCTACTTCTCTTTGCATATCATTAAATTTTTGAAATTAAATGGATCTTCACCTCTTTTTTCTATCAATGTCAAAACCTATTTCTCAAATTTTAAAAGATTTTTTTTTATTTTTAGCTCTATCCTTTTGATTTATGCCAACTTTGCAAATAAGCAGTATTTTGCATATTTTGGCTTATCCTGACATAAGCGCATCTTATTTTATCCTTATAGCACCTGAAGGACTGAAGCCACTTTTACCATTTCATGACTTGACTGCATTTTTTACCCTTTCTCACATACAACAAATCTGCAGCTCAGACGGCTTAAAAACATTTTGACAAAATATGAAATATCTCTATAAATTAGTTTTATTATTAAATAGAGTTGAAAACATTGTGGCAAATTGAGAAATTGCTCATTATTAGCAATTTCTCCTTTAACCAGTATTATCAAAAGCCGTCTGCTGCAGAGACGTTAGAAAGCTGCTGAGACTACATGTGGGAAAGGGCTTTAATACTGATAATTTAATAGTTAAATGGATTTGAAAACATTGTGGCAATTATAAGGAGAAATTGCTCATTATGAGCTAATTTTTCTATTGCTACAATGTCTTCAAAAGTTATCTGCTACTTCGGACCAGGGTAATATATGAAAGCATTTATAAGTGGGAAAGCATTTAACAAACTATTGTTCACAGGAAGGAACATTCAAACAAATCTGCAGCAGACAACTTTTAACAAATTTGAGAAATACTCAAGTATATAATTAAGGTGAGTAATAATTAATTTTGGGAAAAAGAGAAATTGCTTATAATCTGCTGCAGATGCTTTTTAAATTCATCTGCATGTGTGAGAAATGGTAAATGATGAAATATCAGTAGGCGTCATTGAATACATGTCAGCTGCTTTCTCAGTAAGTTACCATTACTTAATTTCATGGTATTATGCACAGATAAGTTATCTAAGTAATTTAAAACTTAACCTGATACAAACAACTTGAGACGCCTCTGCAGTAGAGAACTGTTGAAAACATTGTGGGCTAAAGAATGTACCTGTGACTGTCAATTATTTGAAGATGACATATATTGATGTTTAATTGTTAACCCTTTTCAAAATACAGACGCTGTGTAGTTTGAAAGCATTGTCAAAAAAACTGCTTGTTTTGTACAAAACCAACCTGTCAATTATTTGAAGATGACATATGTTGATGTGTAATCTGTAAATTACTGACACCAATTTGGGACTTTTCAAAGTGGGTGGAGTCACATCAATTTCTAAATTTTCTACATAAATAAAAGTTGCACCACCAATACCAATGACAAAATCATTCATTGGTTTTGTTTTTTCACACAAATGTGTCCAAAGGCAAATGTGTCCAAAGGTACAGGCATTAATTGCCTACCAAAAAGTCACTCAATGAGAGTGTTGAAGCCCGACAGACAACAGAATACTATACATTTATAGCTGGTTCCTGAATTTAGTAGCTGATTGCCAAGGCTTTAATAAAAACAACACAAAAACAAGAGATGTACCCATATTGCATAACCCTTTCCCACATGTAGACGCTTTCTGAAACATACCTCGGCAGCAGATGACTTTTGAAAACAATATGGCAAAAGAAGAATTGGCATATAATGACAATGAAATAGACCATAACATCAAAAAGATTACGAAAAATTACGAGAGTTATTGCATTGAATGCATCAATAGGTCATCTGAGCTATCTGCATACCAAGTTTACTGTGAGTTGACACCTTTGGAAATAAGTGAGACAATTAATGGCTGCACACAAAAAATGTCACAAAGGGGCAGGGCATGCAGTATGAACAGTTATGTCATCACTTAAAAACCTACAATATGACAATGCATAATTGTAAAGGTTAATTAACCCTTTCCCACATATAGACGCTTTCTGACACAATGTTCAGATAGATGTTTGATTAACCCTTTCCCTCATACGACAATTCTGCAGCAGACGACTTTGAACATATTTTGTCAAAAAATAGAAAATCTCTATAATTGAATCGATAACCTATGACTAAAAGCCGTCTGCTGCAGAGGCATCAGAAAGTGTCTATATGAGGGAAAGGGTTAACGTCTTGGTAAGATCCAGCCGGGAATCTAGCCAGTGACCTCCCACACCCAAGGCGGTGCTCTACCACTACACCAACAAGGCGATTACTTCTATCTGAAATATTGTTCAAAGACCATGTGAGAAACAAACTTGAAAGCACACAATATTTCACTAAAGAGGGGTTGTAATAATAATGTTCCCGAAGTCAAGGTTAAACAGTGATGATGATTTACAACTGTACAATAATAATGTGAATTTGGAACACCTAATTGGGCAGTCAAGCACAAAGATGGTAACTTAAGATCCCCACCCAAAATAATTTAAGGCATCCTATTAAAGAAGGTGTTGGAGCAGATAAGTAGGATAAATTCAGGCCAATTCAACATGATTTGACAGCTGGTGATCAAGTTCTAAAGCCATCGATTGTAGAAGTCATGAATCATAACCAGACAATCTTGCAGAGAACACAATAATTCCTGCTTTTAATATTTACAGACGGACTCTGTGGTGTAGGTAGAGGTTAGAGTTTTGCGTGCAGATGAATGACACTAACTGTCTTGTCACAGTGACTTTTGTCAAACGTTGGAAAGAATGTTGGCCAAGCTGGGGTTAGAACTTACAACACCTCGATTGACAGCCGTGGTGCTACCAACTGAGCTACTGAGGCTTGAAGAAGCTGAACTTAAAACACTAGATACAATTATATATTCAGGACCTTTGTAATATTGCCTTTCACACAGGCAGATCTGTTTTTTGAAAACAATTTGTAACAATGTTTAGGAATTATGACTTGGATTATTGTCAAAGTGAGCAGTTTCTCCTGTTTACCAAAATCTTTTCAACATTTACTGCAATAATAAAACTTTCATTAATAAAATATTTCCATATTTTTGCCTAGATATTTTCAAAGTTGGTTTAAGTGCAGATGTTGTAGTATGTTGGAAAAGGTTATTCTGTTATTAATGAACAAGGAAGCTGCAGGGTAACTTTTTTGTATGGTCCAGCAAGTAAGAAAATGATAGATGTTAACTTGTTTATTGTGGTTGGACCACACCCTGCAATTTGTGTATTTTATGGCAGGGGAAAAGGTCACATACCATACTAACTTTTGACACAGGCAAATGGACCTTCAGATATCTTCCCTTTCCCACATACAACAATTCTGCAGCAGAAAATTTTGAAAACATCTATGCAAAAGCTCAGAAAAAAATCCCTTTAAATGAAAGAACAATAATTGGATGGAGTTGAAAACATGATGACAAAAGGAGAAATTGCTCGTTTTGAGCAATTTCTTCTTTTGTTGCCATGTTATCAAAAAGCTGTCTGCTACATAGGCGTCAGAAAGCGTCTATATGAAGGAACAAGACAGTGTTAGTTCCTACTGTCTTTTTCAATGTTTCTGACCTTTCTATTAGAAGATCATTAAATGAACCATTGACTTAGTAGTGGACAGCTCAGATACTGAGCAGACTGTGCATATGGACAGGCTGATCTGAATCTACACTGTTGGCAAATGTCCAAAGAGGCGTATATATTCCTTACATATCAAGGCTAATACAATGTACTGTCAAGTCTCAACCCGTTTCTTTGACACAAGACTATATATAATTGCTACTACTCAGGTGAGTGTTGCCGAGTCCCGGTAGCTCAGTCGGTAGCGACGCGGGCTGTCAATCCAGGGGTTGTGAGTTTGAATCCCGGCTCGGCCAACTTTCTTTCCGATGATTGACAAAAGTCAATGCGACATGCGTCATTCGTCTTCCACCAATGGGCTAAGTCTATGTGGAAAAGCAGCCAGTTGCTTGGGAAGATTGTTGTGTGGAGTACTGGTGTGAGAAAACCAGGAAATGCATGAGAGTAGGTGAACTGGCCGCCGTGATATAACTGAGAAATTGTTAAAAATGGCGTTATATAAACCCCAATCAATCAATCAATCAGGTGAGTGTTACATCATATACTATTCTCAGAAACTGGAAAGGTTTGCTTCAATTTGTTTGTTTGCATGGTGTTTAATGCTGATTTTAAAGCGACTGAAATCCAGATGGCACGAAAAAAAAAAAAAAAAAAAAAAATCGAATTCGCCCTAAATGTTATTCTTTATGTTATCCAAGTAAAACCAGGGTAGAAAATGTATCGTTTTTTATCAATAAAGTGAACTTGAGTCGTTTTCAATTGTCCCGATGAAGGGGTTTCCTATTTAAAAATACTTACCCCGTTACTGACAGCGGGTAGAATGGAAAAAGTATCGAAAACAAGAAAATCTCACCGATTATATGGGTATGTAATATGTCAGTTATCATATTTTAATGCCCCAAATACAAAAATAACACTTATTTTCTTAAAATTTGATTTTTTTTTTTTTCCGACAGTTGGCTATCTGGAGTTCAGTCGCTTTAACAATTTTTCAGTTATGTCACTGCGATTCCTGTGTTATGAATTAAGTTACCAGTACTACTGGTCCATTTATCTTGACACCAGCTCAATACTCATGCAGTCAGTCGTAATGCTAACGGACCATAATCCTGAGCGCCAAAGAGGGAAAGCCATTACTACTGTTTTTAAAGTATTTGGTATATGACCCGGCCAGGATGGAACCTGTCACCTCCCCGCACTGAAGATCTGCTTGAAAACAGCTGAAGAAAAAAAAATTGTTTCATCTGAAAAAGGGGGCAATATAATAGAGATATTAAATGTTATGGATAATGGATACCTGTTTGAGTAATTTCTGTGTTTTCAACAATCATTTAAAAAGTTGTCTGCTGCAGGTGTCCTTTTCGCCATTAGAGAAGTTTCTTAGACAACATTGCAATGAGGCAGTTTTATTTTTTCCCCATTTGCAGAAGTATTCTGAATTGCATCCACAGCAGACAAATTATGAAAACATTTTGCAAAAAGGAGAAATTGCTCATAATTAAATCAATTTCTCCTCTTGGCAAAATGTTCAAATCTATTCAATAATTATACTTTTATTGACTGTGAATTTCCATGTTTGGTACCTAGATATATATATATGTTTTCAAATTTAAGTCGTCTGCTGCAGATTGTACGGTGGTAAAAGTTATGTGAGGAAAGAAGAAATTGTGCACAATGAGTAATTATTCTTTTCCCTCAGTGTTTTTCAATAGGTTAATTGCCTCCAAAGATATTTCTAAAATATATAAGATTGATTGGGGTTGAACGCCGTTTTCAAAAAAAATTCAGTCATATCACGGCGGCCAGTAATCACCTACTCATATGTTTCATGGTTTTCTTACACCAGTTCTTCACACAACATACTTCTCAAGCAACTGGCTGCTTTTCCACATTATCAGACTATTAGCCCATTGGTGAGCTTGTCACAGTGATAATATATAAGATGATAGAAACACTCTTCTTGAAACTTTTATATCTCAAAAAGTGATCAAACAGACTTTCCTAGCTAAAAAGCAATTTCCCCTTTTACTACAATGTTTTCAGAATTCAACTGCTGTAATTTCTCCTTTTACCACAATGTTTTCAGAATTCAACTGCTGTAATTTCTCCTTTTACCACAATGTTTTCAGAAGTCAACTGCTGCAATTTCTCCTTTTACCACAATAGTAATCTCCTAATGCATCAAATAAAGGGTTAAAGATAAATGTAAATCCTTTCCCTGAAATGACATGAAATCCAAAGCATTCATATTAACTGCATTCATGTGATTTAAAATGCATTTACCAATGGTAAATAAACCAATTTATTCAGATCATAACAGTTTGAAATGACGAGTGGAATATTAAATTTTACGGTTCAGAAAGAAATGAAACTCGCCCTGGATTTATCCTCACACAATCTTTAGGTTTAACCCATTAACCCTTTCCCTCATACGACAATTATGCAGCAGACGACTTTAAACACTAAAAGTGGAAAACATTGTGGAAAAAGTCTGCATCAGACGGCTTTTTGAAAACATAGTGACAAAAGAAGAAATTGCTCAAAACGAGGAATTTCTCCTTTTGCCACAATGTTTTCCACTTTTAGTCATTAAGGTTATCCATTCAATTATAGAGATTTTCTATTTTTTTACAAAATATGTTTAATGAATGAATGTATATTGTTTTAGGGCGCATCGACAGCTAAGGTCATTTAGCGCGCAATTAAATTTAACTAGAATTGTTTTTGCAAAAAACAGATGTCTCCCCTCAAATATCTGTCAAAATCTCTCAAAACATTCCAACCTATAAACATGTGACCCAAGTTTCAAGAAAATCCTTCAAGCCGTCTCGGAGATATGGAGCGGACACGAAATAAAGCCTCAAACCTTTGACCTTCAAGTGTGACCTTGACCTTGACCCTATATTGTCGAGACGCGGGTTCTGCACGTCGCCTTGATGAGGTGAACATGTGACCCAAGTTTCATGAAAATCCTTCAAGCCGTCTGGGAGATATGGAGCGGACACGAAATAAAGCCTCAAACCTTTGACCTTCAAGCGTGACCTTGACCTTGACCCTATATTGTCGAGACGCGGGTTCTGCACGTCGCCTTGATGAGGTGAACATGTGAGCCAAGTTTCATGAAAATCCTTCAAGCCGTCTTGGAGATATGGAGCGGACACGATTTCGGACAGACGGACAGACAGACAGACGCCCAGGACAAAAACAATATATCTCCCCTGTATACAGGGGGAGACATAATTATTCATGATCCCTGGGTAAACAAACCAGTACTAGGCTAGAAAATGTGCCTTGCCCAAGGGCACTCCACCATGACCGTAGTGCCGCGACTGGGGATCGAACCCGGGACACCCGGTTTCGAAATCCCCGACGCTAACCACTCGACCACAGCGGATTCCTCACAAAATATGTTTAAAGTCGTCTGCTGCAGAATTGTTGTAAATGTGAGAAAGGGATAAGACTGTAGAAGCTTTAAGCCCTTTCCCTCATATAGACGCTTTCTGATGCCTCTGCATCAGACAGCTTTTAGAAAACATGTCAACATCAAAAAGAGCAATTTCTCCTTTTGTCACCATGTTTTAAACTAGTACATTCAATGATTGAACATTTAAAGGGAGTTTCCATATTTTTTTGGGTATGTTTTCAAAGTCGCCTGATTTGTTGTTACAATAATGTAGGTAAGGGTTAATTAACCCTTTCCCTCATACGACAATTCTGCAGCAGACGACTTTAAACGTATTTTGTCAAAACATAGAAAATCTCCATAATTGAATGGATAACCTATGACAAAAAGTGGAAAACATTGTGGCAAAAGGAGAAATTGCACGTTTTGAGCAATTTCTTCTTTTGTCACTATGTTTTCAAAAAGCCGTCTGCTGCAGAGGCGTCAGAAAGCGTCTATATGAGGGAAAGGGTTAAGCTATCATAAGTACTCTCAGTTTTCCAATAGTCAATATTTTTCATTGATGTTTTTTCGAATAATTGACTGTAAAATAATAATATTTAAAGTCGTCTGCTGATTAGAGTCGTTAGAATGCACCTACAAGTGAGAAAGGTTCAAATGAGGAAAAGGGTGAAAATCATGGTTTGATGGATGCATTAGACCACACCCAGTATAAAAAGCCATCAAAACTGAAGTAATCAACTTTGTATGACTTCCATCCAAGTCTAATAACCCTTACCAACATGCAGATACATTTTGACGCAATATCATTCTGCAGCAGACCATTTCGAAATTAATCTAGGCAAAAATAAGGAAAACTAGTTGTTGAGGATAGGAGTACTATTGAACAGAGTTGTACAAAACTGTGGCAAAAGGAGAAATTGCTTATCATGATTAATTGCTCTTTTTGTTACAATGAATTCATTTAAGTCTTATATATGCTGCAGATGCAACAGATTGCATATATAGAAAAGGGTTGAAACCATACATTAACACAATGCCTGATAATGATAGTGTTAGAATCATCTGCTCTTAACCCTTTCCCTCATCGTACAATTCTGCAGCAGACGACTTTGAACATATTTTTTCAAAAAATGGAAAATCTCTTATAATAATTGAATGGATAACAGTATGACTTAAAGTGGAAAACATTGTGGCAGAAGGAGAAATTGCTTGCTATGTTTTCAAAAAGCTGTCTGCTGCAGAGGCGTCAAAAAGCGTATATATGAGGGAAAGGGTTAAAACACCTGTGAAAAAATGTTGATTGTTGATTGATTGTTTGGTGTTTTATACCTCTTTCAACAATTGTTCATTTATATCACAACATTTCCTGGGCATTAACCCTTTCCCACCTGCAGACGCATTCTAACGCATCTGCAGCAGACGGCTTTTTGAAAACATAGTGACAAAAGAAGAAATTGCACAAAACGTGCAATTTCTCCTTTTGCCACAATGTTTTCCACTTTTTGTCATAGGTTATCCATTCAGTTATAGAGATTTTCCATTTTTTGACAAAATATGTTCAAAGTCGTCTGCTGCAGAATTGTCGTATGAGGGAAAGGGTTAATAGTTACTAGTACTACTGGTCCATTTATCCTGACACCTGAGCCAGTCAGTTGTATTTGCTATTTAACCCTGCAACCCTCAGCGCCAAGGATGGCAGCCATTACAAAGTCTTTGGTATGACCCAGCCGGGGATCAAACCAGCGACCTCCCGCACCTGATGTGGACACTCTACACTACTGAGGAGGTAAAACTGAGAATGTACCCTTTAGGATATAATCAGTATTTACAGAACATTAAATCATTCTGATCATTGCAATTTAAAATGATTTTGTAGAAAATCACTGTATGAATATTTCTAACAAATTATCTATAAATTACACAAGCACTTAGAAATTTTTGCTATTTTACCGCTTTTCTGATCCCCCCTGATGGCCACTTCATTTTCAATCTGGCAATTGTCACTTATACAAATTACCAAGAAGGTCAATGAAGAAACAATATTGCCAAATTTTCTTGAAATATGATAAGCAGTTTCAGAGAAGAAGAATTTCAAGGTAAATTTGTCATTTTCAAGGGCCTTTCTGATGCTGCAGCAACCAGAGAATAAAATTTAATTTTCTACAGCATTTTAACCCTTTCCCTCATATAGACGCTTTCTGACGCCTCTGCAGCAGACAGCTTTTTGAAAACAAAGTGACAAAAGAAGAAATTGCACAAAACGTGCAATTTCTCCTTTGGCACAATGTTTTCCACTTTTTGTCATAGCTAGGTTATCCCTTCAACTATGGAGATTTTCTATGTTTTGACAAAATACGTTCAAAGTCGTCTGCTGCAGAATTGTCGTATGAGGGAAAGGGTTAAAGAGGGCCAATTTCAATATAAGTAAGTAACATTTCTCTGAAATTTGGTTGAAATGGGCCACATCATATTTCAGAGATGTTGTATTTATGGAAATGATTGTCCCCTTTAAATTTTTCAAAGTTGTTTATGCTGCAGATGTCTCTAGAGGTATCTGCATGTTGAAAAGGTCCCTCATACAACAATTCTGCAGCAGACGACTTTGAACATATTTTGTTAAAATATAGAAAATCTCTATAATTGAATGGATAACCTATGACTTAAAGTGGAAAACATTGTGTCAAAAGGAGAAATTGCTCGTTTTGAGCAATTTCTTCTTTTGTCACTATGTTTTCAAAAAGCTGTCTGCTGCAGAGGCGTCGAAAAGCATCTATATGAGGGAAAGGGTTAATCTCTAAAATTCAATCATTCTTCAGCAAGTACATCCAACGTCATCGCACTCTTCAAATTCTTTATGCTTAATGAGTTAAAAGAAGATTACTTTTTCTCATAATATAAAGAAATCAGAAAATCTCCATATATAATTATTGAAAGCCATTAATATCCACCCAGCTTCCATGCTATGCGGTGTTTTGACAATTTTTTCATGATTGAATACATTTGAATTAAATAAATATGTAATGTATTTCAAAGGTCTTGACGCAACAGCTCCTTACACTGCTTGAAGTCCTGCATTGATAGATAGGTGGGGCATTCAATTAAAGTAAACAGTCAATTATCCCTTTCTCACCTGCAGACACCTTTGAGGCATATGCAGCAGAAATCTTTGGAAAACATACTGACTATAGGAGAAATTGCTTATAATAACCAATTTTATTTCCAGTTATAATCACAGCATGCCAATTACATACTATACTACTAGTCAATTTATCCTGACAGTCATAATACTAACCTCGCAATCCTGAGGGCCTTTAATACCATTTTAAATTCTTTGGTATGACCCGACGGGAGAGCAAACCCATGACCTCCCCCACATAAGGCTGACGTTCAACAACTACACCACAGAGCTAGCTACTCAAAGCTTATAATAGTAGAATTTCACCTGTGTAGATCTTAATCAGTGTGTACAGGCTGATAATGAACATTTCTCCAAAAGCTTTGAAACGTCAAAGAGTGCAGTCATAATGTATAAGGGAAAGGGATGAAATAAACTGTTTCAATCAGCACTCATTTAACTTCATTATTAAAAGCTGATCTATTGGAGATAAATTATGTCTTGAGATATTCATGACAAAAGACATGATGTGCTTAGATTATTAATGGAAATGATGATTATCATAAAACAGACATTTTTAATGTAAAAGTACTACAAATGTAATTAACCCTTTCTAACAAACAGACGCTTTCTGATGTCACTGCAGTAGAAGACTTATGAAAACACTGCGACAAAAGAAAAATGCTCTCATAATTAACAATTTCTCTTATTCCCACAATGTATTCAACTCATTACGATTCCAGGATACACTGATCTTTATATTTAAGTCTTTCTTTAATTATCAACATTTGAAATCCTTGCAGCACTGCTGATGACTCTTGAAAACACTGCGAGAAAATGAGTTTATTAAAATGCTCATTTATAATGACTGAAAACTTGATACTTGGTAATTTATCAATTGTATTGGATAAACTACCAACCCTTACCCATATATAGACACTTTCGGATGCCTCTGCAGCAGACGACATTTGAAAACATTGTGGCACAAGAAGAAATTGCTCATAATGAGCAATTTCACCTTTTGCCACAAATTATGTTTACAACTCTTATACAGACATTCAATAATTAAACTTTTCATTTATAAATATTTTCCATGCTTTTGCCTTGATGTTTTCAAAGTTGTCTGCTGCATATTTTTCGTATGTGGGAAAGGGTTATACAACTTTTTCTACGAAGATATTTCTATACTTCTACATTAAACCCTGCAGTTAGCTTAAGAAAACATTGAGGTAAAAGGAGAATTTCTTTACCATGAATATTTCCAAAGTTACAATAATACATCACAAGAGAAAGTTGATGCAAGGGCATCAATGTCGCCGGAAAAGACTGCATTGATTTATTTATGTATTCTTGACTTTCCTTAGTCTATTAGGCACATTGAAATGAAAACATTTACTTATAAATGTTATATTCACCTATACATTAGGGTATCTATAAAAAATTAACGATCTTTATCTTGGCTTAAATTTAATTTTGCTGTTGTTACTTATTTAAATAAAAGTATTCATTCATATAATTTCAATGTTTGTCAATCTTATTCGAATCACAAGGTAAATATCCTGGTATTGCTTTAAAGGGAGGTAATTTGAAGAAAACAAAAGTCTTCAAAAGGAGAAATATATCAGCATTACCGTCTACAGTTTAAATTGTTCTATTGTTTGTGGATTTAAAAATGTTCTTTTTTTCTTATTTCTACATGTACAACGAAATATTGCGGCTTCTCTTTGACGCTTTGCGTCAAACATTCGTCTTGTACTTGTCTAAAATAAAATAATATCACTCGCTTTTTCATATCGAAATGCGCATGCGCGAAAATCGATGTTAAAGGTCACGAACCTACACAACAGAATAGGGTCTATATTTAGCTTAGAAACAGTTCCTACTTTAGATATTCATGGATTACTATTATTAAATGAATTCTACACAATCAAGACATCTCTTTGAACATGAAAACAACATTTAGTAAGTTAAAATTGCTATTAAAAGGAGAATCCGAAATTGACCTCAATGATGACACATAAGAGTCTGCATTAGGGGGTGTTGGTTCACGTCTTGAAGGGACCACTTTTGTCTTCGTAAATAAGACAAAAAACTTAAATGCGAGTGAAATAAAAAAAACTGCAAACATTAAAAAATCGGAATATTTATTTCATTTTAGATGTGTCATTTATTAGTGTTCGTAAACAACCACAATTGTAATATGTTCAAATCATCTAGATTTGTTTCTTTCTAATAATAAGCCGCCCTCCCATGTGATTTCCGAAAAGCTATTAAAAATAGAAGTCGCGGGCTTCTGCCCGGCGACTAATGATAAAACTAACGGTTGAACATTATTTTTTGTTTATCACTGCTAAAAAAAAAAAAATAGGAACTAAAATAAAATGAATGAAATTGTTTGAAGTATAATACAATGACGTCAATAGAAATATCAGTGAAAGATAGACTATCTGCACTGATTGTTATTCAATCACACCCATTGGTATTTGTGGACCACAGGTAGACATTTTCACATATTTCCCCAGTCCAGGGGGGAAAATTTTAATTTGACACGAAAACCAGCCCCAATTTTTAATCTAATTAACACTACACTGGCCTTTTAAACATTGAGAGTATTTCAAATATCGATATGAGCTAGAGAACAGAGGTCCAGATAAAGATCGAGGGGTGTTACAGCTCTATCCACCGCAATATCTCTCTTATTATCAAACCAAACCCTATGATGTGGGTATACTCAAAAGTATTGTCTCATTGAGTACCCACAACATAGGGTTAAAAGGGTCAAATAAAGATTTTATACTATGAAAAACATCACTTATTTAGAGCACTGAGAGGATTTCAAATATCAATACATTTCAAACAAAAATCCTATTATCACTGGTAACGCATGATAGCATCATGTCTCATATAAATATTTTATGCTCCTAATTAACCCTTTCTAACTAACATACAGAATCTTTTTAACGCCTCTGCTGCAGACAATGTCTTGAAAACATTGTGGCAAAAGTAGAAATTGCTCATGATGAGCAATTTCTCCTTTTGCCACAATGTTTTCAACTCTATTTAACAATTAAACTCACATTTCTGGAGATTTTTCATGTATTTGCCTATAATTGTTTTCAAAGTTGTCTGCTGCAGATTTGCTGTATGAGGGAAAGGGCTAATTGCCTTTAATATTGCCCTGTTATTAAGATATTAATGTACTGAATGCAGATGACTTAAGAAACACTACAGAAAATAGAGTAATTGGTTTGGTTTTTATAAAATGAATTGTAGGTGACAAAGGGATAACAAAATCATTTATACTACAATACTATTGCACTCAAGCTTCATCAAGGTTTCTTTGTACATGATCTGCGTGGGAGAGATTGTCAATAAAAAGTTCCTGTATACATTATGTAGATTTAACACTTTCCCATATGTCGCAGCTTTCAGACGACTCTTAGAGCTACAGCAGACGACTTCGGAAAAACATTGTTGCCAAAATGAGAAATTGCTCATTATAAAGTGAGCCACTTAATTTTAGCCACAATGTTTTCAACTCCATTCAATATTTCATTTTTATTTATGAAGATTTTAAATAGACTTTTGCCAAGATGTTTGCAAAGTCGTCTGCTGCAGATTTGCTGTTCTCAGGAATGGGTTAAGTCACTTCTTATCCTTTGCAATTAAAATTTAACACTTTCTGACACGCAAATGCTTTTTGGTGCATTTGCAGAAGATGAATATTGAAAACATTGTAAAACAAGAGGGCCATGATGGCCCTAGTTCGCTCACCTGAATTATACAATGTACTGCAATGCAAAACACATCAAGACAATTATTCTGAATGCAACCTCCACATTTCAGTAATATCGCGGCAGCCATTGCAACTAACATGTGTTTCTCGACTTTCCCACATAAGTACTGATCCACATTATTTTCTCCAAATTGTTTTATTTGTTTTATTCAGTTTTGACATTATTTCAGTTATAAAAATGCGACAGTTCACTTACTAACTATCCCTGGGTATAAAACACCAGTTTTAGGCTAAGGAAATGTGCCCTTCCATTTAAGTGCACTGCACCATGTCCGCGCGATTGGATCGAACCCAGGATCCATGGTTCAAAATCCCCAATGCTAACCACTTGACCACGGCAGATTCCCCTCCTTATCGTCAAAGGCATCTGGCAACCTAGCAACATAGACTTTTTAGCCAATTGATGAAAGACAAATGACTTTTAAGTGTAAATGACTTTTGTCAATCACCAGAAAGAATGAATGTCCAAACTGGGGTTCAAACACTGACCCCACAATACATAAATCTTGTTGTTTCCAACTGCGCCATTGAAGCTACATACAGATTCTTTCTCATTCTCCGTGCATCAGACTTTTAAAAACTATAATTATGGCAAAAGGAGAAATTGCTTGTCATTGTTAAACAGATTGTCTGATAACTTTCTCCTTTTTCCTACAGGTGTTTTAAATTTTCATTTTTCGTATTCTTTTCTGAAGGTGTTTTGAATTTGGAAGACTTAATTATGGATTGATTACCTTTCATTGCTATAGATAACATTTGTAGGAAATCCACCCTTTCACATTGCATTTTCAACTCATAATGTAAATCATACATCAGATGCACTGTCTGATGAAGCGATTTTCTTACCCCCCACCCCCTTTTTTTAAAAAAAATTAAATCAGGTAATAGACTAGAGATTACATCAACTAAGATTTGACACAGATAAATATGGACTGACAGACCTTAACCCTTACCCACACACAACAAATTTGCAGCAGACGACTTCGAAAACATCTAGGCAAAAATATGAAAAAATCTCTATAAATGAGAAAACAATTATTGAATTAAGTTGGATAAAGTTGATAATATTGTGACAAATGAAGAAATTACTTTTAACAGTTTCAGAGGCACCAGAAAACGCCTGTATGTGGGAAATGGGACCAATATGGACCACTCCTAAGGCAGTTACCCCCTCGGACTGTACCGGGACAATACCTCTTCTGTTCTTGTTCACATTATAGCGGTAACTTGAGAATAGAAATGCCAATAGATTACCCACCACGCCTTGCTCGGAGGCCTCCTGCAGCTTGCTATGACCTGGCAAATGTTTTTTTGTTCAATAAAACCCTTAACCAAAACAAACAAGTACTTTAAACCAATATGTCCCATATTGGAAGGACCCTGCATAGAGTGAGATGCTACTAAATTGTAAAATAGGGCAAATCTTGGTAATAATTAATGAATACTGTCAATTGAAAACATTGTGGCAAAAAAGAGAAATTGCTCATTATGAATAATTCCTCCTTTTGACTAAATGTTTTCAAAAGTTGTCTGGTTATGAAAGAAGGTTTCACTTGGTATGATAGGATTAAGAGTTGGATACTTTAACCCCTTTCTCACATACAACAAATCTGCAGCTAATTGGAAACATCTAAGTTAAACAATGGAAAATCTCTACAAATAAGAAATATGTTTATTGAATAGAGCTGAAAACATAGTGGCAAAAGGAGAAATTGCGCGTGATGAGCAATTTCTTCTTTTGCCACAATGTTTTCAAGGGTTGTCTGCTGTATATGTGTCAAAATATTTCTACAAGTGTGAAAGGGTTAAAAAAAACTTCAATGAACACTGGCAAATATTAAAGACAAAGGGCAAATAAGCAAAAATTTTCAAATTGAACAACTTCACCTTTTTCCCACAATGTTTTTAAAAGCTCCATTTCTTTTCAGAGTTATGTGAAATGGTCTGTGTACCAAGTATAATAAATAGATACAAAAACAAGACCATTCAACAGAACACATGTGTATCCAGTGAAAGTTGAACAATAAGTTAGAAAATGGTCAAAATAAATGTACACAGGGGGAAAACTCCAAAAAGAAGCAGGTTAGAGTTATGGTTCTTGTGCATCCCTCCCTGGTGCTCAGGGTTGCGGGGTTAGCATTGAGGACTGACCGACTAGTGTCAGGATAAATGGACCAGTAGGACTGGTAATTTGACCTGGAAATGCCGTCATATAACTGAACAATTGTTGAAAGCGGCGTAAAACACCAAAACAATAAATCAACCCTTTTCCAACAGTGTTTCAGTAACGGTCAGCTGCAGGTGTCAAAAGTCATTTGTTTCAGTAAATGAGTCAAGTTAACCCTTTCCCTCATGTAGACGCTTTTAGATAGACAGCTTTTCAAAACAAGCAATTTCTCCTTTTGCCACAATGTTTTCCAATTTTAGTCATAGGTTATCCATTCAATTATAGAGATTTTCTATTTTTTGACAAAATATGTTCGAAGTCATCTGCTGCAGAATTGTCATATGAGGGAAAGGTTTAACTGTGAGGTAAAGTTAACTAATGTCAAGGTTCCCACAAGTTATGAATCATAATAAAGGTATCATAATAAAGGACAAGGTCGAGTACCATTGAACTATAGTCCCAAAAACTGTGTACTTATATCTCCATATGTTTGCTTAATAATTAGCTAGAAGTGCCTAAAAACCACTGAGCTTCTTATTAGTCGCCGGGCAGAAGCCCGCGACTTCTATTTTTAATAGCTTTTCGGAAATCACATGGGAGGGCGGCTTATTATTAGAAAGAAACAAATCTAGATGATTTGAACATATTACAATTGTGGTTGTTTACGAACACTAATAAATGACACATCTAAAATGAAATAAATATTCCGATTTTTTAATGTTTGCAGTTTTTTTTATTTCACTCGCATTTAAGTTTTTTGTCTTATTTACGAAGACAAAAGTGGTCCCTTCAAGACGTGAACCAACACCCCCTAATGCAGACTCTTATGTGTCATCATTGAGGTCAATTTCGGATTCTCCTTTTAATAGCAATTTTAACTTACTAAATGTTGTTTTCATGTTCAAAGAGATGTCTTGATTTGTGTAGAATTCATTTAATAATGTTAATCCATGAATATCTAAAGTAGGAACTGTTTCTAAGCTAAATATAGACCCTATTCTGTTGTGTAGTTTCGTGACCTTTAACATCGATTTTCGCGCATGCGCATTTCGATATGAAAAAGCGAGTGATATTATTTTATTTTAGACAAGTACAAGACGAATGTTTGACGCAAAGCGTCAAAGAGAAGCCGCAATATTTCGTTGTACATGTAGAAATAAGAAAAAAAGAACATTTTTAAATCCACAAACAATAGAACAATTTAAACTGTAGACGGTAATGCTGATATATTTCTCCTTTTGAAGACTTTTGTTTTCTTCAAATTACCTCCCTTTAAAGCAATACCAGGATATTTACCTTGTGATTCGAATAAGATTGACAAACATTGAAATTATATGAATGAATACTATTATTTAAATAAGTAACAACAGCAAAATTAAATTAAAGCCAGATAAATGTGTACACATTTCGTTAATTTGTTATAGATACCCTAATGTATAGATATGAATATGAACTTTATAAGCAAATGTTTTCATTTCAACGTTCCTGATATTTTGATAGACTAAGGAAAGTCAAGAATACATAAATAAATCAATGCAGTCTTTTCCGGCGACATTGATGCCTTGCATCAACTTTCTCTTGTAAACTGCATATATAAATATATTAAGGAATGGACAGACCTCTGCATATCTTAAACCCTTTCCCACATACAACCACAACTACAATGTTTTCAACTCGGTTCGATAATTATACTTTTCATTTGTAGAAAATTTCCATATTTTGTCAACACTTTCCCACTTGCAGACATATTTCAATGCATTGTTGGGAAAAGAATGATTGATCATTAAGTGTTTTTACGCCGCTTTCAACATTTTTCAGCTATATCGCTATGTTTCCTAAGCCAGTCAGTCATAATGCTAAGCCTGTAACCCTGAGTACCAAGGAGAGCAGCCATTACTACCATTTTCTAGAGGCTTTGGTATGCCCTGGCCGGGGATCAATCACACAACCTCCTGCACCCGAGGCAGACGCTCTACCACTTCACCACCGAGGTGTTCTGCATCCGCTGAAGAAGAGCTTTGAAATAATTTCGACAAAGCGAGCAAATCTTTCTGTATGTCACATTTCAATAATCATACCCTTTTTATAGAGATTTTCAATATTTCTATCTGGATGCATAGGTCAAGATAAGCAGGGGTATACAGCTCTTTTCCCCCCATGATATCAATTTAATCATCCATCCAAACCCTTTGATTTAGGTAGTCTAAGTAAGGCATTGTCTCATTGAGACGATTCTCTTGAGTACGCGCACAACATAGGGTTAGAGGGTCAAATAAGGATTTTAGAACATGCAAAACACCCCATATCTAGGTCTGTTCAGGAAGGTTTTTCAGTCATCTGCTGTAGTTTTGTTGTATGAGGGAAAGCTTGTTGCATGTTCTAAATGCTTATTTGACCCTCGAACCCTATGTTGTGGGTACTCAAAAGAATCGTCTCAGTGAGACATAGGGTTTGCTTTAATAATAAGAGAGAAATTGTGGGAAAAAGAACTGAATACCCCTCCTTATATGGACCTCTGATTAGGGAAAGGGTGTAGAAACATGGTACTAACCTTAGTCCCTTTGTCACAATGGCTATCTAGTACATCCTCTTTCAGTTCAGGTGAACTTTCGTCAAGACTGGGTTCAGAGAGTCCGTCTGAGCCACTCTCTGAGTGATTTAGTTCCATCGTCATTGCTTCGCGTTTAATGCGCTTCTTCAATGCAAACATCTGTCCAATGGAAAATGCTGATGTTGGAATGTCCCTATCCTCAGACAGGGTGAACGCGGACTTGATTTGATCTAATTTGATCAAGTTCATTGTCGTTTTAGAGTTATTTGTGACAACGTCGTTTCTGTGTTGTTGTTGTTGTTGACTAGAATGACTCGCACTGCCGACCTTTCTGAAAGCACTTGGCCCTTCTTTATGAATCACCGATTGGTAATTTCCAACAGAATATACAGTGTCCGTATTGCTTTTGTCGAATACTTGCTCAAAATATGAGTCGTTCATTTTACGCTTTAGTTTTAAGCGAGCAAATGGCGTTATCGAATAATGATTATTTGAGTCGTCGTATGGTGAGGACGATGCCGGGGAATGAATTGGTGACATCTGTGAGTAATGTTCTGTCATGTCGGTGTAATGTTCTGTCATGTCGGTGTAATGTTCTGTCATATCTGAGCCAGGTTTGCTCGTCGTATTTGTAGAGGGTGTGATGGCAATTTCGATGTCAGGGGGCATAACCAATACTTCACTTTCTGGTGTAAACTGAAAAGAGAAATAAAATTAATTAAGATTAAGAGTTAATTACGAGTTTCAAGCTACTTTAAAATCCATTCCCACATATATATGTCTTCTGACCTCTCCGAGTATAGCAGACAACTTCTGAAAACATTAAGGCAAAAGGAGAAGATTAAAAAACAAGATGTGTTTGTGAAAAACTGATGCCCCCGAATGGCAACATCTAGGTCAAAGGTCAAGGTCGCAAGGTCAAAAATGTTGGTACTGACAGAAAGGTCATGTCACAAGGAATACACATGTGAAATATGGTAGCCGTACCTGTTATGGTTCAAAAGTAGTGGTGAAGGTTAAAGTTTTTTTCGACAGACTGACAGACAGACAGACAGACAGACAGACAAACGTGCAGACAGACAGGCCAAAAACTAGATGCCCACCGAATCTGCAATTCCGGGGGCATAAAAATTCTCTCATTTATAGAGATTTTCAATCTTTTTTAAAAAAAATTCAGAAAGTTGTCTGCTACAGATTTGTTGTATGTGGAAAAGCAGCGAGTTGCTTAAAAAGACTGTTTTGTGGAATTGGTGTGAGAAAGCCATGAAACACAAGGGTAGGTGAACTGGCAGTTGGCTTTCGTGATATGATTGAAAATTTTGTTGAAAAGGGTGTTAAACCCAAATCAATTCATCAATCTTATAACCTGTAACATAATATTTTGTCCATCTTTAAACTCTTTGGAACTAAAATGCTAAAACCCCGAGGAGTGTTTGAAGGAACACATCGCTGTTTGGCCTGCAAGTAACGACCTAGATCGACCTAAGCATGCCGCGCTGGCTTACCCGTACAGACACTTTTCACCTGTGGATTTTCAGTTGCAGGAATCATTTTTCTATACCCCTATCCCTCTGAGACGGAATGTGTCGACCTAAATTAGCGAGGTCTGTGCAGGCTGATCTGGGTCGATTAATTAAGCAGAGTCCATAATGTTGGATTTCTCGTGGGACGGCTCATATTATTGTCTCTTTCTCACATACAGTGGAATCCCTATGGTTGATTCGTTAGCATGGGGGATTTGAAACCGGGCATCCCATAAGGTGGAGTGCCCTTGGGAAAGGCACATTCTCTAGCCTCAGTACTGCCTAGCAAAAGCAGTTTGCCACAAATGTCTCAAAAAGTGTCTGCATGCAGGAAAGGGCTATGTCAAAGCATGACAAACAGACAGACAGACAGTGGAGAAGTGATCCCTTCTTGTTGCCTGTCAAGAAAATATAAAAATCTTCTGACAGAAAAAGAAAGAGTTAACCCTTTCCCTACATGCAACAACTCTGCAGCAGAAGACTTTGAAAACAAACACGAAAAAGTTTGGAAACTCCCTTTAAATGAAAGTACAATAAATTATTAGAGTTGAAAACATGGTGCCAAAGGAGAAATGGCTTGTTTTGAGCAATTTCTTCTTTTGTCGCCAGTTTTCAAAAATTCGTCGTCTGCATGTCGCGTCAGAAAGCATCTATCTATATGAGGGAAATGGTTAACATCCATGTAAGCACATTATATAACATACACGGAAAATAACCATTTTGAAAGATGACTCAACTTCGTTTAACCCTTTCCCTCATATAGACGCTTTCTCCGCAGCAGA
This sequence comes from Serripes groenlandicus, assembly GCA_031761405.1. Taxonomy (NCBI): domain Eukaryota; kingdom Metazoa; phylum Mollusca; class Bivalvia; order Cardiida; family Cardiidae; genus Serripes; species Serripes groenlandicus. Next base: position 42,023,217 of record JASEVX010000006.1, on the reverse strand, counting down.
GGGCTTTTTGAAAACATAGTGACAAAAGAAGAAATTGCACAAAACGTGCACAATGTTTTCCACTTTTTGTCATAGGTTATCCATTCAATTAAAGAGATTTTCTAGTTTTTGACAAAACATGTTCAAAGTCGTCTGCTGCAGAATTGTCGTATGAGGGAAAGGGTTAACCATTTCCCTCGACATACAAGAAATCTGCAGCAGAAAACCATCAAAAGGTTTTGGCAAAAATATGGAAAATCACTATAAATAAAAGGAGTATTATTGAAAAGAGTTGAAAACATAGTTTGTGAGGAAAGGAGAAATTGCCCATTATATGAGCAATTTCTCCTATTGACAAAATATATTTAAAAGTGGTCTGCCGCAAATGCATCAAAACGTGTCTGAATGTCGGAAAGTGTGTGTTGTCACATTGAAACAATAGCTCCTCATACAATAAAATGTCCTTGAAATCTTGTGTATTCATCATAAATCATTTTTCATATTTTATAACAGCAGCTGTCTGAGCTATGAGATCATTATCAAATTGGAACAAAGATTATGACTTTTTCATGTTTTATGAATACCTGCAGTCATGTATTACTTCAAAATATTTGTCATTTGCCATACAGTTTTAAACCATCATTATTAACAATTATTCTTTTTCGCATGATGTTTTCTGCAGAATCTTACTAATATTTGTTTATGATTTTCAATTATAATTTTCCGTAATTAATTGTGTTTTAATTTACCATTTACCCAACAAATTTGACGCAGACAAAACTATGGATGTTAATTTCTCGATAATTTTTTTTTTTTATTGAATACAAATTCAAAACATTGTGGCAATAGGAGAAATTGCTCATTATTAAATAATTTTTTCTTTTGTAAAAAATGTTTACCAAAAATGTCTGCAGCAGATGCCTCAAATTGCTTCTGCAAGTGAGAAAGGGTTAATTAGCCCATTTCAGTTTTCTATTGTAGGAAGGCATGAAATCTGTGGGCATTATACACATTCTACATTTGTTTGTCAAAGTTAACCCTTTCCCTCATATAGACACATTTTGACACATCTGCAGCAGACGACTTTTGAAAACATGGGGGGAAATTGCTTGTTTTCAATTTCTCCTTTTGCCAGAATGTTTTAACTTTTTTCAGTAATTACAGATTTTCCATATTTCTAAATAGACATGTCCAAAGTCGTAGTTCACCGTAGTGCCACTATGGTCAACTAGGTAGAAGTAGGGTGAAGTAGGATCTACCATAATGGCTAGGTTTAACTAGGGTATGTATCACAAGGTGTAGCTATGGACAACTAAGTATGCACAACTACAGTAAACTAGGATCAACTGCGTTAAACTACGGTAAAACGCCGCAGCTGTGCCTGCACAGTACAGGTAAGCCAAGGCTTGGGCACAGCCATTTAACGCTTTTGCTGCTACAAATGTTACTACGGACAACTATGGTAAACACTTTGGTCAAGTAGGGTCAAATACGGTCAACTTAAGGGTCAACTACGTTCAAACTACAGTCACAGTAGGGTCTTGGCATCCAAGCTCACCGTAGAGATATTTTGAATCATGCGTTTTTTGAAGTTCAAACTACGTTAATAACTACATTGAACTACAGTTAACTACGTTTAATACGTTTTACTACGGTCCACTACTGTCAAATACGTGCTGGACTGTAAGATGTGACCGCCGCTTAAGTTAGCAATATGGCTTTTAGATGTAATGGGATTCAATGCAAATATGATGATATTTCAGATTTGCGAGTTTAAACCCCTTCCCACATACAGCGAATTTGCACAGACGACTTTGAAAACATCTCAACAATATTATGGAAAATCTCCCTAAATGAAGACATACTTATTGAATAGAGTTGAAAACATTGTGTCAAAAGGAGAAATTGCTTGTTTTGAGCAATTTCTTCTTTTGTCACAGAGTTTTCAAAAGTCATCTGCTGCAGAGGCATCGGAAAGCGTCTACATGAGGCATTAAGGGTTAAAGACAGCCGTTACAAGTCTCCCCCTTCTGCTTGGCAAGGATAATTTACACTGAGTAACAGCTGATATATATCTCAAGTCAAATTTCTGCACTGCATATGTACAAAGGTTACAAGTTTTAAAATGAATGTCACACTTAGGTATATATTGCATGTCCATCAGGTCTAATTATAAATACCAGTGTGTATACATATTATCAAGATTTTCCGACATGCAGATATATTTTGATGCACCCAACACAGACGACCTTTAAAAACATTGTGGTAAAAGGAGGATTTGCTCATTATGAGCAATTTCTACTTTTACCACAATATTTTTACTCCATTTAATAATCATACTCTCCTTTAATGAGATTTTCCATACATTTTGTTTAGTTGTTTTCAATTTTGCACTTGGAAAAAAGGTAAAGTCTATAATTTCACTAGGCGATTTTATATACTGAAATGAACGTTTGAAATAATATGCTACTAAAGTACCAATTGTCACAATAAAATATATGTTCTTCAAGGAACAGAATACATTGTTTAAAATGGGGCCAGGCAGTTTTAAGTTCATCTGCATACAGCATACACATAGGTGAACTATTACGCAACACACATTTTCACCAGATCAAGCAGAGCTCTAGATAAGGGGAACTTGTTACGTTCTAAAATCTATATTTTACCCTCAAAGCCTATGATGTGGGTACTCAAAAGAATCGTTCATAGCGTTTGGTTGGATGATAAGTGAGATATTATCCCTTTCCCTCATATAGACGCTTTCTGACGCCTCTGCAACAGATGGCTTTTTGAAAACAGTGACAAAAGAAGAAATTGCTCAAAATGAGCAATTTCTCCTTTTGCCACAATGTTTTCCACTTTTAGTCATAGGTTATCCATTCAATTATAGAGATTTTCCATTTTTGACAAAATATGTTCAAAGTCGTCTGCTGCAGAGTTGTCATATGAGGGAAAGGGTTATAGGGAAAATAACATTGAGTTAAACAAGAAACCGCTGAAGACGGCAAGGCCGGATTGTCGGCAATTTGACCTTGAAAATCCACAAACCAAGGTCAAAGTAACCATAGAAATCAATAGAACTTGTTACTCAGGTTACCTTCAGGCAAAGTTTCAAGTTTGTAACCCTTTCCAGTGCTGAGATTTTGCCTCAACTTGAAACTTAAACCAAAATGTTGACGGACAGACAGACGGACATTGCTAATCCATAGACCGGAATTGCTAGAGCAATCCGGCCAAAAATATATTAGGTACGAAAGCAATTCCACAATACCTGCTGGAGCTCAAGAGTTGATTCCCAAGGGTTCAAACCCATTTAGCTTATGTTTCAAGCAAGAATCAGACTGCATGCAGTTGCCATTCTTATTAAGTCTCTATAATTGAATGAATAACCTATGACTAAAAGTGGAAAACATTGTGGCAAAAGGAGAAATTGCACGTTTTGAGCAATTGCTTCTTTTGTCACTATGTTTTCAAAAAGCCGTCTGCTGCAGAGACGTCAGAAAGCGTCTCTATGAGGGAAAGGGTTAATTAATTTTGCATGCATTCTCTGGACCATTTCATAATATATATAAATAAAATTTTCTTTGTAAACAGTATGTTAGCCCTTTCCCTCATACGACAATTCTGCAGCAGCCGACTTTGAACATATTTTGTCTAAATATAGAAAATCTCTATAATTGAATGGTAAAGTCGAAAACCTTGTGGCAAAAGGAGAAATTTCTTCTTTTGTCACTATGTTTTCAAAAAGCCGTCTGCTGCAGAGGCTTCAGATAATTTTATTCGTAAACAGTATGTTAATAATGTGGCCTGTAACTATCCATCATTCTTTGATCATAAACGTCCTCTAATGATCTATGTTGTGCTTCAAATTCCCACCCACCCCCTAATACAGGAAACAATATGCAGTGACAGGACCAATTTTACTACAGGTTTGACCTTGCTCACTTCCGAATCAGTTGAATACAAGAGAAAGTTGATGCAAGGCATCAATGTCGCCGGAAAAGACTGCATTGATTTATTTTTTAACACGCATGTATTCTTGACTTTCATTAGTCTAAACATACACATAATGTTTTCATAAGGACTAATTCCAGGATTTTTGAAATTCCACATAGATCTACAAATTTCAGGATTTCTTTTGGTCAGGATTTTTGATGTTTTGTATTGTCAATAAAACCACAACAAATTAATACATTTTGGGATTTAAATCTTCATGCAATAAAAAGCTATTAAACCCTTTCCATGTCTGAAGCAACAATGAAAACCTTTAAACGCTTAAAACATTGAGAAAACGGTTAAATTGCTGAAGACATGAACTTCCTCCTTTTTAATAATAATTATAATAAATATTTCACAGATGTTAAAATTTATCCTCATATGTTTAAAAAGTAGACCACACTTGAAACAACATATCAGCTAAATTGTTTATCTAAATCGTTGATGCATACAATATATGTTTGGCGCAAGAGAAATGCCAATTGCGAGTCCCATTACTATTTAATAGGTGGCAAGTATGAAATTAATTGGGTGCGAAACGAAGAGCAGATTTTCTTTATTTCTAAATCTATTGTTTATCAGAGTTTGTTCTTCTCTTAATTTGTTTCAAGCCAAATAAACATTTATAATCACATATATTTAATCATTCAAGTGTGTAATATTAGCTATCTATCTGTTATAAGGACTGTTTGAGCATTCTTTCGAAATGTTGACCCTCGTATGTCAAATCGAGGCGTAGTGTCAGACATCGAAGACAGTGAATCAAAGCTTTAGTGCATATTTTATTCCACTGCATTCGAGTGAAAAAAGCATTTCTATAGTATCTTTCTTTCTCCTACATTCGACCCATGCACTCGTTTCGTGACGTTTAAGAAATCAATTCGTCGTGCGACATTTTTTGTCTGCATAAACAAGTCACTTTTCTAAGTTTACATTTTACTTCCGGTTACTTCGCTTTGTTAACATTTTGGCATTATGAAACTAGGTCACAAACTGGGGAAAAGGCGTTTCGACGTTCACGACCGATAAACAGGCTTATATTTGAGACATATTTTCACAAAATATTTCTTATTTTTGTTTCTGTTACCAGTTTAATTTTTGTTGATACTTATCTATTAAAAGGAGAATTCGAAGTGATTGTCATATCGAAAGTCTTCTGCAAGCAGGTGCGCGTATGTAAAACAAGAAGCCCATGAGGGCCTATGCTCTACTGGTATGGTTCTTTGGTCATTTTCAATCCAGAGCATGTATGTATGGTGAAGATCGGATAGTAAATGGAGGCTCTTTTGTGTTCACAAGCTGTATCATAGCAATTTTTACAATTTCATGGGCCATAATCCAGTCTTGGCGGATCTGGCTGGTTTTCAAAAGGAACCAAGCTCTCATCAATATTTAACTACTATCTAAGTTTGGTGAAGATCAGATAGTAAATAGAGCCTCTATTGTGTTCACATGCTCAATTATAGCAATTTGAACAATTTCAAGGGCCATAATCCAGTCATGCATGGGCAGATCTGGCTGGTTTTCGAAAGGAACTGAGCTCTCATGGATATCTAACTACTGTATAAGTTTGGTTGAGATACAATCAAAAGTGAAGACTGTATCGTGTTAACAAGCTCTTTTATAGCAGATCTGGCTGGTTTTCGAAAGGAACCGAGCTCTCATGGATATCTAACTACTGTATAAGTTTGGTTGAGATACAATCAAAAGTGAAGACTGTATCGTGTTAACAAGAAATTGTTTACGGACGGACGCACGGACGACGGACAAATCACCACGACATAAGCCCTTCTGGCCTTTGGCCAGTAGAGCTAAAAATTAGACTGTGCGACGTAAAGGTTTGTAGTTATCGCCTTTTGATTACATAGTTTATGAAAATAAAGTATCGCAGTCTAGCTAATAGGGACTGTTTTGTCTTCGTAAATAAAACACAAAAACGTAAATGCAAGTCAAAATAAAGAAACTGCACATACTTAAAACATCGGAATATTTATTTCATTTTAAATGTGTCATAACTTAGTGTTTTTAAACAAACGCAATTGTAATATATGTTCAAGACATTTAAAAAAAAAAAAATCTAATAATAACCCCCCCTCCCATGTGATTTCCGAAAACCTATTAAAAATAGAAGTCGCGGGCTTCTGTCCTGCGACTAATTATAACCCTACTACGTCCGGATTGGTTGATTGATTAATCGGAGCTCCGTTTAAGAAATGCTAATTGTAAAAATGAGCAATGAGCAATTTCTCCTTTTGCCACAATGTTTTTAATTCTATTCAATAATTATACTTTCATTAGTCGCCGGGCAGAAGCCCGCGACTTCTATTTTTAATAGCTTTTCGGAAATCACATGGGAGGGCGGCTTATTATTAGAAAGAAACAAATCTAGATGATTTGAACATATTACAATTGTGGTTGTTTACGAACACTAATAAATGACACATCTAAAATGAAATAAATATTCCGATTTTTTAATGTTTGCATTTTTTTTAATTTCACTCGCATTTAAGTTTTTTGTCTTATTTACGAAGACAAAAGTGGTCCCTTCAAGACGTGAACCAACACCCCCTAATGCAGACTCTTATGTGTCATCATTGAGGTCAATTTCGGATTCTCCTTTTAATAGCAATTTTAACTTACTAAATGTTGTTTTCATGTTCAAAGAGATGTCTTGATTTGTGTAGAATTCATTTAATAATGTTAATCCATGAATATCTAAAGTAGGAACTGTTTCTAAGCTAAATATAGACCCTATTCTGTTGTGTAGTTTCGTGACCTTTAACATCGATTTTCGCGCATGCGCATTTCGATATGAAAAAGCGAGTGATATTATTTTATTTTAGACAAGTACAAGACGAATGTTTGACGCAAAGCGTCAAAGAGAAGCCGCAATATTTCGTTGTACATGTAGAAATAAGAAAAAAAGAACATTTTTAAATCCACAAACAATAGAACAATTTAAACTGTAGACGGTAATGCTGATATATTTCTCCTTCTGAAGACTTTTGTTTTCTTCAAATTACCTCCCTTTAAAGCAATACCAGGATATTTACCTTGTGATTCGAATAAGATTGACAAACATTGAAATTATATGAATGAATACTATTATTTAAATAAGTAACAACAGCAAAATTAAATTTAAGCCAGATAAATGTGTACACATTTCGTTAATTTTTTATAGATACCCTAATGTATAGGTATGTATATAAAATTTATAAGCAAATGTTTTCATTACTACGCTCCTAATGTTTGAATAGACTAAGGAAAGTCAAGAATACATAACTAAATCAATGCAGTCTTTTCCGGCGACATTGATGCCTTGCCTGTAGTGTAGAGATTTCCATATTTGTGAATAGACATTTTATAAATTGTCTGCTGCAGATTTGTTTTATCTGGGAAAGGGTTACATAATTATGAGCAATTTCTTCTTCTGCATTGATACCCTCAATATTTTCACTTTGATATATCAAAATTGTATCTCCAGATATTTAGAGGCTATACATTAACAGACTGTGTTTCTTAGAACATGATGGTCTAGAACCACTGACTTTACATCACGTACAGTTAACCCTTTCCCACATTCAACAAATCTGCAGCAGACGACTTTGAAAGAATCTAGGTAAAAACACTGAAAAGCTTTTTAAATGTAGGTATAATTGCTGAAAAAGAGTTGAAAACATTTATTTGGCAAAAGGAAATATCGCTTGTTTTGAACAATTTCTTCTTTTGTCATGATGTTTTCAAAATCCGTCTGCTGCATAGGCATCAGAAAGCGTCTATAAGTGGGAAAAGGTTAAGCAAGTTAAATCCGCCTTTCCATTAAAGATAAGACCAGTCAAGTTCAATCAGATGGCAACTAGTTAAAGTTTATCATTTCCAAACCAAAATCCACTAATGTAAACAATAACATAACTTAACCCTTTCCCTCATATAGACGCTTTCTGATGCCTCTGCAGCAGACAGCTTTTTGAAAACATAGTGACAAAAGAAATTGCACAAAACGTGCAATTTCTCCTTTTGCCACAATGTTTTCCACTTTTAGTCATAGGTTATCCATTCAATTATAGAGATTTTCTATTTTTTGACAAAAGATGTTCAAAGTCGTCTGCTGCAGAATAGTCGTATGAGGGAAAGGGTTAAATTTAACGTATAAACAACCTATCTTCAACACTTTCCCACATACAACAAATCTACAGCATACGACTTTGTAAACATTTCGCAAAATATAGGTTAACTTCCTATAAGGGAAAGAATCCAGTTGAAAACAATGTGGCAAAAGTTGTCTGCTGCAGTAGAATATGTATTTGGGAAAGGGAAAGCCTTTCAGAGATAAAAAATTCTGCAGCAAAGGACTTTGAAAACATCTAGGCAAAGATATGGAAGATCTTGTTTAATGGAAGCATATTTATCAAATAGTGATAAAAGCATTGGGGCAAAATTAGAAATTGCTCAACATAAGCAATTTCTTTCAGAGTTTTCATCAACTGCAGATGCGTCAATTATGTTTCTGCAAGTTGAAATGGGTAAAATTTAAAGACAGCATTAGACCTGGTGTTCAAAAAACCTGATTAACCCTTTCCCACATAAAGACGCTTTCTGACGCCTTAATAATGCAGCAGACAGCTTTTGAAAATATTGTGACAAAAAGAGAAATTGCTCAAACAAGCAATTTCTCCTTTTGCCACAATATTTTCAACTTTTTTTCAGTAATTATTTCTTCATTTATAACAAAAAGTCCATATTTTCATAAAGATGTTTTCAAAGTTGTCTGCTGCAGATTTGTTGTATGTGGGAAAAGGGTTAAAACACCCATACTTGATACATAAAGGAAGAAAACTTTTTTCATTAACCCATGACATACGTTAGTTGACAAGATGTTTTATATGCATTAAAAATATCTACAGAAATGCAATGAAAATCTTCACCCGTAACGAGAAATTTGTCATCAGTGTCTAAAAAAATATTTAATCACCACAACTTATTTTTACATTTACTTATTTTTCTTTATAGTGGACTTAAATATCATCGGATTAAATTAAAATATTAGATTAATAATAAATTTAAGGTTATATATGAGCCATACCATGTGATTTGGGGTCTAAAAATGATGCATAATGAAGATTATACAATAAAAAATTCAGGCCAGCCTGTGAATCCAGACTGTGAGTCTCTCTAAAACCTTCACTGTGTGATTCTTCATATGTCATTGATGTATATTTTGACAAAAACATCTATAATTGTAACCCCCCCCCCCCCCCCATTAGTTTGACATGATTTAACTCTTTCCCACATACAACAAATCTGCAGCAGAATCTGATAGAGAGTCACTGTAGGAACATTTCTACAAAATTATTTGAAAATCGGCCTGACACTTTCGGAGGAAAAGTTTTAACTTTAGCCATATAAGGCAAAATAGCCCTGCCCTCTGGCGGCTATGTTTTTCAACCAATCAACATTGCTTGAAGGAATCTGATAGTGGGTCACTTAAGGAACATTTCTACAAAATTATTTGAAAATCGGCCAGATACTTTTAGAGGAGAAGATATTTTAAGTTTTCACTATAGCCTGTAAGGCAAAAAAGCCCCCCCCCCCCCCCCCTGGTGGCCATATTTTTCAACCAATCAAATGGCTTGAAGGAATCTAATAGAGGGTCATCCAAGGAACATTTCTACAAAATGAAAATTGGCCAACCTGTTTGGGAGAAGAAGAATTTTAATTATTTTTTTTCATTGCCATGGAAACCAGAATTCTGCATGGATCCCTAAAATTTGAAGGAATTCTGGTGAGGTCATAATGAGAGGATGCTTTCTGTGAAGTTTCATCCCAATTGAGCCACTGGTTACTGAGGAGAAGATGTTGCCGGACAAAAGGCGATCACAATAACTCACCTTGAGCACTTTGTTCTCAGGTGAGCTAAAGACGGATTTTTTTTTTTATCACAATGTTTTCAAAAGTCTTCTGCTGCAAAGGCGTCAGAAAGCATCTATATGTGGAAAAGGGTTAAGACCCAAAATTGCCAGATTTAATCCATAATGTACCCATGAACAAGGTTTTAGATCAATTATTTTGTTAACAAGAGCTGTCGGAGGACAGCGCGCTCGACTATATGCCGCTTATTCACATAAAGCACTATTTCATTATATTGCACTTAAGTACTATTAACCCTTTCCCTCATACGGCAATTCTGCAGCAGACGACTTTGAACGTATTTTGTCAAAACATAGAAAATCTCCATAATTGAATGGATAACCTATGACAAAAAGTGGAAAACATTGTGGCAAAATTTTCTAAGTAATTCAAGGGCCATTACTCCATATTTAGGATACAATGGAGTTATCTAACCTAATTGTACGATGGTCCTTAACAAATTTGATTTGAATTATGAAACTTTAACGTTGAGCTAAACGCAAATGTTAAAACTGACCGAGTCCAAAAATAGCAAAACCTTAAAAAAAGGTTTACCAAATGTTTGACATCATGCAAAACCCGTTTGATATGTTGAAGAATTATATTTGATAAATGAATGATCACAATTAGAAAGGAATGTCTCATTTCTCAAAATCAAACAAAAATCATGTTATTTATTCTTAAAAAGTCACACTCAGCATCTTCAACATACAATGTGAAGAAAGGTATTAAATGTAATTATATTCCAAATATGAAAGCCCTAACACAAGTACTTATTGAGAAAAATTAAAAAATTAAATGAAAATGCCAACTTGCCCTAAAACTTTAACCACCCAAAATCATGTCTTTTGCCGCAAAAAGAAGGTCACACTCAGCATCTTCAGCATACAATATGAAGAAATGTATTGGATGTAATTATATTCCAAATATGAAAGCCCTAGCATAAGTAATTATTGAGAAAAAGAAAAAAAAAAATTCCAACTTGCCCTAAAACTTTAACCACCGAAAATCAGGTTTTTTACCCCAAAAAGACGGTCACACTCAGCATCTTCAGCATTCAATGTGAAGAAAGGTATAATATGTAACTACATTACAAGTATTAAAGCCGTAGCACAAATACTTATTGAGAAAAATTAAAAAATTAAATGAAAATGCCAACTTGCCCTAAAACTTTAACCACCCAAAATCACGTCTTTTACCCCAAAAAGAAGGTCACACTCAGAATCTTCAGCATACAATATGAAGACAGGTATTAGATGTAATTATATTCCAAATATAAAAGCCCTAGCATAAGTAATTATTGAGAAAAAAAAAAATTCCAACTTGCCCTAAAACTTTAACCACCGAAAATCATGCTTTTTACCCCAAAAAGAAGGTCACACTCAGAACCGTTAACATTCAATGTGAAGAAAGGTATAAGATGTAACTATATTCCAAATATTAAAGCCCTAGCACAAATACTTATGAATGAAAATGCCAACTTGCCCTAAAACTTTAACCGGACGCCGACGGAGACGCCGACGCCGGGGCGAGTAGTAAAGCTCTCAATTATTCTTCGAATAGTCGAGCTAAAAAAATGCATAAAAACTTCATAAATCTAGATTTTTCTTTGCTTCACTTGTTTCCAAGTAAAATTGAGCCGTTTTTTTCCTTCTTAAAATGATATCTACTTTATCTCAAAATCATTTTTTTTAAAACAGACAGTGGCCCTAAAAGGATAATATAAAGTAAAAGAGTTTAAAGCGACTAAACTCCAGATACCCAATTTTTTTAAGAAAATAAGTGTTAATTTTGTATTTGGGGCATTAAAATATGATAACTGACATATTACATACCCCTATTATGGTGAGATTTTCTTGTTTTTGATATGTTTTCCATCGCAAATTCTACCCTGTCAGTAACAGGGTAAGTATTTTTAAATAGGAAACCCCTTCATCGGGACATTTGAAAACGACTCAAGTTCACTTTATTGATAAAAAACTAAACAAGAGGCCAATAGAGGGCCTATGCTCTACTGGCATTGATCTGGCTTGTTTCAAAAGGAACCAATATGTCATCAATATTCAAATACCATCTAAGTTTGGTGAAGATCAGATAGTAAATGGAAGCTCTATTGTGTTCACAAGCTGTATTATAGCAATTTTGACAATTTCAAGGGCCATAATCCAGCCATGCATGATCTAGCCGTTTTTTAGAAATAAACCAAACTCTCATGGATATCTAACTACTGTATAATATTGATTGAGATACAATCAAAAATAAGGACTGTATCATGTTAACAAGCCCTATTATAGCAATTTTGACAATTTCAAGGGCCATAATTCAGTTTTTTCGAAAGGAATCAAGCTCTCATGGATATCTAACTACTGTATAAGTTTGATTGAGATACAATAAAAAAAACCAGACTGTTTCGTGTTAAGAAGCTCTATTATAGCAATTTTGACAATTCCAAGGGTTATAATCCAGTCATGCATGGGCGGATCTGGCTGGTTTTGGAAAGGGCAGATCTGGCTGGTTTTCGAAAGGAACCGAGCTCTCATGGATATCTAACTACTGTATAAGTTTGGTTGAGATACAATCAAAAGTGAAGACTGTATCGTGTTAACACGCTCTTTTATAGCAATTTTGACCATTTCAAGGGCCATAATCCAGTCATGCATGGGCGGATCTGTGGCTGGTTTTTGAAAGGAACCGAGCTCTCATGGATATCTAACTACTGTATAAGTTTGGTTGAGATACAATCAAAATGAAGACTGTATCGTGTTAACAAGCTCTTTTATAGCAATTTTGACCATTTCAAGGGCCATAATCCAGTCATGCATGGGCGGATCTGGCTGGTTTTCGAAAGGCTCTCATGAATATCTAACTACTGTATAAGTTTGGTTGAGATACAATCAAAAGTGAAGACTGTATCGTGTTAACAAGAAATTGTTTACGGACGGACGTCGCACTGACGCACACACGACGGACGAATCACCACGACATAAGCCCTTCTGGCCTTTGGCCAGTAGAGCTAAAAACGATACATTTTCTACCCTGGTTTTACTTGGATAACATAAAGAATAACATTTAGGGCGAATTCAATTTTTTTTTTTTTTCTTTTTTTTTTCGTGCCATCTGGATTTCAGTCGCTTTAAGCCTTTCCATCATACAACATTTTTTGCAGCAGACGACTTTGAACATATTTGTTAACAAAATAGAAAATCTCCATAATTGAATGGATAACCTATGACAAAAAGTGGAAAACATTGTGGCAAAAGGAGAAATTGCACGTTTTGTGCAATTTCTTCTTTTGTCACTATGTTTTTCAAAAATCGTCTGCTGCAGATGGGTTAGAAGGCGTCTATATGAGGGAAAGGGTTAACATTACGGACAATATCCTAATTCGTAGATTGATTTATTGATTTCTCAGATACATCAAGTTCATAGCAGCTTAAGCTGGACAACTTTGAAAAGAAAATGAAAAAAATCGGAAAAATATCTTTCAATGAGACTTTAAATATTAATTATAGAGCTGAAGACTTTTTGATAAAAGCAGGTGCATAGCTCCCTTTAGACACTGTAGGCGGCGACGTGCCTACACATTTTTTCTCAAAAAGCCCCAAAATGCAGCTGTGGCGATAGACATCTGCATAATGTATCAACCAGATCAGCCTGCCCTGTCCGCGCAGACTGATCCGGTCGACACATTCCGTCTTAGGGGGATAGATGTAATTAGAGTAGTTATTCTTGAAACAGAAAATCCACAGGAGGCGAAAAGTGTCTATCCGGGTAGGCCTGTGTGGCATGCTTAGGCTGATCCGGGTTGATATTTTACGCAATGTTGATTTTCTCACGAGACGGCCTACACATTGATTATTGCAAAGCTACTCCTCTGAAAAGGACAAATTGCCCATGATGATTAATTTCACCTTTTGCCAAATGTTTTCAATAATCATTTAACCAACAAGTGCTTTTAAACTCGGCTACTGCAGATTTGTTGTATGTAGAAAAAGGGTTATAATACACTCAAAAGATTTAAACAACTCTGTCATGAGGGAAAACATATCATCCAAATCAAAATGATATTGCGAAATTTCAAAACATCTAACCATAACAAAAACATGGTGTTACCCAATTTTTGTAGGTCAATTTCAACCGAATTCTATTCAAATATATAAAATATCCTTGCCTTGAACATTCTTCAAATGAGAACAAAAGACCATCATAAACATTGAACTTTGATACAATAAACAAAAGTAAAACTGGATAAAAAAGATACTTGAAAATAACAAAGACAAAGCATCAACATCAAAGAATAAAAAGTATACCTTTTATTCTTGAAAGGCTTATCCCAAAACTGAGGGAGGCGTCGGGAAGTTAAAATCGTAATAATATACTTAAGCCTTTTCCATGAATTACACAAAAAAACTCAACACACAAACTACATCATCATACATAAACTCCCCCCCAAACCAGCTGCCGTATGTATGTTAAACAAAACAGGAGCGTAAAAACTTGATGAAGGTAAGTATATACCACAGACACCGAGTGACCTAGCTGAATGGTAAAGGAGAGGAAATAACATCATTATGATTAACATTTTCCCAATTTCAGCCGCAATATGATTCAACTGCAGCAGACGACTATAGAAAATGTTGTGACAAAAGGAAATATTTGCTCTTGATGAGGAAATTTCTTCTTAATGGCAATAATGTTTTCAACTCCATTTAATAATAAAACTTTCAATTTGTTTGATGTCCCATATTTTTGCATAGACATTTTGAAAGTCGTAAGGTGCAGATTTGATGTATGTGGGAAAGGAATTAGACTTTCCCTGATATAGACAACTTTCAATGGTTTCGTCGCGCACACCTTTTAAAAACATTGTGTGAAGAGGGGAAAACTCATATGTTCAACTTATATTTAAAGCCTTTTAACATTTACTGATGTTTTCTGACGCCTCCAAAGCAGACGCCTTTTAAAATCATTGTGGCTAAAGTAGAAATTTCTTATGATGAGCAATTTCTCCTTTTGCCACAGTGTTTACACCTCTATTTAATAAATTCAACTCTCATTCATGGGGATTTCTCACATTTCTACACAGACGTCAAAGTCGTCTGCTAAGAATTTGGTGTAACTATGTAGGAAAGGGTTAAGGATTGGTCGGAATGTTTTCAAGGCAACTACTTTTAAGAAATATCATTACAGGTTTAACCCTTTCCCCGATATAGACGCTTTCTGACGCCTCTGCAGCAGACGGCTTTTTGAAAACATAATAAGTGACAAAAGAAGAAATTGCACAAAACGTGCAATTTCTCCTTTTGCCACAATGTTTTCCACTTTTTGTCATAGGTTATCCATTCAATTATGGAGATTTTCTATGTTTTGACAAAATGCGTTCAAAGTCGTCTGCTGCAGAATTGTTGTATGGGGGAAAGGGTTAAATTGAATTTTTTGTTCTTCATCAGAAACAGACGAATTTGCTCTGGTCAACAAATAATTTCTCCTTTTCCAACAGTGCTTTCATCAGTATTAGGCAAATGGTTAATAGGGATGCAGTCATAATGTCTTGTTGCTTAACCCTTTCCCACATACAACAAATCTGCAGCATACGACTTTGAAAACATTCAGGCAAAACCCCAGAAAACCACTTAAAATGTATGTATTATTACTGAAAAAATTGTGACAAATGAAGAAAAAGCTCGCTTTCAGCAATTTCTACTTTTGTCACAATGTTTTCAAAAGTTGTCTGTTCTGATGCGTCAGAAAGCGTCTACAAGTGGGAAAGGGTTAAAGGGAAAACGTCTTGCATGATCTTACACTTTCCCACCTGCAGAGTAATTCCTCTATTTGTCACAATGTTTTATATAAATATAGATATTCCAGATGTTTTCAAAGTCGTCTGCTGCAGATTTGTTGTATGGGGGAAAGGATTAACCCATTATCCAACATGCTTTTTTTTTTTATTGTAGTCTTCTTTAAAAATCAGGAAGAAAATATAAAATTTGGAAGAACAATAGATGTTTGTCAAACATTATGCCCCCCTGAGCGCCATGTTATCAGGAATATTTGGACAATATTTTACCCGTTCACCTCAAAATCAATAGGGGTCATCTACTGGTCAACCCCCAGCCTCCATGTCAAGTTTAAGGGCCATGGGTGCAGGCAATATTGAGTTATCACTAGGACAAGACTTCATGTTCAAGGTCAGTGACCTTGACCTTTGACCCAATGACCTCAAAATCAATAGGGGTCATGTAACTGGTCACCCACCAGCCTCCTTGTCAAGTTTGGGGGCCATGGATGCAGGCAATATTGAGTTATCACTAGGACAAGACTTCACGTTCAAGGTCAGTGACCTTGACCTTTGACCCAATGACCTCAAAATCAATAGGGGTCATGTAACTGGTCACCCACCAGCCTCCTTGTCAAGTTTGGGGGCCATGGATGCAGGCAATGTTGAGTTATCACTTGGACAAACTTTTCTCGTTCATAGTCCTTGACCTTTGACTTGATGACCTCAAAATCAGTAAGGGTCATCTTCTGATCAGGCATCACCTCCAAGTCAAGTTTGAGGACCATAAGTCCAGGCATTGTTTAGTTATCACTCGGACAAGCTTGGTCACTGTGACCTTGACCTTTCACCTGATGACCTCAAAATAGGGGTCATCTACTGGTCACCCCCAGCCTCCATGTCAAGTTTGAGGGCCATGGGTGCAGGCAATGTTGAGTAATAAATAGGACAAGCTTTTCGCATTCAAGGTCAGTGACCTTGACCTTTGACCGGATGACCTCAAAATCAATAGGGGTCATCTACTGGTCACCCCCAGCCTGCTTGTCAAGTTTGGGGGCCATGGATGCAGGCAATGTTTAAGTTATCACTCGGACAAGCTTTTCAATTTCAAGGTCACTGTGACCTTGACCTTTGACCCAATTACATCAAAATCAATAGGGGTCATGTTCTGGTCACCCCCAGCCTCCGAGTTAAGTTTAAAGGGCCATGGATGCAGGCAATGTCGAGTTATCACTGTGACCTTGATCTTTGACCTGATGACCTCAAAATCAATAGGGTTTATCTACTGGTCAGGGACAACCTCCAAGACAAGTTTGAGGACCATAGGTCGAGGAATTGTTGAGTTATCACTCGGACAAACTTTGATCTACCGACAGACCGACTGACTGACATGTGCAAAGCAATATACCCCTCTTATTTGAAGGGGGTATAATAATATTTCGAATGTTTCTAAAAGTTGTCTGCTCCAGGGACGTTAAAAAATGTTTTTTATGAGGGAAGGGTTTAATACAAAAGAGTACCAGTGATTATTGTTTGCATGTAATGATGAAAAGGCAGACCTAGACAAGGCTTTGTTAACCCATTGAAAACATCTTGGCATATATATATAGATATAATCTGAATAATTTAGCACTTTCCCACATACTGCAAATCTGAGGCAGATAACTTAAAAAACATTTTTGCAAAAATATGAAAAGTCTCTTTTAATAATAAGTATATAATTGCATAGTGTTGAAAACATTGTGGCAAAAGGAGAAATTGCTTATTATGACTAATTTCACGTTTTGCCACAATGTTTTCAAAAGACATCTGCTGCAGAGGCATCAGAAAGCGTCTATGTGTGGGAAAAGGTTAATGCATTGTCTGGTAAAGACTTATTTTTTTTTGTTGCTGTCCTGTATGTTCGGCAGGTATATTCATTGAAAAAAGTAGAAATTATTAGGCAAGGAGAAGAAATTGTTCATAATGAGCAGCCAGCCATCTGCTGCATATTCATCAAATTGCGTCTGCATGTAGAAAAGGGTTAAGCATGACGTCATTGTCACTGTCCTCAATGTAACATTTGTTTAAGATGTCAACACAATGATATTCATCATCAATGCATACACAACAGTCATGTTGCTAAGTGGCCAGACCACACTCCACCCAGCCTACAAACATCATGTATTTAGCAACCATTATCCTTTATCTTTTATTTCATAACAAATCCTCAAACGTTTCCCACATACAACAATTCTGCAGCAGACAACTTTGAAAACATCTAAGCAAAAACACGAAAAAGCTCTATAAATGTTGGTATAATTACTGAAAAGAGTTGAAAACATTGTGGCAAAGGAAGAAATTGCTCGTTTTGAGCAATTTCTTCTTTTGTCACAATGTTTTCAAAAGTCGCCTGCTGCTGAGGCGTCAGAAAGTGTCTATATGTGGTAAAGGGTTAATGGATATATCTTATGAATATATTAATAACATTTTGACCTTGACTAAGATTTGATGGTGATGAGTATTTTGATAATTTGATGATGTATTCAAGAGCCCTCAAAAGTTTTTTCTAAACTTTGACCTTATGACCTAGTTTTTGGTTTTGAACTTCAAGAGTCACTAGATTTTTTTCAGATGAATGTTTTGATGATTTGATGAAAACTGTGGAAAGTTTTTCTAAAATAAGAGAATTTGGCTGAGGAAAGAGCAAAGAAGACATGCTTCTAAGTTTGACTTAACTGCCCTGACCGGTTTCTTTCAACAGTTTGAACTCTTCAGTTTGAAGTTGATATGGATTTAACCAGTTTTGCTCTATATTTACCATGTGTAGCAACCCTGTAACCACCAGTTCTATTTTTAGAACAATGGAGCAACCAATTCTATTTTTAAGACAATGTAGCCACCCATTCTATTTTTAGAAATGTGTTACCACCACCTCTATCCTTGTAGGTTCAATAGTGCTAGGTTGGTGTTTGGAAATCAGTGTTATATGCACACTGCATGGTGTTGCCAGTTCTATTTTAAACCTTTCCCAGCTCATTCGACAATTCTGCAGCAGATGACTTTGAACATATTTTGTCAAAAAATAGAAAATCTCTATAATTGAATGGATAACCTTGGAAAACATTGTGGCAAAAGAAGAAATTGCTCGTTTTGAGCAATTTCTTCTTTTGTCACTATGTTTTCAAAAAGCCGTCTGCTGCAGGGGCGTCAGAAAGCGTCTATATTAGGGAAAGGGTTAAGAAGTTATAGTTTGCTGCTGCCGATTCTAATTTTAGAACTTATGAAAACAATATTCTCCTAGCTTAACCCTTTCCCTCATACAACAATTCTGCAGCAGACGACTTTGAATATATTTTGTAAAAGAATGGAAAATCTCTATAACTGAATGGATAACCTATGACTAAAAGTGGAAAACATTGTGGCAAAAGGAGAAATTGCTCGTTTTGAGCAATTTCTTCTTTTGTCACTATGTTTTCAAAAAGCTGTCTGCTGCAGAGGCGTCAGAAAGCGTCTATATGAGGGAAAGGGTTAAGCAGGATATTTCATCGGAATCCCACCTACATAGGAACATATCCGGCCCAATTAAGCATATCACTCGATTGTCTCACCTATGCTTCCTCTTCATGCTTGCCTATGGAAGCAGATCATAATAATGCACTTTATGCAACTAGATGTACTTAGGACGTATCCACAAAGAGGATGGATTCTGGATCTCATTAAGTGACACAGCACAGTGACACTCTACAGTGGAGCCAAGATTGAGAGACTGATGTCTCTCAATAAATGTAACCATGCCTTGTTGGATTGACACATCACTTGCAAACAGCAGGATTTATGGAGGTAGACAATTTCCCCCTGAATCTGAGCGTCATTCTCAGCAGAACGCTAGCACAGAACACTCCATACTAGCATGGATTCTCTTCGGGCAAACAAGACTCAGAATCACAGGTCAGACTAAATAATATACTGTTTGAATGTGATAACACTTCCACTTGAAGCTTTAACCCTTTCCCTCATACGACAATTCTGCAGCAGACGACTTTGAACATATTTTGTCAAAACATAGAAAATCTCCATAATTGAATGGATAACCTATGACAAAAAGTGGAAAACATTGTGGCAAAAGGAGAAATTGCACGTTTTGTGCAATTTCTTCTTTTGACACTATTTTTTTCAAAAAGCCATCTGCTGCAGAGGCGTCAGAAAGCGTCTATATGAGGGAAAGGGTTAATGCAACAGTTTGCCTAATCTGTTATCAAACAATTGATACACACTGCTCACCCTAAGATTCAGATACCTAGCTAGCTGCACTGACAATTGTGACAGGAAATACTTCAACTAACTGCTCCACATTTTAACTGATAGGGATCAACACTTTACTTCTTTAGGACAGCCAGACAATCACTCGGCCATTGTCCCTTTCAAAAGTTTTTCTAAAAGTTGACCTTAGTGACCATTATTTTTTTCCTGACCCAAGGAGATGAATGTTCTTATATACCTTTATCATCATCTGATAATAAATGAGGTCTCTATTGAATGTTCACAAGTTTTTAACTAATCATTGGCATAGTTTTTTAACCTAACCTTAGTAACATAACCCGGTTTGGAAGCTTGACCGATATTTCATTGAGATCAATATTCTAATGAACTTTCATGAAAATTGGATGTATAATGTAAGCCTCTAAAGTGTTCACAAGGTAATTGTGTTACAAATTATGATATCTAGTACATATACAATACAAGAGAAAGTTGATGCAACGCATCAATGTCGCCGGAAATCCATACTGCAGTTATGCATTACACTAACATTATAGTAGTTGCATGAATAAACAGTTATCAATTGAGGGGCATATTGGAACATCAGGGGTGGGGTCAAGTGAAAATGAATCATAACTAGCATTGTTTTGTCAATGAAGTGAATGATAATTGAAGCCTTTCATTGTTTATGATCAATCTCCATTCCAAAGAAGATTGACCATACACACAGCCAACTAATTATTGATCATAAACAGTAATGGAAATGAGTATTCTTGCCAATCATTAGTCCAAGTATGTATACAGTGCTTTCATTATGGAATAATTATAAGATTTGTGAATTCCACATACACTTTTCAAGATGTTTTTCAGAATATTTGAATTTTATTATTTATCAATAAAACCACAAAACAGACAGTTTAGGATTTGCATGCAATAGCACGTCATTTTACCTTTCCCCTATTAAAGTCAACATTGGACACCTTTGCAGAAATCTACTTTTAAAACAATGAGATAAGGGTTAAATCGCTGAAGACATGAGTTTTCTCTTTTTATCAAAATGATATTAGCTTGGCATCATAATTATATCATACTTTAACAAAATTTTAATGTTGAAATGTAGTCCAATATTTATAAATTAGACCACCTTCAAAATTAAATATCAGCTAAACAGTTAAATCTCATTGAAATTGTTGTATAATTTAAACTTAATTTCGAACATAAACTGAGCCCTACAACATGTTAATTTATTGTAATTCTTTCCTTCCTTTTTTATATTGCTTGGGAAGATTGTTGTGTGGAGTACTGATGTGAGAAAACCAGGAAATGCATGAGTAGGTGAACTGGCCGCCGTGATATAACTGAGAAATTGTTAAAAATGGCGTTCAACCCCAATCAATCAATCAATCAATCCTTTTTTATAATGAAAATAACAAACTACTCATGTTTTAAAATTATATTATGATGAGCGCCCTTGTGTCAATGATGCATAACAATATGCAGATTGGAAGCAATAAAATTATGCCTTTAGGGAATTTAATGACACATTTAAAATTGTCAAGGACGAAATAATTTTGTACGAAAGACTCGATTCGTGACCCACATTCTTCTTCGCAGAGGTGTCGTTCATGAAACTCTCTTTATAGGCAGAGAGTGTTCGTTCAAAGTCATTTTTCTATTAAAACCAGTTTTATCTCGGTTTGTTCTTTTCTTTATTTGTTTTGAACCAAATAAACATTTTAAATCACCTATAATTTCTACTATTTGTAAGTGCATGAGTGTAAAGAGCCGCTCTCTGCAAAGGAGATTGATCTACGCAGTTGGTATTCGCGAATTACACGATCAACAGTTTTAGCTTAGAAACAGTTCATATTTTAGATATATATACATAGATAAACATTATAAAATGCATTCTTCACAAATCAAGACATCTCTTTGAACATGAAAATAACATTCAGTAAGTTAAAATTGATATTTTAAAGGAGAATTCGACGTGATTTTTTATCTCGATATTGCCACATAACAGTCTTTTGCAAGTCTCATAGGGACGGTTTTGTCTTCGTAAATAAAACCCAAAAAAAGAAATGCGAGTCAAAATAAAGAAACTGCAAATACTTAAAACATCGGAATATTTATTTCATTTTAGATGTGTCATAACTTAGTGTTTTTAAACAAACGTTTATTATGCCCATACACATTCTGACTAAATTTGGTGATGATTGGATAAAGGCTTCATAAGTTATTGATCAGACAAGACCGATTTGAGGTAATTTCTATAATTAAAGGGTAATAACTCTCGAGTGACTGAATCGATATGGCTGGTAATCAACCTTGTCAGAGATATTATGCCAATACACATTCTGACCAAATGGTGGTGATTGGACAAAGGCTTCTTAAGTTATTGAGCAGACATTTTTTTAGGTAATTTCTGTCATTAAAGGGCAATAACTCTAGTGATTTGAGTAATATGGCTGGTTATAGAACTTGTCCAAGATATTATGCCCATACACATTCTGATCAAATTTGGTGATGATTGGATAAAGGCTTCAAAATTTATTGATCGGACAATACCAATTTGAGGTAATTTCTATTAGTTAAAGGGCGATAACTCTCAAGTGACTATAGCGATATGGCTATTTATCGTACTTGTTTAGGATTTTATGCCAATACACATTCTGATCAAATTTGGTGATGATTAGAAAAAGGCTTCTAAAGTTATTGGGCTGACAACATACTTGACGCCGCCCGCCCGCCTGTACGCCGCAGGTAAAACTATAATACATCCCGTTTTTTTCCAAAACGGGCGTATAAAAATAAGGCAACTCTCTATGAATAAAAGAACACTTATTGAACACAGTTGAAAACATTTTGGTAAAAGTCATCTGTTGCAGGAGGTATCAGAAAGCGTCTGTATATGGGAAAAGGGTAATCATGAAAAATGGGTGACCGTGATAATATATGTCAGAATCATTTGAATAAAATATAAATAAAAGTGATCACCTGATTCAATCCTGCTTTTACCTCTCCGTCAGTCAAACACTATAAGAACATGTGAAACATAAAAAGTCACTGTCATTCAAAACACACCTTTCACTTAACACTTTTCTATATACAACAAATCTGCAGCAGACAACTTGGAGGCAAAAATGGAGGCAAAATATGGAAAATCTCGACGAATCAAAGCATAATGATAATTGAATAGAGATGGTAACATCATGTCTGCTGCAAATGCTTCAAAATGTGCCTACCAGTGGGAAAAGGTTTTAACCCTTTCCCTCATATAGACGCTTTCTGACACCTATGCAACAGACGGCTTTCTGAAAAAATAGTGACAAAAGAAGAAATTGCTCAAAACGAGCAATTTCTCCTTTTGCCACAATATTTTCCACTTTTAGTCATAGGTTATCCATTCAATTAAAGAGATTTTATATTTTTTGACAAAATATGTTCAAAGTCGTCTGCTGCAGAATTGTAGAATGAGGGAAAGGGTTAAAGACAAATCAATGATCATCTACTGTTTGTTTGAATATGTTTGCTTACAACTTTAATAATGTGAATGGAAAACTGTCCTTTTAATTAAGGAGTTTGTGAACCATTGTGAAAAAGGGAGAAATGGCTTGACACAAGAAAAATACCTGTGGAGTCAAAATTACGCATATTTTTTTCTAAGCTTTAAACCATTTTCTGACAAAAACAAACAACAGCAAATCAAAACACCTTTCATTTATATACAAATCATAGACTCTTAACATATAACAGTTTTTGTGTTTGAAAATATGACTGCCCAACCCACTTCAAGAATGAGAATGGTAAACTCACAGTTTGTCAGACTGAATTGTCTCTCATATATCAACCAAATGGACTCATTTCAACCAAATTGCATCATCCTGATTATATGACATGTGAGGGTGGGGGATGACACAGATTGCCTTTTGGGATAAGACAGGGGTTTTTATTACATTAATTTCGTTACCTCCACTTATATCTAGCTACTGAATATAATTATATAGGGATCGAACAGGATAATTCTGCCCATGAGATTTTCCGAGACTACAGATCCACAAATACAGAATTTTTCTAGTAAAATGTTGAATTAAATAGAATTTAAAGCTGTGTGACATAAGGAGAAATTGCTTATAATGTTTCAGAAAGTGTCTGCTAGAGACGCGCAAAATCTGTCTGTGAGTAGGAAAGGATTATTTAAAACGAAATGTCTCGAAAAAAGCCAAGGAAACGCATTTTGAAATCATTTTAAAAAGGTGGGAAATTGCTAGATATACGCAAGAAACAATACGGTTGGATACAAGATTTCTTAATTTAGCCTTAAATCAATTTCCTCACAACCAAAGAAATCAAATTCCTTGTCTTTCTTGAACTATGATCACCAATCAAATTTTTCTAGCCATCATATAATTTTCCAAAGATGTTTTCGAAGCAACTGGTAAACCTATTTACCTGTATTGTTTTTTGAGACGGCTGCTTTGAAAATATTCTGGATAAAAAGTTGTCTTTAATATGAATACAGAACTGAGAGCATTGAGGGCAAAGGAGACATCGCTCAAGAGAAATTTCTCTCTTTGTCACAAGGTTTTTAAAGGTTAGCCTCACCGATGGTACAAAGAGTTAAATTGTCTGTATCATTGAAAAGATTTTCCCTTTCCCACATATAGACATATGTTGACGCATCTTAAGCAGACGTCATTTGAAAATAGTGTGGCAAAAGAACAAATTGTACATATGAGCAATTTCTCATTTTGCCACACACCGTTTTTAATTCTGTTCAATAATTTCCCATGTTTTTACCAAGATATTACCCAAGCCGTCTGCTGCATATTTGTTGTATGTGGGAGAGGGTTAAAACATCACGTAATGTAACACATACTAGGGTGTGGTCCAGTATTTTTTTAACCCTTTCTCACATACATGAAATCTGTATCAGACGAATTTGTCAATATCTTAGTTAAGATATATAAAAATATCTACAAATGAAAGTAAAATTATTGAATAGCTTTGAAAGCATTAAGGCAAAAGAAGAATTTTTCAATTTGCCTCAATCAGTGAAAGACGTCTGCTGAAAATGGCTCAGAATAGACTGTTGTTTTATAACCCTTTCCTACATTCAACATATCTTATACAGATGAGTTTGAAAACATCTAGACAAAACATTATGAAACATTTTGGTTTTTAACCCTTTCCTTCATATGACAATTCTGCAGCAGACAACTTTGAATATATTTTGTCAAAAAGTAGAAAATCTCTATAATTGAATGAATAACCTATGACTAAAAGTTGAAAACATTGTGGCAAAAGGAGAAATTGCTTGTTTTGAGCAATTTTTTCTTTTGTCACTATGTTTCCATCATGTCTGCTGCTGAGGCGTCAGAAAGCGTCTATATGAGGGAAAGGGTTTCAAGAGTAAGAGGAGATATTGCTGCAATGTTTCCAAAAGTTTTCTGCTGCACAGGAGTCAAAATGCATCTCGTGTCAGAAAGGGTCTATTCATAGTTTTCAGATGAATTGTTGCTGAAAATTTCCAGTTAAAAACAAGATGAGTTAATTCCCCTTTTCTCACAAGATCTTTTTTATATTAACCCTTTCTTACTTGAAGATATAGCAACAATGTTTAAAACTCTTCTGAATAATTATACTTTAGTTCAGAGATTTTCCATACTTTTGCCTTGCTATTTTCAAATTTGTCTGCTTCAGATTTACTGTAGTTGGAAAGCATTACCTTTTCCATGCTAATTTTCTTAACCCTTTCCCACATACAACAAATCTGCAGCAGAGGACTTTGAAAGCAGTGACAAAAACCTGAAAAATCTACATAAATGATAGCTTTATTGTTAAATAAAGTTGAAAACATTGTGGCCAAAGGAAAAATTGCTCATCATGAGCAATTTCTGCTTTGGCCATAATGTTTTCAAAAGTCGTCTGCTACTATTGCGTCAAAGTGCATCTGCAGGTGGGAAAGGGTTAAATTGCATGTTTGATGTGAATGACACTACTAATTTCATATCAGGTCAACATTTAACCCTTTCCCTCATATAGATGCTTTCTGAAGCCTCTGCAGCAGACAGCTTTTTGAAAACATAATGGCAAAAGAAGAAATTGCTCAAAACAAGCAATTTCTCCTTTTGCCACAATGTTTTCCACTTTTAGTCAAAGGTTATCCATTCAATTATAGAGATTTTCTATCTTTTGACAAAATATGTTCAAAGTCGTCTGCTGCAGAATTGTCGTATGAGGGAAAGGGTTAACCTTTCCCCACATAAGGAATCTGCAGCAAAGTACTTTGAAAAAAAGTTGGTAAAAATATGGTAAACATAATTGAAAATTGCATCATCTGCAATCGAATAAGGGTTATAAGAGAGAATACAAGATTTTGTCAGGGTGTGGTATCGGTATAGCAAATATATCTACAACATAGAGCAAACTCCACATCTTATTTCAGATAACCCGTTCCTACATATAGACTCATTTTGATGCATCTGCAGCAGACGATTTTTGAAAACATTTTGACAAAAGGAGAAATTGCTTGTTTTGAGCAATTTCTCCTTTTGCCGTAACGTTTTCAACTTTTTTCAGTAATTATACCTAAACTAATAGCAATTTTAATTTTTTTGGAGGAGACATTTTTTAAGTCGTCTGCTGCAGATTCGTGGTATGTGGGAAAGGGTTAATAATGTAGATATTTGTATGTTAAGACAACTGAAAGCTGCTATCAATTAACATGCCTGTATAAAAGTGGGTGTGGTCCCTATTTTTAACCCGGCAACAGAGTAATTAGTTCAGACTGATACAAATCCGTTCTGCTTTATACATAAATGTCCGAACTACATGTTACAAGTTGATGAGTTACAATCATCATGCATAAAACCCCTGGTTTATAACATTTATTTTCATCAAGTCCTAATTACAGCCGTTTTGCATGCAACTTCAGAGTTCATAGGACACCAGAGGTCCAGATAAGGAGGCGTATACAGGTCTTTCCCCCCACAATATCTCTCTAATCATCCAACGAAACCCTATGATGTGGGTACTCAAAAGAATCATCTCAATGAGACGATTCTTTTGAGTACCCACATCATAGGGTTATAAGGTCAAATAAAGATTTTAGAACATGCAAAACGTCCCTTATCTATAGCTCTGGGACACTGCTTACATTTATTTATTTATTTATTAGGGTTTTACATCGCTTTCAACATTATTTCAGTTATATCACGGCGACAGTTCACTTATTCATGATCCCTGGGTAAACAAACCAGTACTAGGCTAGAAAATGTGCCTTACTCCACAATGACCGAAGTGCCGCGAATCGAACCCGGGACACCCGGTTTTGAAATCCCCGACGCTAACCACTCGAGCACAGCGGATTCCTACTCTGCTTATAACAATGCTGCATGTCAAGCTCTTAAACCTTTTGCCACAAATAGACACTTTCTGATGCCTCTGCACCAGGCGACTTTTGAAAACATTGTGACAAAGGAAGAAATTGCTCATAATGAGCAATTTCTCCCTTTGCTACATTGTTTTCAACTTTATTCAGTAATTAAACCTTCATTTAAAGGTATTATCTGTGTCTTTGCCAAGATGTGTTCAAAGTCGTCTGCTGCAGTTTTGTGTTTTGTCTTTCCCAAATAAGACGAATCTGCAGCCAACGACTTGGAAATCAACTGGGCAAACAGATGAACAATTTCTTCAATTGAAGCTATAATTATTGAATAGAGTTGAACATCATTGTTGCAAAAGAAGAAACTGCTCATCATGAGCATTTTCTTCTTTTGCCACAATGTTTTCAAAAGTCATTTCTGCAGAGCTGGCGTCAGAAAGTGTATGTTTGTTGGCAGGGGTAAATATATTCTGAACCAAAATAAGAAACTTTCTCTAAACTAGAATGGGAATATTTTGTTACTTTTAACCCTTTCCCTTATACGACAATTCTGCAGCAGACGACTTTGAACATATTTTGTCAAAAAGTAGAAAATCTCTATAATTGAATGGATAACCTATGACTAAAAGTGGAAAACATTGTGTCAAAAGGAGAAATTGCTCGTATTGAGCAATTTCTTCTTTTGTCACAATGTTTTCCAAAAACTGTCTGCTGCAGAGGTGTCAGAAAGCGTCTGTATGACGGAAAGGGTTAACAAATGAGTACTTGGCTGGGAAATGTGACTTGTCAAAAGGAACTCCACCATGAACACCATCATGACTGGCGATCGAACCTGGGATGACCAATTCCAAATCCCCAAGACTAACTTCTTGACGGTGGCAGATTCCTGAGCCCATAATGAGCAATTTTTCCTTTTGTCCCAATGTTTTAATAATTTTGTTGTCTACTGCAGATGCATAAAAGTGTTGCTAATAATAAAAGGGAAATAAATCTGTCTAAAACTGCATTTCAAAGAAGGTCACTAGGATTATTTCCCTTCCTAACAAGTTTTCTGCTTTGAAAAACATCTGAAGAAACAAATATAATTACTGGAAATCTTAAAATATTGATCTGAAAAAAAAATGTCAAAATGAAAACTGTTTTCATCTCTATTTCATAATTAAAATATTTCTCAGATTATAGGAATTTTCCATGTTTTAGCCTCGATACTGTTACAGTTACCTTCTGCAGGTTTGTTATATATGGGAAAGGCTTAACATGATCTGCTACTTTGATTTCTACAATTGTCTTGAATTCATCCAATCTCATTAAAACCAGCCAGCCAATATCATGTTTCACTATTAAGAAATAGTGTTGGACATATAGACAGACAGTTGGAAAGACAATGACAGACGGACGGACAGACAATGGTGAAGTTATCTCTTGGTCACCCTGCCATTACAGACTACATAAAAAAGGGAAATGGCTAATGCGTTCACTTTATGACGTCCTTCACCCACATATAAACGCTTTTTGATGCCTCTGCAATTTCTTTTTTTATCACAGTGTTTTCAACTCTTTTCAGTAATTATATCAACATTTAAAGAGCTTTTCCATGTTTTTGCTTAGATGTTTTCAAAGTTGTCTGCTGCAGATTTGGTGTATGTGGGAAATGGTTAACCCTTTCCCAAATACATGTACATCAAATCCGCAGCAGACGACTTTGAAAACATAATATATGTAAAAATAGTAACACTTTCCCACTTGTAGTAGCATTTTGACACATCTGCAGCAAACAAATTTTGAAAACTTTGCGACAAAAGGCCAAATGGCTCCTTACGAGAAATTTCGCTTTTTGTCACAATAATATGTTTTAAATCTATTTTTAAATAATTAAACTCTCATTTGTGGAGATCTTTCACATATATGTTTTCTTCTGCTGCAGATATGTTTTATGTGGGAAAGGGTTAAATGAAATTATATTTATCAAACAGAGTTGAAAACATTGTGGCAATTTCTCCCAATTTGTAACTTTGGTTTTCAAATGTTTTCTACTGTATATGCGTCTGTATGTTGGAAAGGGTTATATAATGCTAAAACAAAGATGCATCACTTTTGTCCTTGTGTGGCTCATATTGGTTATTAATGCACCTTTTTCCACATATAGAGGATTTCTGACGTCACTGCAGCAGAACCCTTTGAAAACATTGTTATTAAAGGAGAAATTACAATTTTGCCACAAATCATAATTTTATTTATTGAGATTTTACCTTCATTTAGCCTAGATGTTTTCTAGTCGTCTGCTGCAATTTTGTTGTATGTGAGAAAGGGTTTACCTCACTATACCGTATCATTATATGCCATAAAAACCAAGATTCTATGACAGCTCGTAAAACATCCTTACACGATCTTCCCTTAAGTAACACATAGCCTCAACAGCAGAATAAAGACTCGTTTCTTTTCGTCTTATTACAAATCCGCAACAGAAGACTTTGAACACATTTGATAACAAATATGGATCAACTTAACCCTTGCATCTGCAGCAGACGACTTTTGAAACCACCGTGACTAAAGGAGAAATTGCTCAAAACAAGCTTTTATTGTAGAAAAGAATTGAAAATAAGTATAGTCAAATATAAGTAAAGATCTATGACAAAGAAGAAATCATTGTGAGAAAAAGAGCAATTTCTCTTTTTCCTACAATCCTTTCAAACATTCTGCTGCAATTTGAGGTGTTAAAGAGCACCTATATTCAGTTAACAGATCAACCCCACCCTGCCTTGACCTGCCTAGCAACAGGTCCATTCTATGAAAGCTTCATCACAGATTTAGATACAAACATCGTCACTAATCTCCTCTGTAAGGCCGTATAAGGTTAGTTACTGAATCAACCCTTTGTATCTGAAAACAGACAACTTTTGATGCTTCTGCAGCAGAACTGAGACTTGCTAAACACTAGAAACATGGAGAAATTATTCTTTAAACCCTCTCTTTCCCACATACAGCTAACCTGTAGCAGACGACTTTGAAAATATCTAGGCATAAACATCCTCAATCTGTATTATTGAAGGTTAAATTCATGAAAAAAGTTGAAAACATTGCGGCAAATGGAGAAATTGCTTGTTTTGAGCAATTTCTCCTTTTGTCAGAAGATTTACAAAATTCCTCGACTGCAGAGAGTCAGAAAGCATCTATAAGTGGGAGAGTGTTGAAATATCTCAAAATTGTGATTCCAAAATTTGAGAAGCTACATGTGGCCTCAGCATACGACGCTAAACCCGATAAATGGTTAAACGACATTTCCACTTGCAAATACATTCTGATGCATTTGAATGAAGATAAAATTCTTTTGCAGCAGACAACACATTGAAAACATCAGTAGTAATGGAGCATTGGCACGTTATGAGCAATAGAGTAAGTAAAATTGTGGAAACTATCTGTCTATGGAAGTATAATCAGTGAAGAAAGTGGTAAACATTGTGGCATATGTAGAATTGATTGATTGATTGGTGTTTTACACTGCTTTCACCATTTTCTCAGTTAACCCTTTCCCTCATACGACAATTTGTCAGCAGACGACTTTGAACATATTTTGTCAAAACATAGAAAATCTCTTTAATTGAATGGATAACCTATGACTAAAAGTGGAAAACATTGTGTCAAAACGAGAAATTGCTCGTTTTGAGCAATTTCTTCTTTTGTCACTATTTTTTCAAAAAGCCTTCTGTTGCAGAGACGTCAGAAAGCGTCTATATGAGGGAAAGGGTTACATCACGGTGTTTCCAGTACTACTGGTCCTTTTATCCTGACACCGGTAAGTCAGTCATAATGCTAACCCCGCAGCCCTGAGCACCCAGAGGGCAGCCATTACTACCATATTTAATAGTATCATGAGCAACTTCTCAATCTACCTTTTCTCACAATGTTGTCAAGTCATCTGACTACTGACGCATCAAAAGGTGTCTGGAGGTGGGTAAGGATTAAAATATCGGGAAACAGTTGCTGATAAGTCTATTTAACCCTTTCCCACATATAGACGCGTTCTCACGCCTCTGCAGCAGATGATTTTTGAAAACATTGTGAAAAAAGAAGAAATTGCTCAAAACAGGAAATTTCTTCTTTTGTCACAATGTTTTCAACTGTCTTCAATAAATATACTTTCGTTTAAAAAGATTTTAGCAATTTTTGTCAAGATATTTTTCAAAGTCGTCTGCTGCAGATTCGTCGTATGTGGGAAAGGGTCAAGATATTTTCCACATTTTTGCTCATAGACTTTCTACGTCATCTACTGTTACATTTGTTGTATTTATAACCACTTAAAGCATTGCTGCAAGGGTTCAGAAACATGTAGATTAACCTAACAAATTAAACTGCGTTTGGCCTTTCCAAATGCAGACTTTTAACCCTTTTCCACTTACAACAAATCCACAGCAGACGAATTTGAAAACATCTGAAAAAATATGAAAAATCTCCATAAATGAAAGTATAATAACTGAAAAAGTTGAAAAGATTGTGGCAAAAGGTGAAATTACTCATTTTGAGGAATTTCTCCTTTTCTCACAATGTTTTTCAAAAGTTGTCTGCTGAATATGTGTCAAAATGCATCTGTAGGTGGGAAAGGGTTAAAGATAGAAGCATCTTTAGGTAATCAAGCAAACATCGGAAGCTGGGTTCGTAACTATATCACTGGTACGAGATTTTAATGACAAAACAAACAACCACTGTGACGTATTTCGAGATAACCTTAACTTTTACCTACCCCGCCCCTTTTGTGCCTCTACAACATCAAATAGTAGACCTGGTTTGATCAATAACCTGATGTGCTATTTTCATCGCGGCCAACAGAAAAAAACAAAAAAACAAGAGGGCCATGATGTCCCTAGTTCGCTCACCTGAATTACGCAACACATCAAGACAATTATTCTGACAAAAGATTCAAAATGCAACCTCCAGAGTGTTAACATGATTTTCCTTCGTTTGGCCTAGTGATCTATATTTTTTTTACCTGATATGACCCATATTCCAACTTGGCCTACATAATTATCATCAAGACAAATATTCTGATAAAGTTTTAACATGCTCAAGTTAAAAATGGAGCAATCAGAGGGTTAACAAGTGTTCCCTTCAATTTGACATAGTGACCTTGTTTTTATGACCCATATTCGATTTTGATCTAGATATAATTCAGACAATCATTCTGACAAAATTTCAAGCTGCTGAAGCCAAAAATGCGGCTTCCAGAGTGTTTACAAGATTTTCCATCAATTTGGCATAGTGACCTAATTTTTGACAGGGCATAACCTGTATTTAGGCTTGGCCTAGATATCATTAAGATAAACATTCTGACCAAATTTTATGCTAATGAAGAAAAAATTGCTGCATCTACAGTGTTAACAAGATTTCCCTTCAATTTGGCCTAGTGACCTAGTTTCTGAATCAATATGATCAATATTCGAACTTAACCTAGATATCATTAAGACAAACATTCTGACTAAATTTTCCAAACAGCTGAATAAAAAATTGCGGCCCTTTTGAGTTTTAACAAGATTTTCCTTCAATTTGACCTATTGACCTACTTTTGAACCAACATGACCCTTGTTCGAACTTGATCTACATATCATCAAGACAACCATTCAGATAGTTTCAACATGCTCAAGTTAAAAATGCAGTATCCAGAGTGTTAACAAGACTTCTCTTCAATTTGGCCTAGTGACCTATTTTAACGACCTAATATGACCCATATTCAAACTTGACCTAGATATAATTCAGACAAACATTCTGAAAAACCTTCAAGCTGCTGAAGCAAAAAACGGGCCTTCAAAGTGTTAACAAGATTTTCCTTAAACTTGGCCTAGTGACCTAGTTTTTGACCTGGCATGACCTAGATATCTTTAAGACAAACATTCTGACAAAATTTCAAACTGCTGAAGCAAAAATTGAAATTTGACCTGGCATGACCCATATAACTTGACCTAGATATCTTTAAGACAAACATTCTGACAAAATTTCAAACTGCTGAAGCAAAAATTGTGGCCCCTAGAGTGTTTTCCCTTCAATTTGACCTAGTGACCTAGTTTTAAACTTGTCCAAGATTTGATGGAGAGGAATGTTCTGATAAACTTAAATGAAGCCTGTAGAGTGTTAACACGGCAATTGTTGACGACGGACGGACCCTGGACAAAATGTGATCACAATAGCTCACCTTGCACTTCGTGCACAGGTGAGCTAAAAATGAAACATTTAAAGTTAATAGTCCCGTAATTATTTAATAGAGTTGAACACATTGTGGCAAAAGGAATAAATAGATAATAAAAGGAACTTTCTCCTTTTGCTACAATGTTTTCAAAAGTTTTCTGATGCAGATGCATCAATGTCAGAACAGAACCTAACATCAGCTTCAAAAGCTTGTTCCATTAAGTTTCTGACAGTGCTCATCTTTTGAAATACCTACAAGCTAGGACTACTAATTTGGGAAAGAGAAAGTATGTGATAAGCGCCAATTGCTTGTCGTCTTTACAAAACTGTTTGTGTACGTAAACCTTGATAAGCGGGTAGATAAACCTTGTACAGGTAATGCAGAATATCCATCGATAAGAACGACAAGCATATTATATAGCGCTATATAGCTTATTGCACTCGTTTCTCTTCCCCGTATTAGTAGTCCCAGCTACAAGTGAGATGAAAACATCACAGAAAAGAAATGAGAAGTTATCTGTAATGAACAAATTCTTGTTTTACCCACAATATTTTCCATTATGCTTTTAAACAAATTTATCTACATGTTCCTCTCATTTCTTCAAAAGCATTCAGATTTGAGCAGTATTAACCTTTTTCCACTTGCAGAAGCATTTTGAAGCATCTGCAGCAGACAACTTTTGAAAACATTTTGGCATAAGGAGAAATTTGCTCATGAGAAGCAATTTCTCCTTTAGTCACAACATTTTCAACTCTATTGAGAATTTTCCATAATCATTTTTATATGGTTTCAAATTTGTCTGCTGCAGACTTGCTGTATGCAGTAAAGGGTTAATTGCTTTCCTGATATGACATATTTAGCATAATCTGCTTTTAATACTTCTGGGGAACAAAGTGTTATACAGTAGTTTGAAAAGCCCTATAGAATTGAAAACAATCTGGGAAAAACAAGAGGACCATGAGTATTATTACTGTACACTTAACATTGTTCAAAGAAGATGCCTGGAACATGTATGCCAAATTATATTAAAACCTGGCCAGTTCTTTAAAGTTTTAAATAGCAGAATACATATAAGAACAAGAGGGCCATGACGGCCCTAGATCGCTCGACTGATTTTATTAATTTTCACTTTAGCGGCCATAGTTTTCGACCAATTAATATGGCTTGAAGGAATCTGATAGAGGGTCACCCTAGGAACATTTCTACAAAATTATTTGAAAATCAGCCTGACACTCTCGTTGGAGAAGATTTTTTAAGTTTTCATTATAGCCATATAAGGCAAAATAGCCCTGTCCCCTGGCGTCCATGTTTTTCAACCAATCAACATGGCTTGAAGGAAACTGATAGAGGGTCATCCAAGGAACATTTCTACAAAATTATGTGAAATTCTGCTGACCAGTTTCGGAAAAGAAGAATTTTAAAGTTTTTTTCGTTTCGTTGCCATGAAAACCAGAATTCTCCATGGATCCCAAAAATTTGCAGGAATTCTGGTGAGGTCATTGAGAGGATGCTTTCTGTGAAGTTTCATCCCAATTGACCCACTGGTTACTGAGGAGAAGATGTTGACAGACACACGCCGGACAAAAGGCGATCACATTAACTCACCTTGAGCAATTCATGCTCAGGTGAGCTAAGAACCAGCCCAGCAACCAGGTTTTTCAAGAATCAGAATAATTTGAACACCTTTGGTAGAGAATCACCCAAGGAACATATATGCCAAGCTTTTATTAAATCAGGCACATATTTTGGTATAAATAGATCAAAAGGTTAACATGTGTGCGCCATGTTTTCAAAGGATATAGTTAATTTCTACAATATTTTGTAGGTTGTCACATGACTCGAGGGTCAAATTATTCTCAAATCAGGCCAGTACTTTTGGACAAAAATATTCTTAAAGTTTTCAAATACAATATCTATTTGTAGCTCATTGTGACCTAGTTATGCAAAGGACCACCCTAGGATCATTCCTGCCAAGTTTGGTAAAAATCAAAACAATGGTTTAGGGGATGTTATTTTTAGAAGTTGTTGACAACGGAAGGACAAACGACAAACATGAGACCATCACAATAGCTCACCATGAACATATTGTGTAGAGTGAACAAAAATGGCAAATTGCTTGCATTGAGCAATTTCTTTTTTGCTAGGATACTTTTAAAAAGTTACTTGCAGTAAAGGCATCAAAAGATTTTATATATTGAAAAAAGAATCAACAGCAAATGTTCCAAATAAGAAGGAGCATTCTGGTCCTTGCTCCACCATATCCAATATACAGACACTTTCTGATGCCTCTGAAGCAGAGGAGTTTTGAAGAAGAAGAAATTGACAAAAGGATATATTGCTCATGTTCAGTAATGTATCCTTTTGTCAAAATGTTTTCAATGCTATTTAATAATGATATTTTCATCTTAAGAGATTTTTCATATTTTTGCCTGGATGTGTTCAAAGTCATCTGATTTATCATATTTGGCAATTTAGGGTAAAACTCTATGTTGTGGGAACTCAAAATTATATTCTCTTTAAGGTATTCCCACAACATCGGGTGCGGAGCTCAAATAAGGAATTTAAAACATGACACACATGGCCTGTCCTTAAATTGAGCAAACAAACAAAATTACCGGTATAAATAAATGGAGCAAAAGCATACCTGGTTTCCTCTTCTTGGATTCTTTAGTTTTCTGCTGCGTGTTCTGTTTGTCCTATAACAAAACAACACAGTAGCAGAACAAATAATATCAGCAGCAGAACAATGACAAAGGGTCCATGAAAATGAAAGAGGAGAAGTTCACAAAAAAACCGATGGTCATCTCCACCCTGTTCACTACAACACCTAAATAAAAGTTTGACACACTCAACAGATAAAAGATGACCCTTGCCTTGATTAACCCTCCCTGCAGCAGACGACTTTGGTGGACAAATCTTGACAAAAAATATCTTAACTCACTAAATGTATAAATGTAAGTATGAACATTGTAAAATGTAGAAAAACTTTATGGGCAGCTTCTCACTTTTCCACAACATTTTCAAACAACGTCTGCTGTACTGGTATCAGAAGGCGTTTGTATGTGGGAAAGGGTTAACTTTCACTCAGTATTGTTTCAGAGTCACTTTTTTGAAAACAACAAAGGAAAAACGATATCATGTCTGTAAAATTAAGTTTGGTTTTACTACAGAGTTTAAAACATTGTTGCAAAAGTTTCTCTCTTTCAAAAGTCATCTACTGTCAATCAATTCCTTATCACATTAACCCTTTCCCTCATACAACAAATCTGCAGCAGACGACTTTGAAAACATACCCGTAAAAATTCGGAAAAGTAAAATAATTGAATTGAGTCGAAAACAAAAGGAGAAATTGATCGTTTTGAGCAATTTCTTCTTTTGTCGCCATGTTTTCAAAAAGCCATCTGCTGCAAAGGCGTCAGAAAGCGCCAATATGCGGGAAAGGGTTAAGGATTCTAAAGAAGAATTTGGATACATCTGTAGCAAATGACTTTTGACAACACTGTTGGGAAAGGAAAAATTCATAATGTAAAATTTCCTTGTTCCCTCAATGCTTTCTAAAGTAGTTCTGTCTATAAATTGTATATCTTTCCTCATCTGTTTAACCCTTTCCCTCATAAAGACGCTTTCGGACGCCTCTGCAGCAGACAGCTTTTTGAAAACATTGTGACAAAAGAAGAAATTGCTCAAAACAAGCAATTTCTCCTTTTGCCACAATGTTTTCCACTTTTAGTCATAGGTTATCTATTCAATTATAGAGATTTTCTATTTTTTGACAAAATATGTTCAAAGTCGTCTGCTGCAGAATTGTCGTATATTATGGGAAAGGGTTAATTAATGACAGTGATAAACATAGGTCTCGCCGGACAAAACTGAATCAATGACCTAAATACCTCTTGACAGAAACACAATCTGGTGCATCTCAAGCAGGCATCAGTTGAAAAACGTTGTGAGAAAAAGACAATAAATGAATAATGTTCCATGGCACACATGTGTCACTGCGAAGAATGGATAAAATGTGATAAATT
The DNA here is from genome assembly GCA_031761405.1 of Serripes groenlandicus. Classification (NCBI taxonomy): domain Eukaryota; kingdom Metazoa; phylum Mollusca; class Bivalvia; order Cardiida; family Cardiidae; genus Serripes; species Serripes groenlandicus. The sequence continues at coordinate 41,985,733 of JASEVX010000006.1, read as the reverse complement.
GCACACAGGGATAACTCCAAAAGAAAGCACGCTTGAGTTATAGTCCTTGAGCACTGTATATCTGCAGCTGACAAGCTACCTACAGACCAAGTTTGAAAATGGTACATTGGAAATTAATTGAGAAATGGTCGAACAAAAACAAAAGGAAAATGGGTCATTTCTCCATAAATATTATAAGCTGGCTAGAATTGTATTCCTTGTATAGTTCCATTCCCTGGTCACAAGGTATAAGTGTTGCATTTTATTTTTTGTCAATTTGAAATATGCATTTCAGTTGACAAGACAGAGGAGGATATAATGGGGAACAACCTGGTATCTTCTTACAAATTATCTCCCTTTATACCCAGTTAAACTAATTGCTTTGAAACTCAAAAAAGAATTATCTCTTTTGATTACCATCAAAATAGGGTTTAGAGGGTAAAAAAAGGATTTAAATAAGAATATGAAATATGTGGCAACTTTTAGCTCTGCAGGTGTTTTAGGCAAATAGAAAATATCAAATTTTAAAAATTACTAACCTTATTTGCTGGCCTTCATTTTCTGTTGGAAGATCATCTGAAAATAAAGATCAAAAACATGTTTAATCCGTTCCCAGAAAATATATCTACAGTACAGCAGATTATTTCTACCCATTCCCACACATTTCGACATATCTGCAGCCGACGACTTTTGAAAACATTGTGACAAAAGGAGAAATTGCTCAAAACAAGCAATTTCTCCTTTTGCCACAATGTTTTCAACTCTTTTAAATAATTAAACTCTCATTTATGGAGATTGTTCACATTTTTGTATATATAAGTTTTCAAAGTTGTCTGCTGCAGATTTGTTGTATGTGGGAAAAGGTTAAACAAATCTGGTTGCAACTATGGACAGTTTCTAGTAGAAATGAAAATACAGTCATGTATAATAACTATTTCATATTGTTGAAATTGGACATTATGTGCAAATTGTCAACTTTGTAAACATTTGAAAATTCTCAATAAATGGAAGAACAATTATTGAATAAAGTCGAAAACATTCTGACAAAAGGAGAAATTTCTTACGATGAGCAATTTCTCCATTTATCACAATGTATTTGAAAGTCTTCAGCTGCAAAGGCGTCAGAAAGCGTCTGTATGTGGGATAGGTGTTGAAAAAGTATTCTGCAGCACAAAGTATTGAAAGTCAATTGACTTTATCAAAGTAATTGTTTTGGGCCAATATAACAGACAGTCGAAAAATACTCAAAAATACAAAGCTCTAGATAAGGGAATTGTTTCATATTCAAAAGAATTCTCTCACAGTGAGACGCTTAATTTGAGTACCAAAGACATAGGGTTTTATCGATTAACCCTTTCTCTCATATAGACGCTTTCTGACGCCTCTGCAGCAGACAGCTTAAAGCCTTTTTGAAAACATAGTAACAAAAGAAGAAATTGCTCAAAACGAGCAATTTCTCCTTTTGCCACAACGTTTTCCACTTTTAGTCATAGGCTAAGTAAGGTTATCCATTCAATTAAAGAGATTTTCTATTTTTGACAAATAATGTTCAAAGTCGTCTGCTGCAGAATTGCCGTAAGAGGGAAAGGGTTAATAAGATGGGAATTGTGGGGAAAAGACCAGTTTTCTCCACCTTATCTAGACTAGTCGTCTGTATATCAGATATTGTATATGCACCGCCTCTAGTGCCTTTTGGTGTTAATGCATCTGCATACAGTGAAGACTCTGGTGAAAGTGTGCATCTGCACAATCTCACCAGAGTCTTCATTTTCTGCCTTAGTATCATATAGAGCTAATCGCGACTTCAGACAAAATAAAAATAGAAGTGTTACGATAATGGAACTTTAAAATGATGCCACTGGAGGGTCAATAAGACACCGAATCGCCAGCTTCAGCACATACCAATATCATCAGGCAATATGTGACCTTAACCCATTCCCTCATATAAACACCTTTTGATGCATCTTCAGCATGCAGCCTTTGAAAACATTAAGGCAAAAGGAGAAATTGCTCATGATGAGCAATTTCTCCTTTTGGCACAATGTTTTTAACGGAAGTTGATAATTATTCTTTCAGTACATCATATACATAGATTTTCCATATTTTTCGCTGGGTGTAATCGAAGTTGTATGCTGCAGATTTGTTGCACATGGTAAAGGGTAAAGTGGTTCATAATTTAATTCTAATGATGCCATAATTGTATTCATTTTTGTTTTAATAATTATGGAAAAGCGAGATAATGTTCACACTTATTGACTTAGGTATTTATTCTTATTTTGATAACATTAATAATTACATATAGATCTATCACAGGGACGTTAAGACTTTTGAGAGAGAGAGTGAGAGCGCGAGATAGGGGGAGTGAGGGGGAGAGAGGAGCAAGGGATAGAGAGAGAGAGAGGGAGAGATGAGCGAGAGATAGAGAGCGCGAAAGAGCGAGGGATAGAGAGAGAGGAGCAAGAGATAGAGAGAGAGAGAGTGTGGAGTGTGTCACTGTGTGTGAGAGAGATATAGAGAGAGAGAGAGAGAGAGAGAGAGAGAGAGAGAGAGAGAGAGAGAGAGAGAGAGAGAGAGAGAGAGAGGAAGAGAGCGAGAGAGAGAGAGAGAGAGAGAGAGAGAGAGAGAGAGGAAGAGAGCGAGAGAGAGAGAGAGAGAGAGAGAGAGAGAGAGAGAGAGAGAGAGAGAGAGAGAAAGAGACATTTCATTCTCAATTTAGATGATATCGAAATGTAAACAACGTACTGCAGTCCTGCTGGAAAGGATCGATTGGTCAAGCTAAGTATAGAAAAAGGATCTTGCAATCAAACTGAACATTTTCTCATAAATTCAAAATATTGAGCATATATACAGAATATTATTGAATATTAGAAAAGAAATTGGAAATAAGCACTTGCAACAACAATTTTTTGTTTTCATCCCCCACCCACTTTCATTTTGACAGGATGCTCAGCACTTGGTTGATGTCACGCTCGATTAACTGCCCGTCGATCAGGCGTAAACAAAATACTCGCTTTACGATATCAGAGTAACAAGTATTCGAGGCTATTTTGATAGATGGGAACGCTAATTTACCTTCGACGATGGAAAAATGGCACGAAATTAGCTTTTCAGTTTCTAGGCCAGCCTCTCCATCCTGGCCGTCAGCCATTTTGTTCCACCTCAGACACACCCACTTTCATCCGGGCAAGTCTATAGTGACACACCCACCTCCGACCGTCTAGGACCTGGATAAAACTGTCAATCAAAGTGACTTGGCATAAATTAATTAATTAAATTATCACGATGACAAAGAAATTATATGTTACATGTATATTCTTTTTTGAGTTTGAAGTTTGATCACGCATATGTTCACTATGTCTTTACAAACAAATAGATCATTATCTAGTTAAAGTTAAATTGGCCTCCATGCAAAAATAAGTTTTCAAACAAATACTAGAATTAAGTCCTTGCAATTTTAAAACTTTCACTGATTTTAGGACAGTATAAAGTTATTATGATGTAAACTGAGTTGTTCCTTAGGTGTGAACTTTAATAGATATAATTGTTTGTTCCAACGTGATTAGTGATATTATCACCTGTTACCCTAGCTGTTCCAGAAATCTATTATTATAATAACAACGATTTTATTAACTGTTCAGCTGACGTGTTTTAACTATGAACAAAAATCAATGTAAAACAATGCTTTCCTTGTCAATTATTTAAAGTGTGCCATGGTCCTTGAAAACATATCATATTTATGATTGAGAACCCCGCATGCTTACTATCCCTTTCCCACATACAACAAATCTGCAGCAGACGACTTTGAAAACATAGTGACAAAAACCAGAAAATTCTCCATGAAAGATAGCTTAATTGTTAAATAAAAATGAAAACATTGTGGCCAAAGGTGAAATTGCTCATCATGAGCAATTTCACATTTGGCCACAATGTTTTCAAAAGTCGTCTGCTGCTATTGCGTCAAAAGTGCATCTTATTGTTTCTAATGGTCTTCTGAGAACGGTGTCGATTCAGAGCAGTATGTGCATCCATAACGTCTGCATCTTTGACGCGGATCAATTAACCCTTTCCCACATATAGAAAGGGTTATGACGCATCTGCAGCAGACGACTTTTGAAATCATTGTGGAAAAAGGAGAAATTGCTCCATTCTCGCATTTGCCACAACGTTTTCAACTCTATTTAATACTCATATTATCATTTATAGAGATTATCTATGATTTGGACTTGATGTATTCAAAGTCATCTACTGCAGATTTATTGTATGTTGGAAAGGGTTCAAAGATTGAGTGGTCCTTCGAATTATCCTGAGGTCCATAACCCCTATCCTGCTACAATGCGAGATGTAATTGGTACTCACCGGACGCAGTTCTAATATAGATATCGTTCTATGTTAACCCTTTCCCTCATACAACAATTTTGCAGCAGACGACTTTGAACATATTTTGTCAAAAAATAGAAAATCTCTAAAATTGAATGGATAACCTATGACTAAAGGTGGAAAACATTGTGGCAAAAGGAGAAATTTCTCGTTTTGAGCAATTTCTTCTTTTGTCACAATGTTTTCAAAAAGCCGTGTGTTTCAGAGGCGCAGCAGACGACTGTGAAAACATCTAGCCATAGAACTATTGAATAAAGTTGAAAACTATGTGAACATAGGAAAAATTGCTCCTCCTGAGCAATTCATACTTATGCCACATTGTTTTCAAAAGTAATGCACTGCAGCGCCGTCAAAAAGCGTCTGTATGCTGGAAACGGTTAAACCATGTAATTAATTGCCAACATCTACAAGCCGACTTGTTCATCCTTTCTCATACACAGACGCTTTTTGAGAAGCACCTGAAGCAGACGACTTTTAACAACACTGGAAAAGTCAGAATTGGCGCATAATGAGCATTTTCTTTGTGTGCAATGTTGTTTCCAACACAATTCAATAGAAATACTGTTATTTAAAGAGATTTACCATAGTTGTGCCTACATGTTTTCCAAGTCACGTGCTTCACGTTTGGTGTATGTGGGAAAGTGGCCAGTATAAAAAGCTACCCAGCTTGGCTTCCTGAGTTCACTGTCTCATTCTCTATGTTTTGGTATGATTTTGTTCTATTATGACGGGATTATTTGCCAGATATGTAAGCTCTAACATGTTTAATCACTTTTTTCAGATGTTGTCTGTTGCAACAACCTAAAAAATCGTATTTTTCATTTAAAAACGAGAAGCAAACAAAGTAAAAAACATGAGAGAACATGTGCAGCCCAGTCTATTACGTTCGCAAAAGAGATATTTATGTTTTATGCAGAATATGATTAATTCAAATGTCTCACCTTTCTTACATTTGACAGCAATTGATTTTTGAAAACATTGTGCATGTTGTGGGAAATATAGAAATTGTTCAAAACAAATAAAACGTCAAATTGTCAAAAAAAAATTCAGCTATTGAATTCAAAACTTATTTTCCAACATTTTCCCCCAGCTTTCTTCTGCAATATACTAAGCTTTTTCCAAATGCATGTATATAACTCTTTTTACCAAGGATAATTAACCGTTTCCAAAACACCTTATATATACACAGCAAACACATTTTAAACCATCTAGGCAAAACTATTGAAAATCTTTCTTTATTGAAAAGAGTTGAAAACAGTGTGTGCTGGGGGGGTGTCATAACGTGTCTGGGACAGGATCCAGTTGAACAGCATGTAAAGTTACAGAAACAGAAAACCTTGAAAAATCCAGGGGCGTAGCTTGGTAATAATCAATGTGTATGCCGTCTCGTGAGAAAATCAACATTTTCGTAAAGTATCGACCCGGATCGGCCTAAGCATGCCACACAGGCGTACCCGGATAGACACTTTTCGCCTCCAGTGGATTTTCTGTTTCAGGAATCACTACTCTATCTATCCCCCCTTAGACGGAATGCGTCGGCCGGATCAGTCTGCGCGGACAGCGCAGGCTGATCTGGTCGATGCATTACGCAGATGTGTATCGCCGCAGCTGCATTTTGGGGCATTTTTAGAAAAAATGTGTAGGCACGTGCCTACAGTGCCTAAAGGGAGCTACGCCCCTGAAATCAATGTATATTCCTCAACATAGTTTAATATGCAATGTAGATATCAAGCATTGAGAGAAAGGGAACGAATTGCTCTCATGAGCTAGGCGATTTTTTTTTCTTAAAAAGTATTTTAATTCGTTTGCTTGCGACAAATGCCTTTCGTATTAAATCAAAGATTAATCAGTTTTGTCTTTTCTTAAAGAAGAACTGATAAGCTATATGAAAACTGAATGCTCTTCAAAAACTAGATCAGCTAAATTAAGGAAAATGTGCGCATAAGAACTAACCGTACTGCATTTGCGACCATTGTAGAACCAGATATGTCTGCTGATCTGGCTCTGCACTGTTCGTCAATAAGTTATAGAAAGTTTGAAGACATTTATGTAAAGCATATCTGATGGATCCTTAGCATGAACACACAGACAGGTCTTTCCACCATACATACTTAAACCCTTTCCACATACAACAAATCTGCAGCAGACGACTTTGAAAACCTTTATTCAAATCTACAAATGAACGAATATTCATCCTTTTGCCACAATGATTTCAAAAGTTGTCTGCTGCAGAGGCCTTAGAAAGCGTCTGTATGGAGGAAAGTTTAATGTGGGTTTTTCCTGTAACACCGCTCGCTTGTTTTGTTAGCGTTTTCTGGCACGGCTAGACAGCCATTTGGCAAGCAGGCTTACGTGTTCCTCACTGCTCGCAATATTGATAAGAATACGATAGGATCAAAGTGAGTGACCACGGTTTGATACCCAGTTATGTCATATAAATTAATTTAAAACAAGCTTAACCCTTACCCACATGTATACGCTTTCCGACGCCTCTGTAGCAGTTTAATTTTTGGAAACAAATTGTGGCCAAAGTAATAATAAGTGAAAAGTGTTGATGTGTGGACCTGGATCTATACTATCAGAGACCTAAATATAACGATTTACAGGGGCGTAGCTTTGCGATACTCAATGCGTAGGCCGTCTCGTGAGAAAATCAACATTGTGGACTCTGCGTAAAGTATCGACCCGGATCAGCCTAAGCATACCTACCCGGATAGACACTTTTCGCCTCCTGTGGATTTTCTGTTTCAGGAATAACTACTCTATACATCTATCCCCATAATACGGAATGTAACGGCCGGATCAGTCTGCGCGGACAGCGCAGGCTGATCAGGTCGATACATTACGCAGATGTGTATCGCCGCAGCTGCATTTTGAGAAAAAAGGGAGCTACGCCCCTGATGTATATATATGTCTCTGATACTATTCACACAAACTAACGTGTGCCTCTTTTTCATGCACTAGTTCATATGGCATACATGTATGACTGTTGAAAATTGTGTCAACCGTAAGCTATGTGATGTTTTCAAATATAATTAATTAAATAATACATGATGCACCGAAGTCAGGATAAACTTACAACACAAAATGTTAATGTACCTCTAATGGTCTACTGAAATACTAGTTCAGGTGACATTGTCCAAATGAAAACAAAAGTCTACATGGTGTAATGGTTTGATTGATTGATTCATTGTTTGTTTGATGTTTTACGCGGCTTTCAACCATGTTTCTGTTATATAACGGCGTTTCCCTGGTAACTAACCAGGACCAGGAATGTGGAGTATAGATTCCTGCCAGTACTAACGGTCCATTTATTTTGACACCAGCCCGTCAGTCGTAATGCTATCCCACAATCCTGAGCACATAGGAGTACAGCTATTAGTACCGTTTTCAGGCTTTGGTATGACCCAGCCGGGGATCGAACCCGCGACCTCCCACACCCGAAGCGGTAGAGTAGTTCTAAGAATGTCCGTCTCGGGAATGATTGATTTGGGTGACGGAATGTGTCGGCCCAGATAAGCCTACGCGGGTTGCGCAGGCTGATATTGGTCGATGCATAAAGCAGAGGCCATAATGTTGGTTTCCTCTTGGAAAGGCTCATATATCGCGTATATATATATATACACATTATGGTGGGAATACTGTGATACTGGGTCCAATATTAACCGTTCAAAATATTCGGCGGTGAGAATCGTGCAGGATGTATCAATGTACCTGTACACGCTTGCTGTTGTCTCTGCAGCAGACGACTTCTAAAACATTCTTAACAAGCAATTTCTCCTTTTGTCACAATGTTTACAACTCTATTCTGACATTAAGTATTCATTCATAGAGATTTTCCATATTTTCCTGACATCATTTCAAAGTCGTCTGCTGCAGATTGGCTGTTTGGGGGAAAGGCTGGTTAACGACGTTTAAAATTTGTCGACAGTATGGGGCCAATTAGCATTTTCAACAGAGACTGCTGCAGCAGCCATTATTAAGATATTTCTGGACCACTTTAATCCTTTACCTTATACTGACGCATTTAAACACCTCTTTTTCATTGGCGTAGCTGCATATAAGCCATGTAATAAGCCATGATTTACATATTTTTATCAAAACTACCAGCACTGTACTTTAATTATTATACAAAAAAAAAAAACCATTAGACAATGGATAAACCAAGAAAGTCCAGATAAGGAGGGATATACACACTCTTTTCCCCAAACTATGACTCTTAGTTCTTATTATCCAACAAAATCCTATTCTGTGGGTACTCAAAGAATCGTCTCATTGGGAAGATTCTTTTGAGTACCCACAACATAGAGTCAAATAAGGATTTCAGAACATGCAAAATGCACTTTATCGGTGTCTCTGATAAACCCCTTTCCTACTGCAGAGGCATTTGTAGCATTTTTTTCCAGCAGACTAGACACAGTCCTTTCATTCAAATGATTCTGAGATACAATGCTGAATAAAATTAAGAGACAGCCAGAACCTCGTTAACCCTTTCCCTCATATGACAATTCTGCAGCAGATTACTTTGAACATATTTTGTCAAAAAATAGAAAATCTCTATAATTGAATGGATAACCTATGAGTAACAGTGGAAAACATTGTGTCAAAAGGAGAAATTGCTCGTTTTGAGCAATTTCTTCTTTTGTCACTATGTTTTCAAAAAGTCGTCTGCTGCAGAGGCGTCAGAAAGCATCTATATAAGGGAAAGGGTTAAATAAACCAGTCATAAAGTCGAATGAAACAAGAAATGCTTTTATTACACTAAAGCTATTTACAGACAACTGTACATCTGCTGCTTTTCCCACACACAAAATACCTAACTGTAATTAATCTTGTTTACTTTTCTACAATGATTCCATATTAAAAGTATAATTTAAGGATCTATATTAAAATACCAATATTCAAGCTTAGGGTTTCAATGTCAAATACATTAGTTGTTAAACATTCTAACAGAAATTATGCAAAAATATGTAAAGTTGGAAATAAATATCACAAATATAAACTTATCACAGAGAAATGGTTTTTGATGTCAAAGACATACATAAGTTGTTAAACATCCTAACGGAAATTATGGTAAAATATGTAAAGTTTGAAATAAATATATCACAAATACAAACTAATCACAGAGAAATCATACACTGCACATGATTTTCGAATTGAATTTTCTTTTTCAAAAAAGATCTATGCCAAATGAAATGTGGAATTCCTTAAGTTATAATTATGAAATAAAGAATTAATTATTAATCAATTTTGAACAATTTGACACATGTATATGTCAACACAAAATGTCTCCAAAATGAAATTTCTCTTTTTTTCAGCATCTTTTATACATCAGATTACATGATTTTAATTGATTGATTAGAAATGATAAAGAGACACTTTGATTGGACAAGTCCTCAAAGTGGTCATTGGTCATCTTCAGGAACCCTATGATCCTAGTTAACCCTTTCCCTCATACGACAATTCTGCAGCAGACGACTTTGAACAAATTTTGACAAAATAATGGAAAAGCTCTATAACTGAATGGATAACCTATGACTAAAAGTGGAAAACATTGTGACAAAAGGAGAAATTGCACGTTTTGTGCAATTTCTTCTTTTGTTACTATGTTTTCAAAAAGCTGTCTGCTGCAGAGGCGTCAGAAAGCATCTAGCTGTATGAGGGAAAGGGTTAAACCCCTTTTTACCATTTCCCACTTACTGACAACTCTGCAGAAGAAGATGTGTCAAAACATTGTGGCAAACGAAAGAATTGCTCTTTCCATAATTATGCAACAATGTTTCCAACTCTGTTCAACAATTATACTTTGATTAAACCCTTTCCATGATACAGACGACACATGACGCCCTTTGCAGCATTCAACTAATGAAAACATTGTTACAAAAGGAGAAACAATGTTTCAACTTTATCCTTTAATTATATACATTTTCATTCATAAATATTTTCTATACTTTGCCTTGATGTCTTCAAAGTTGTCTGCTTCAGAGACATCAGAACGCATCTGTATGCATGCGGGTAAGGGTATTTTCCATATTTTTGAGAGTGCAATTTCAAAGTGGTCTACTGTGGAATTGTTGTTTACCTGAAAGGGTTAAGGAACTGTCACAGATTTCCTTAAAGCAAGTCAAGATCAACTCTGCAAAACATACATTTTGTCATGCATTAAAATTCATTTTTGAAATCAGTATAAATTTCTCATTAAAATTAGCCTCAAAAGTACGAGGAGAAGGCTCTATTTTTCACACTGTTATAAAAACCTTCTTCTAACATGGCAAGTATGGCTTATTTTCAATTTAAACCTTTTCCCACATACACGAATCTGTAGCAGACGACTGTGTAAACATCTACACCAAAATATGGAAAAGCGCTATAAATGAAAGAACAATCATTGAATAAAGTTGAAAGCATTGTGGCAAAAGGAAAAATTGCTCATAATGAGCAATTTCTCCTCCTGCCACAATGGTTTCAAATGTCGTCTGCTGCAAAGGCGTCAGAAAGTGTCTGTGTGAAGTTAAGGGTTTTAAAGGATATTAAATTTTACAATTATTAATACAAAAAATACAAATAATCCACATGTTAAATCTACCAGTGTTAAATTAGCCCTTTCTCACATAAGACAAATTATACGGCAGACGACTATGAAGACATCTTGGCAAAAGTATGGAAAATCTATAAAAAGAAAAGTAATATTATGGAAGCATTGAAATCATTGTGGTAAAATGAGAAATTGAGCATTATGATCAAATTTTCCTTTTGTCACAATGATTTCAAAAGTTGTTTGCTGTAGAGGCGACAGAAAGTGTCTACATGAGGGAAAGGATTAAATGACAAGTTTAAGAAAGAGCAGCCAAGCTAGCTTTTAATCCTTTCCCACATAATGAAGCTTTTTGACACCTCTGCAGCAGACGACTTTTTGAAAACATTGTGGCCAAAAAAGAAAATGCTCAAAACAAGCAATTTCTCCTTCTGCCACAATATTTTCAACTCTATTTAATTTTTAAACTTTCATTTATAGAGCTTTTCCATTTTCCCTCACAGAAGATTTCAAAGTCATCTGCCGCAGATTTGTTGTATGTGGGAAAGGGTTAACAATAGTTTGCCATAGTACAGATTAAGATAAAAAAGTTTATGATCAGAATCTAATTAATAAGACCAGATGATCCCTTCTATGGTGAATTGCCCAAACAATTGCATCATCTAGCCCAAGACCCTTCTATGGCACATAACCCTTTTCCTACATACGCAGCAGATGACTTTTAAATCATCTAGAAAGAATTATGGAAAATCTCTGAAAATGATCGTATAATTACTGAAAAGAGTTGAAAACTTTGTGGCAAAAGGAGAAAATGTTTTTAAAAGTTGTCTGCTACAGATGCATCTACAAGTAGAAAAGGGATAAAGAGTGAATCTAGCTGCCATCACCTTGCTTTCACATCTCTATTAATTTCAAGGTCAAATATTTAAGATATTCATATAAATGTTGATGACTGCATCGTTGATGTAATGGTAGATTGTTCGCCTCGGTCGCAGGTTGCTGTTTCCGTCCCTGACAAAATGTTTAAGATGAGCGATGCAAGGGAACGCCAACGCTCGGCTGCTTTTTTCTAAGTCGAAAAAAGGGCATGTCTGAACAATTATTAAAGCCAGAGTTAAGTGACTTTGTGTGTACACGCGTACTGTTCATAGGAACATGTGTACCAAGTTTCATTTGAAATAGTTGAACGTTTTTCAGTTATGTGGTATAAAAATTAAAGTTTTGAAAAAGACAGACAAACTAAAAATTGTCCCTCCTTGGTGTTCAGAGTTGTGGGTTTAGCATACCGGTAACTATGGACTTGCTTGTGTCAAGATAAGAGCACCAGAAGCATTGGTAACTGACGGAAATTGATAATAACTTCTATATAAACAAGTGAATTATGCAAGGTTTGAGAATGTGGAGGTAAGGACAGCTTCCGTTTCTCCTTACCAACACACACAGAAAACCACGATGAATGGTTCAGAGTCAGTATTGCAAAACAACTAGCCACAAAATATACCGGTATATACATGTAGATATTTGGTCAATTTCTACCTGGTTTCTTATTATGCAACAATATAATCTAATAATTATTACAATAAATCAATAGTAGATTTTACTGTTTAAAAATATTAAATACATAGGGAATATTATTAAGCAGTAGCAATAGTTATTTGTGATGTGCGTGAAAAAATTGATCTTGTATGCTTGACAGTCGAGAGAGATGTCATTTTCCCACTTACCGAGTAGACACTACAAAGCCATGTAGAGCTACAGCAACATAATTTTCCCTATGTGTTGATTCAATTTCCTAGCAGCCTTTTGCAAGGGATAACAAGGGTTAGAATGTTGATCAAGTCTGATTAAAGACAGTAATCTCTGTACAGCAATAGCCCCTAATTAAAGTCATACAGAGCAATTTTTAACCATCATAATCATAAAATCAGAAAGCTACAAGCGTGTGAACAAGTGTTTGTGACAATACGATCACACCTCCTTATCAACAGCAGGGAGCATGGCTCATTTTTTATTTATGTATTTCCCTCACTGTAACTGGTAGAGGTGTGGCCCAGAGACAGTCTGATTATCTGTTATAACAAGATAATTCATATTGCAAGATATAACCAAGGGGACAGAACAATGTGTTGGCGAGAAGATTTTCATAAGTATGCCATCATTGGTGATCAAATGGACATTCTTGGAGGTCATCCCACAAACAAACACGTTCTTGTCCATGTCAAATGCAATGCCACCTGGTCCAAGAAGTTGGTCATGCTCGTACTGAAAATGAGGGGTCCCATTATCCAAATCAAACTTGTACAGTTGGTCGGTGTCCCCACAGGATTGGTAAATACTGTTGTCATCCACTGCAAAGTACCAAAGTGAATTAAATTCTCTCCCTTTGGCATCTTTGGTCAATGTTTGCTTGATCTTGCCTTGGAAGTCCATTCTCGATAAAGACCATTCATCTAAATCTTTGCAAAGGCTAACAACAATATCGCCATTGCAATTAGTCAGTCCATAACATTCATATTTTGTTTTAATTTCATGTGACCAACTGTAAGTTTCTTCTATTTTGTAAATACTGATTCTTTTGTCATTTGGATGTGACATAGCCAGCAATTTCTCCTCTTGAAAGATTGCCATTCCCCACGGCTGATACCTTAGTCTGACCTGTGTCTTGTTGTCTTCATCTGCAATATCTATAATATGTAACAGCTTTGCTGTGTCTGCTATGGCAAGGTGAGCATCATCCAAAAATTGGCAATTAATTGCTTTATGGTTCTTTTTTATTCTAATATTTTGTCTCAGAGCTTTCACATGGACCATACTACAATCTTCGAAACTTGCATGTTCATTTGGCAAAACAGGGATATCACTCATGACTCTAACACTTTTTTGTAACTTGCCCAAGTTGATATCATACTTTAGAAACTCTGCAAATTCCTTATTCACTTCAAATTTCATTTGCTTGAATTCATTTGGCAGGCACTCATTTCCTTCCACATACAGGTCAGATCTGATTAGTTTATGTTCTGTTTTCAGTGCTCTGGTTAAGATAAAATGTCTTGGAGTAGATGTATTTAGATGCTGAAGGCTATCTGCAATTTTCAAATGAGTATCTAATCTTTGGACAATTCCTTCACTTTTTCTTCTTTTTTGTTGGATTTCCTTCTCAAGAGCTGCATGCCTTCTTCTTCCATCCTGCATCACATTTGTTTCAAGTTTGTCCATTTTCTTGTTGACCATTTCACGAAGTTGCTTAAGCTCAACAGGAAGATCAGTCATATCCTTTTGTAACAAATGTTCATATTGCCTTTGAATGTTAATAACACCAATCACATGATTCTTGAGGCATTTTGTATTTTCAATTGTGAAAAAAGAAGACAAAGAACTTGAAGTAAGCTGTTCGTTAGACTCTAGCTCAACAATGTCACTACAGTGCCTATGCTCTAGAAAGGCACATGTTGAACAAACAAGCTCCTCATGGTCGTTACAGTAAAACTCAAACTCCTTATCTCTATGTTGAGCACAGTGTAGGAGATTTTTCAACTCGGTTATCTCCAGCGTGGCTTCTGTTCCAGCGCCAATCTGAAGAATGGAGTGTCCCCGGGTTATCTTCAGTTTCTTGTGACTTGAGTGACACTCCAAACACAGATGTTCCTGACAATCGGAACAGAAAACAGTGGCCATTATCGTTTTATTGGTCGACATGCATGGATCACATCCGATTGTACTCTTGGTTTCTGGCGTGCCGTTTTCGTCTTCAACATTGTCATTTCCGTGTTCACTGCAAGGAAGTAGACTCGCCCAATTATCGGAATATGTTCCCTTGCATGGTGCTTCTGTAACCTGTCTACACACAGGACAATCGATTCCATTTTTACTTGGAGTTTTCTTTCGCGGTGAATTCACGATCCATTTTCCAATACAGTCCTTGCAGAACTCATGGCCACATTTAAGCAACCTGGCGTCATTGAACGGCAACTGACATATCGTGCATTCGTTTGTTGTAATGCACTCTTTTTTCAAAGCATCAGCATACGCCATACTTGTTGGGATTTTCCCAAAAATTGAAAGTGAAAGTAAGAGAGTTACGATTCAGGGTAGAGTACTCCTGAAGAACCGACCAATTAGTCTTAGTTTCAGAGTTAACTCCCTTAATCAATTGCGACTATAAATGTAAAACCTTTTTCTTTACCCTCAATGTTATCCCAAATGCATAAAAATCTTCCAGTTATAATATCAACAAACGGTCAGCAGACTTAATTTTGAAAATATTGTGAGAAAAGGAGAAATTGCACACCATTTCATGATTTGCAGTTTCTAATAATTTATTATTTCAAAAACACATTTATCACTTAAATCTACCAGGGACACTGTCCGTGAATTTACATAACAGGTTCAGTGAGAAATTTGGGCCAAGGGTAGCATCAACGATTAGCAAGAGCATCCGCGAATCGAAAACCCAAACTGTTGGGATCGCGAATTTTATTTTTATTTTCGGTTTTCAACCTAAGCACATCGGATATGATAATCTTAGAATACACCCAAGCCTAGGTGGAATAAACCGAGGATTGCTTGTCAGAATTAACTAAATTTTAATTCTACTAACGAAAAATATGCCAGAAAAGAAGACTTAACTCCTTATGATTCTCTCTCACGAATGTAACAATAATGTACTATTATTTAGGTGTTTTTTTTAAATCGGAAAACTAAACTTCATAGTTCTCTAGATTTGCTGAGTATTTCATGTTTTAAAATCCGTATTTAACAAATAAACCGTAAGTTGTGAGTACCAAAAAGAATCCTTATCTAACATGCTATTGGTATGGTGGGTTGATAAGAGAGATATTGAGGTAAAAGACCTTAATCGTCCCCTTATCTAGATCCCTAAATGTCTTGTTTGTCTGTATGTATGGTGTTAAACACCACTTTCATCAAACATTTATTAAAGTTACATCAATGCGGTTCTAGGGTATAACTGGTCCATTTACCAGAGGGTCAGTCGTAGACCTACAGTCCTGAGCGCTAATATCTTACTTTCAGGTTTAATTTTTTTTGAATGGGATTAAATCTACGACCTACCGCACTCGAGGTGGACGCCCTAAAACTAAACCACCGAGACGATGTGATGTTTTCCCCAGTCGGAAAGGGAACTAGTTAACTCTCTATTTTGGCCAACCTTTGGAGCTTTTGAATTAATTGGTAGTTACGATAAGTTACAGAAATGACTTATTGTTAATCATGCGTCGAGCAACATTGGCTCTGCAGTAACGACGAGTGCTGTCACTCGTCGTGAGTTCGAATCCCAGAAGGGACAGAAATGTTGTTTTCGGGCAGTCATATCCTTTAAGCCACTTCGAAAGACGAAACTATTATTAAATGTAAATAATGGCATCGGAGATTTTTGTATGCAATCGTTAGACAAGTCAACAAAAGATACCGATCACTAACGATTTCGGACGGAAAATCTTAGAGCCATCTATGTGAAGTGATAATTTGCATTTCTTTAGACCATAAACAGTAACTTATTGAAGCGCGGCGTCAGTATGGGATAGGTTTTAATTTTGTACCATGGGGTGACGTAATCGAAAAGGGAGCAACCAACAAATATTATTGTAAAGAAAAACTCTGTAATATGTTTGAAAAAACAGCATTTATGATTGAATAAATTGTATTAACTGATTTAAGAAACAACAAGATACAAAATATGTACATCTTTTACCGTTGTTACAAAACTTTAGACACATTTAAATTGTTTTTAATAACTGTTCCCCAACTAACTAGGCTAAGCTTTTTTTATGAGTTGGTTTACGGAGTTCACTAGGCTACGCTCTTTTAATTGTTTGGTTTACTGCTCTGACGACCCTATTCATCAAAGCTCAGAAGAAAAAAATCGGGTGATGGTTTTTCCTATTTATTTCTGTTGTATTACTAAACTTAAAACGTTCCTCCCCATACAGTTGTTTATTTAGACTATTGTATTCTTGCTATATATTGACTATACATGAGAACTTTTTCTTTTAATTTCATAAATGCTTAATTTTGATATTAAATATCTTTAAACTTGTAATTTTTGTTTATATACTCTCTCGTTTTTTGTTATCATACTTCTGCTCAACTGGAAGGAAAATAGACTTCCATCTCTCCTTCCAAAGCTTGTGTCACACTTAACTTATAACTAAAGGCATTAACACTTAAGTTAATATCTGTTAATATTTCAGTATCTATGTTTTTTTGTTTATTTAATTGATCTAGTTAGAGCAGATTTAAAATTAAGAAACTTCAGCTTGTATGACACTTTATTGTTGCAGTCAATGTTAAGTGAACGGCAAACCAAATGGTTGAAGACTTAACTCGTCATTACACGAATAAACTTTACATGCTGAATATCACATAGATCGTAGCATATAAAGTGTATAATCCCTACGTCAAAATTGACCCTTTTTGCTCTTATAGACTATGGTTTTCCAGGTGAGCAATAAAGGAACATCTTGGCCTTCTTGTTTAAGATAAAGGTACATTTGGCCTTCTTGTTCAAAATATTTACATCCTGTCCGTTTGCACAGGTTATTTAAATGTATTGAACTGCATCTGCTTCCCTTTAAGTCATGCTTTAAAATCATGCGCGGCGTCTTTGATGCTTAGCATCAAAATTCGTCTTGTTTCTTTATTTGCATGGTACTTCACGCCGCTCTCAACAATGTTTCAGTTATATCACGGCTTCTCTTAGTAAGTTACAAGTAATACTTGTCCTTTTACCCTGACAACAACGAGTCAGCAGTAATGCTAACCACCAAATCTGAGCGCTAAGGAGGGAATGCCATTACTATGAGCCAATCAGGTATTGAATCTACGACATACGGCACTCAAGACGGACGCCCTTCAACTAGACAACCGAAGCTGTCTACGTAACTCGTGTTTGAGCACTAGTATTTGAGCTGCATCTTGCAATTTGGTGTCTTATAGCTTCTGCACATGGTGAAGGGGTGCAGTGGTATACTGTCGACCTGTCGTACCAGAGGTACTGGGACGAATCACGTGATGGTGCATTGGTAGAGCGTCAGTGTCTCGTACCAAAGGTCCCAGGTTCGAATCCAGTGATGAACTGGTTCTGCTTTTGGGATTTTTGCACATAAAACGGCTCGAGTACTGGTTACGTCTCCAGAAACCAGGAAGCAGAGATCTAGCGTGATTACTATTTAGATGAAAGCTCGTTTCGCAATCGATGTAAAATTAATGAGTTTAAACTTAACTACAGTGAAAACTTTGTATTTTATGTAAAGCGCTTCTATGATGTAATTGTCTAAGGGAAATGACTCGTGCTTCTGTTATGTATTTCATTTTCTAAAGTGGTTCCTTAGACCATAAAACAAATAACATATTTTTAAGGGCGCTTAACTGATCCGATTGAATGGTCTACGGGAAATAACTCGTGCTTCAGATATATTTCGTTTTCTAAAGTTGTTTCCCTTTGACCATAGAATTGATTTTATTTTTCAAAAGTTGACTCCCTTAGACTTTTACAGATTAGCCTACCTAAGACGTTCGTTTTTGTATTCCAATGATGTTATGGTCTAGGGGAAATAACTTATCCTAACGTTGTTTCCCTTAAACCAAATAATCAAATGTTGTCTCCCTATGTATATGGCGTAACGATGCACCGACGTCAGAATAAATGTTAATGTACCTCTAGGAGGCCTTCTAAAATACTAGTTGACATTGTCCAAATGAAAACAACAGTCTACATGGTGTAATGGTTTGATTGATTGATTGTTTGGTGTTTTACACAGCTTTCAACCATGTTTCAGTTATATAACAGCGTTTCCCTGGTAACTTAAACCAGTTCCAGGAATGTGGAGTATAGATTCCTGCCAGTACTAACGGTCCATTTATTTTGACACCAGCCCGTCAGTCGTCAGTCGTAATGCTATCCCACAATCCTGAGCACATAGGAGTACAGCTATTAGTACCGTTTTCAGGCTTTGGTATGACCCAGCCGGGGATCGAACCCGCGACCTCCCACACCCGAAGCGGTAGAGTAGTTCTAAGCATGTCCGTCTCGGGCATTATTGATTTTGGTGACGGAATGTGTCGGCCCAGATAAGCCTGCGCGGGTTGCGCAGGCTGATCTTCGTTGATGCATAAAGCAGAGTCCATAATGTTGGTTTCCTCTTGGAACGGCTCATATATCGCGTATATATATACACATTATGGTGGGAATACTGTGATTCTGGGTCCAATATTAACCGTTCAAAATATTCGGCGGTGAGAATCGTGCAGGACGTATCAATGTACCTGTACACGCTTGTTGTTGTCTCTGCAGCAGACGACTTCTAAAACATTCTTAAGGAGCAATTTCTCCTTTTTGTCACAATGTTTACAACTTTATTTTGACATTAAGTATTCATTCATAGAGATTTTCAATATTTTCCTGACATCATTTCAAAGTCGTCTGCTGCAGATTGGCTGTTTGGGGGAAAGGCTGGTTAACGACGTTTAACATTTGTCGACAGTATGGGGGCAATTAGCATTTTCAACAGAGACTGCTGCAGCAGCCATTAGCAAGATATTTCCGGACCACTTTAATCCTTTACCTTATACTGACGCATTTAAACACCTCTTTTTCATTGGCGTAGCTGCATGTATGCCTTGTAAGCTGTGATTTACATGTTTTTATCAGAACTACCAGTACTGTACTTTAACCCTTTCCCTCATACGACAATTCTGAAGCAGACGATTTTGAACATATTTTGTCAACAAATAGAAAAGTTCTATAATTGAATGGATAACCTATGATTAAAAGTAGAAAACATTGTGACAAAAGGAGAAATTGCTCGTTTTGAGCAATTTCTTCTTTTGTCACTATGTTTTCAAAAAGCTGTCTGCTGCAGAGGCATCAGAAAGTATCTATACAAGTATCTATACAAGGAAAAGGGTTTATAATTATACAAAAAAACAAAAAACAAAAAAAATTATGTAATCATATTAGACAATGGAAAAACCAAGAAAGTCCAGATAAGGAGGGTATGCAACTTTTTTCCCCAAACTATCACTCTTATTTCTTATTATCCAACAAAATCCTATTATGTGGGGTACTCAAAGAATCGTCTCATTGGGAAGATTCTTTTGAGTACCCACAACATAGAGTTATAGGGTCAAATAAGGATATCAGAACATGCAAAATGCATCTTATATGTGTCTCTGATAAACCCCTCTCCTACTGCAGACGCATTTGTAGCATTTTTTCCAGCAGACTGGACACGGTCCTTTCATTCAAATGATTCTGAGATACATGCTGAATAAAAGTAAGAGACCGCCAGAACCTCGTTAAATAAACCAGTCATAAAGTCGAATGAAACAAGAAAAGCTTTTATTACACTAAAGCTATTTACAGACAACTGTATGATGATACATCTGCTACTTTTCCCAAACACAAAATACATAACTGTAATTAATCTTGTTTACAACGATTCCAAATTAAAAGTATAATTTAAGGATCTATATTAAAATACCAATATTCAAGCTTAGGTTTTTGATGTCAAATACTTAAGTTGTTAAACATTCTAACGGAAATTATGCAAAAATATGTTAAGTTGGAAAATAAATATCACAAATATTAACTAATCACAGAGAAATGGTTTTTGATGTCAAATACATACATAAGTTGTTAACCCTTCCCCTCATACGACAATTCTGCAGCAGACGACTTCGAACATATTTTGTCAAAAAATAGAAAATCTCTATAATTGAATGGATAACCTATGACTTAAAAGTGGAAAACATTGTGGCAAAAGGAGAACTTGCTCGTTTTGAGCCATTTCTTCTTTTGTCACTATGTTTTCAAAAAGCTGTCTGCTGCAGAGGGGTCAGAAAGCATCTATACGATAGAAATGGTTAAACATCCTAACGGAAATTATGGTAAAATATGTAAAGTTTGAAATATATATATCACAAATAGAAACTAATCACAGAGAAATTATACACTTCACATGATTTTAGAATTGAATTTTCTTTTTCAAAAAATATCTATGCCAAATGAAATGTGGAATTCTTCAAGTTATAATTATGAAATAAAGAATGAATTATTAATCAATTTTGAACAATTTGACACAATCATGTTAACATAAAAATGTCTCCAAAATGAAAATGTCTCCAAAATGAAAATTTCTATTTTTTCAGCATCTTTTATACATCAGATTACATGATTTTAATTGATTGATTAGAAATGATAAAGAGACACTTTAATTGGACAAGTCCTCGAAGTGGTCAGTGGTCATCTTCAGGAAGCCTATGATCCTAGTTAAGCTCCACCCCTTTTTACCATTTCCCACTTACTGACAACTCTGCAGAAGAAGATGTGTCAAAACATTGTGGCAAATGGAAGAATTGCTCTTTCCATATCGAGGGCTTGGCGTGAAACGGTTGTAACTAAAAACCTATTTTGAAAACCCTGGTTTAGGGGCAATTTTGACCCCTTTGTAAACAATGCAAATTTAGGTGCCATTGCTCAGAATGAGCAATGGCACGAAGTGATTAACATCGTAAAAAAAAGACCAATTTTAGTTACAACCGTTTCACGCCAAGCCCTCGATATGCAACAATGTTTTCAACTCTGTTCAACAATTATGCTCTCTTTTAACCTTTTCCATGATACCGACAACATGTGACGCCTTTGCAGCATTCAATTTCTTCTTTGGCCACAATATTTCAACTTTATTCATTAATTATATATACATTTTTTCTATATTTTGCCTCGATGTCTTCAAAGTTGTCTGCTTCAGAGACATCAGAATGCATCTGTATGCGTGAGGGTAAGGGTATTTTCCATATTTTTGTGAGTGCAATTTCAAAGTGGTCTACTGCGGAATTGTTCTTTTCCTGAAAGGCTTAAGGAACTGTCACAGATTTCCTTAAAGCAAGTCAAGACCAACTCTGCAAAACATACATTTTGTCATGCATTAAAATTCATTTTTGAAATCAGTATAAATTTCTCATTAAAATTAGCCTCAGAAGTACTATAAGGAGGCTCTATTTTTTCACACTGTTAAAAAAACCCTTCTTCTTACATGGCAAGTTTGGCTCATGTTTCGATTTAAACCTTTTCCCACATACACGAAATCTGTAGCAGACAACTGTGTAAACATCTACACCAAAATATGAAAAATCCCTATAAATGAAAGAACAATCATTGAATAAAAATGAAAGCATTGTGGCAAAAGGAAAAATTGCTCATAATGAGCAATTTCTCCTCCTGCCACAATGGTTTCAAATGTCATCTGCTGCAAAGGCGTCAGAAAAAGTCTATGTGAAGGAAAGGGTTTTAAAGGATATTTAATTTTATAATTATTAATACAAACAAGAGGGCCATGATGGCCCTGGATCGCTCACCTTAATTATACAATGTACTGCAATGCAAAACACATCAAGACAATTATTCTGAATGCAACCTCCACAGTGCTAACAATATTTTCCTTCATTTGGCCTAGTGATCTATATTTGTTTTACCTGATATGACCCATATTCCAACATGGACAAGATATCATCAAGAAAGCATTCTGACGTTTCAACTTGCTCAAAGTAAAATGCGGCCTCCGGATTTGGAACCATATTTTTCCTTTATTGACCTAGTTTCTGATCCAATATGACCCATATTCGAACTTGACCTAGATATAATTCAGACAAACATTCTGACCAAACATGGCATCCAAAGTGTTCACAAGATTTTCCTTCAATTTGATCTAGTGACCTAGTTTTTGACCCAGCATGACCCATATTCGAACTTGGCCTACATATCATCAAGAAAAACATTCGGATAAAGTTTCATCATGCTGAAATTTAAAATGCAGTATCCAGTGTTAACAAGATTACCCTTCAATTTGGCCTAGTGACCTAGTTTTCAACCCGGCATGGCCCATATCCGAACTTGGCCTAGATATCATTTAGACAAACATTCTGACCAAATTTCAAGCTGCTGAAGCAAAAAATGCGGCATCCAAAGTGTTAATAAGATTTTCCTTCAATTTGACCTAGTGACCTAGTTTTTGACCCTGCATGACCCATATTCGAACCTGGCCTAAATATCATTCAGCTCAACATTCTGACCAAATTTCAAGCCACTGAAGCAAAACATGCGGCTTCTACAGAGTTAACAAGATTTTCCCTTAATTTGGCCTTGTGACCTAGTTTCTGATCCAATATGACCCATATTTAAACTTGACCTAGATAACTTTAAGACAAACATTCTGACAAAATTTCAAGCTGCTGAAGCAAAAAATGCGGCATCCAAAGTGTTAACAAGATTTTCCCTCAATTTGGCCTAGTGACCTAGTTTTTGACCCGGCATGACCCATATTCGAACTTGGCCTAGATATCATTCAGCTCAACATTCTGAACAAATTTCAAGTTGCTGAAGCAAAAAATGCGGCATCCAAAGTGTTAACAAGATTTTCCTTCAATTTGACCTAGTGACCTAGTTTTTGACCCGGCATAACCCATATTCGAACTTGACCTAGATATTTTTAAGACAAACATTCTGACAAAATTTCAAACTGCTTAAGCAAAAATTGCGGCCTCTGGAGTGTTAACAAGATTTTCCTTCAATTTGACCTAGTGACCTACTTTTTGACCCGACAAGACCCATGTTCGAACTTGACCTACATATCATTAAGACAAACATTCTGATAAAGTTTCAACATGCTCAAGTTGAAAATGTGGCCTCCAGAGTGTTAACAAGATTTCCCTTCAATTCAACCTAGTGACCTAGTTTTTGACCTCATATGGCCCAGTTTCGAACTTGTCCAAGATTTTATGGAGATGAACGTTCTGATAAACTTTCATGAAGATTGGATGCAAAATGTAGCCTGTAGAGTGTTAACAAGCTCAAATGTTGACGACGCACGCCGGACGGACGCCGGACAAAATGTGATCCCAATAGCTCACCTTGCACTTCGTGCATAGGTGAGCTAAAAATACAAACAATCCACATGTTGAATATACCATTGTGTTAAATTAGCCCTTTCTCACATAAGACAAATTATACAGCAGACGACTATGAAGACATCTTGCAAAAGTATGGAAAATCTATAAAAAGAAAAGTAATATTATGGAAGCATTGAAATCATTGTGGTTAAATGAGAAATTGAGCATTATGATCAAATTTTACTTTTGTCACAATGATTTCAAAAGTTGTCTGCTGTAGTGGCGACAGAAAGCGTCGACATGAGAGAAAGGGTTAAAATGACAAGTATTAGAAAGAGCAGCCCAGCTAGCTTTTAACCTTTTCCCACATATAGACGCTTTCTGACACCTCTACAGCAGAAATATTTTTTAGAAACATTGTTGCAAAAGAAGAAATTGCTAAAAACAAGTAATTTCTCCTTCTGCCACAATATGTTCAACTCTATTCATTTTTTAATTTTTCATTTATAGAGATTTTCCAAATTATTCCGCACATGATTTAAAAATCGTCTGCTGCAGATTTGTTGTATGTGGGAAAGGGTTAACAATAGTTTGCATTATTACAGATAAATATAAAAAAAGTTTATGGTCAGAATCTAATAAGACCAGCTGATCCCTGCTAAAATGCATTGCATAAACAATTGCATCACCCAGCATAAGACTTTTCTATGGCGCATAACCCTTTCCCCACATACGACATATCTTCAGCAGACGACTTTGAAAACATCTAGAAAGAATCATGGAACATCTCTGAAAATAAAGGTAAAATTACTGAAAAGAGTTACAAACATTGTGGCAAAAGGAGAAATTGTTTGTTTTGAGGAATTTCTCTTTTTGTCACAATGTCTTCAAAAGCCGTCTGCTGCAGAGGCGTTAGAATGCATCTACAAGTGAGAAAGGGGTAATGAGTGAAAACTAGCTGCATTCAACTTGCTTTCACACCTCTATTCATTTCAAGGTCAAATATTTAAGATACCGTGATCATATAAATGTTGACAACCGCCTCGTTGGTGGAGTGGTCGATTGTTCGCCTCGGGTGCATGTTGCAAGGGAACGCCAACGCTCCGCTTGTAGTAAAAAAAAGGGCATTACTGAATAATTATTAGAGCCAAAATTATGTGACTTGGTATGTACATGCATATTGTACATAGGAACATGTGTATTAAGTTTCATTTGAAAATGTTGAACATTTTTTAGAGGCAAGGTTAAAGTTTTGTGATGCCGCAGACAACGACGCCAAGGGTATCGCAATACCCTGACCTTTTTTCTTCAAAAGACAGACCAGCTGAAAATGGTAGTTAGGGTTTCCCCTAATTGGTGCGCAGAATTGTGGGTAACTGGTAGAGGTTTGGCCCAGAGTCAGTCTGTTTATCTGTTATAACAAAATAACCCCCATTCATACTGCAAGATATAACCAAGGGGACAGAACAATGTGTTGGCGAGAAGATTTTCATAAGTATGCCATCATTGGTGATCAAATGGACATTCTTGGAGATCATCCCACACACAAACACGTTCTTGGCCATGTCAATTGCAATGCCACCTAGTCCAAGAAGTTGGTCATGCTTGTACTGGAAATGAGGGGTCCCATTATCCAAATCAAACTTGTACAGTTGGTCGGTGTCCCCACAGGATTGGTAAATACTGTTGTCATCCACTGCAAAGTACCAAAGCGATTTAAATTCTCTCCCATTGGCATCTTTGTTCAATGTTTGCTTGATCTTGCCTTGGAAGTCCATTCTCGATAAAGACCATTCGTCTAAATCTTTGCAAAGGCTAACAACAATATCGCCATTGCAATTAGCTATTCCATAACATTCATATTTTGTTTTAATTTCATGTGAACTTATACTGCAAGTTTCTTCTATGTTGTAAATACTGATTCTTTTGTCAAATGGATGTGACATAGCCAGCAGTTTCTCCTTCTGAAAGATTGCCATTCCCCACGGCTGATACCTTAGTCTGACCAGTGTCTTGTTGTCTTCATCTGCCATATTTATAATATGTAACAGCTTTGCTGTGTCTGCTATGGCAAGGTGAGTATCATCCAAAAATTGACAATTGATTGCTTTATGGTTCTTTTTTATTAAAATATTTTGTCTCAGAGCTTTCACATGGACGATACTTAAATCTTCGAAACTTGCATATTCATTTGGCAAAACAGGGATATCACTCATGACTATAACACTTTCTTGTAACTTGTAAATTTCTTCTGTAAATTCCTCATTCATTTCAAATTTCCATTGCTTGAATTCATTTGGCAGGCACTCATTTCCTTCCACATACAGGTCAGATCTGATTAGTTCATGCTCAGTTTTCAGTGCTCTGGTTAATATAAAATGTCTTGGAGAAGATGCATTTAGATGCCTAAGGCTATCTGCAATTTTCAAATGAGCTTCTAATCTATGGACAATTCCTTCACATTTCTTTCTCTTTAGTTGGATTTCCTTCTCAACAGCTGCATGCCTTCTTCTTCCATCTTGCAACATATTTGCTTCAAATTTGTCTATTTTCTTGTTGACCATTTCACGAAGTTGCTTTAGCTTAACAGGTAGTTCAATCATATCCTTTTGTAACATATCTTCATATTGCCTTTGAATGTTAATCACACCACTCACATGTTTCTGGAGACATTTTGTATTTTCAAATGTGAAAAAAGAAGAAAAAGAACTTGAAGTAAGCTGTTCGTTAGTCTCCAGCTCTACAATATCACTACAGTGCCTATGCTCAAGAAAGGCACATGTTGAACAAACAAGCTCCTCGTGGTCGTTACAATAAAACTCAAACTCCTTATCTCTATGTTGAGCACAGTGTAGGAGATGTTTCAACTCGGTTATCTCCAGCGTGGCTTCTGTTCCAGCGCCAGTTCCAATCTGAACAATGGAGTGATGTTTGCTCATCTTTAGTTTCTTGTGAATTGATTGGCACTCCAAACACAGATGTTCCTGACAATCGGAACAGAAAACCGTGGCCATTATCGTTTTATTGGTCGACATGCATGGATCACATCCGACTGTAATCTTAGTTTCTGGCGTGCCGTTTTCGTCTTCAACATTGTCATTTCCGTGTTCACTGCAAGGCAGTAGACTCGCCCAATTATCGGAATATGTTCCCTTGCTTGGTGCTTCCGTAACCTGTCTACACACAGGACAATCGATTCCATTTTTACTGGATGGGATTTTCTTTCGCGGTGAATTCACGATCCATTTTCCAATACAGTCCTTGCAGAACTCATGGCCACAATTCAGCAACCTTGCGTCATTGAACGGCAACTGACATATCGTGCATTCGTTTGTCGTAATGCACTCTTTTTTCAAAACATCAGCATACGCCATATTTGTTGGGATTTCCCGAAAGATTGAAAGTGAAAGTTGCCATCGAATTACGATTCAGGGGAGAGTACTCCTAAAGAATTGTTTCAGAGTTAACTCCATTAATCATCTCCTTGCGATAGTGAATGAATGAATGTATATTGTTTTATGGCGCATCGACAGCTAAGGTCATTTAGCGCGCAATTAAATTTAATTGCGATAGTGACTAGAACAATCAATGCTATCACAAATGCACTTAAATTATGCTTACAATTTGATGAACTTGATGACTTGAAAAAATATGATATCAACAAAATGGTAAACAGACTACATATTGAGAAAAGGAGAAATTGCAAATCATTTGCAGTTTCTAACAAAATGTTTATTTCAAATACACATTTAACACTAAATTTTACATAACAGGTTCACTGAGATTTTTTGGCCAAGGGTCCCATCAGCGATTAGCAAGAGCATCCGCGAATCGAAAACCCTAACCATTGGGATCGCGAAAATTTATTTTTATTTTCGGTTTTCAACCTAAGCACATCTGATATGCTAATCTTAGAATACATCACATTCCTATGTGTATAAACCGCGGATTCCCAGACAGAATTAAACTAAAGTGTCAATTCTACTAACGAAAACAATACCAGAAAGGAAAACTTGACTCCTATTGAAGCTCTCTCACGAATGTAGTAATAATATATATATATATTTTTTTTAATCGGAAAAATAAACTTCAACGCTCACTAGATTTGCTGCGTATTTCATGTTCTAAAATCCGTATTTAACAAATAAACCCTAAGTTGAGAGAACCAAAAAGAATCCTTATTTAACATGCTATTGATATGTTGGGTTAATAAGAGAGATATTGAGGTAAAATACCTTAATCGTCCCCTTATCTAGATCTCTGGATGTCTTGTTTTTCTGTACTTATGGTGTTTTACACCGCTTTCAACAAACATTTCTGAAGTTACATCAATGCGTTTCTAGGGTATAACTGGTCCATTTACCCGAGGGTCAGTCGTAGACCCACAGTTCTGAGCGCTAATATCTTACTTTCATTTTTAAAATCTTTTGAATGGGATCAAATCTACGACCTACCGCACTCGAGGTGGACGCCCTAAAACTAAACCACCGAGACGATGTGATGTTTTCCGCGCCAGTCGGAAAGGGAACTAGTTGACTCTCTATTTTGGCCAACATTTTGAGCTTTTCAATTAATTGGTAACATTGGCTCTGCAGTAACGACGAGTAATGTCACTCGTTGTGAGTTCGAATCCCAGCAGGGACAGACATATTTTTTTCGGGCAGTCATATCCTTTAAACCACTTCGAAAGACGAAACTAATATTAAATGTAAATAATGGCATCGGAGATTTTTGTATGCAGTCGTTAGACAAGTCAACAAAAGATACCGATCTCTAACGATTTCGGACGGAAAATCTCAGAGCCATCTATATTAAGTGACAAGAGAAAGTTGATGCAAGGCATCAATGTCGCCGGAAAAGACTGCATTGATTTATTTATGTATTCTTGACTTTCCTTAGTCTATTCAAACATTAGGAACGTTGATTTATTATTTGTTTTTATTTACCTTCGCCGTGCAGAATTAACTATTTGGCGAGCAGACAAAGTTAGATACAAGGGAGTCCGGGTGCGATACCCTAGCTCTTTCCGAAAAGACCCCTTGGTTCTTTTACGTGCCCGGTGTATAGCACCGATACACGCGAGGTTATTTTTCCTGGAAAGGACCAGTACTTAACCTCTAGTTGAGTGGGGGACGCTTAAAAGCATCCCTCAAATTTCCAGAACCTGGACCGGGATTTGAACCCCAGACCTCTGGATTGACAGTCCAGTGTGTTAACCACTGGACTACCCCGCCACTCAGGAACGTTGAAATGAAAACATTTGCTTATACATTTTATATACATACCTATACATTAGGGTATCTATAAATAATCAGGGACAATATATGTTATACACGGTCCCTGAAATAATTAACGAAATGTGTACACATTTATCTTGGCTTAAATTTAATTTTGCTGTTGTTACTTATTTAAATAATAGTATTCATTCATATAATTTCAATGTGTGTCAATCTTATTCGAATCACAAGGTAAATATCCTGGTATTGCTTTAAAGGGAGGTAATTTGAAGAAAACAAAAGTCTTCAAAATGAGAAATATATCAGCATTACCGTCTACAGTTTAAATTGTTCTATTGTTTGTGGATTTAAAAATGTTCTTTTTTTCTTATTTCTACATGTACAACGAAATATTGCGGCTTCTCTTTGACGCTTTGCGTCAAACATTCGTCTTGTACTTGTCTAAAATAAAATAATATCACTCGCTTTTTCATATCGAAATGCGCATGCGCGAAAATCGATGTTAAAGGTCACGAAACTACACAACAGAATAGGGTCTATATTTAGCTTAGAAACAGTTCCTACTTTAGATATTCATGGATTAACATTATTAAATGAATTCTACACAAATCAAGACATCTCTTTGAACATGAAAACAACATTTAGTAAGTTAACATTGCTATTAAAAGGAGAATCCGAAATTGACCTCAATGATGACACATAAGAGTCTGCATTAGGGGGTGTTGGTTCACGTCTTGAAGGGACCACTTTTGTCTTCGTAAATAAGACAAAAAACTTAAATGCGAGTGAAATAAAAAAAAATGCAAACATTAAAAAATCGGAATATTTATTTCATTTTATATGTGTCATTTATTAGTGTTCGTAAACAACCACAATTGTAATATGTTCAAATCATCTAGATTTGTTTCTTTCTAATAATAAGCCGCCCTCCCATGTGATTTCCGAAAAGCTATTAAAAATAGAAGTCGCGGGCTTCTGCCCGGCGACTAATAATTTGCATTTCTTTAGACCATAAGCAGTAACTTGTTTGTTTATTTGCACGGTACTTCACGCCACTCTCAACAATGTTTCAGTTATATCACGGCTTCTCTTAGTAAGTTACCAGTAATACTTGTCCTTTTATCCTGACAACAGCGAGTCAGCAGTAATGCTAACCCCCAAATCTGAGCTCTAAGGAGGGAATGCCATTACTATAAGCCAATCGGGGATCGAATCTACGAAATACGGCACTGAAGACGGACACCCTTCTACTGGAAAACCGAAGCTGTCTCCGTCACTAGTGCTAGTAGGGCACTAGTATTTGAGCTGCATCTTGCAATTTGGTGTCTTATAGCTTCTGCACATGGTCAAGGGCGTACCGCCTATTACGCACAACCATTACGCACAATACGCACGTGCGTAAAGAAAATTCAACAACCATTGTCCATTTTAGAATATCAACACTGTAAATTGTAAAAAAACAGGATAGTGCGTATAAAACATTCTTCTCTGGTTACGCCCTTGACCAATGGTGAAGGGGTGCAGTGGTAGACCTGTCGTACCAGAGGTACCGGGACGAATCACGTGATGGTGCATTGGTAGAGCGTCAGTGTCTCGTACCAAAGGTCCCAGGTTCGAATCCAGTGATGAACTGGTTCTGCTTTTGGGATTTTTGCACATAAAACTGCTCGAGTACTGGTTACGTCTCCAGAAACCAGGAAGCAGACATCTATCGTGATTACTATTTAGATGAAAGTTCGTTTCGCAATCGATGTAGAATTAATGAGTTTAAACTTAACTACAGTGAAAACTGAGTAGGCCCTGTGCATCCAAATCAGACTTAAATAGCATTCACTGTCCGTTTACATGTTATGCAAGCCAAGATGTATCTTTTGACGCAAAAACTAAATATGTAGCTACATTAGTCCCGTTATGAAGAGTCATTAAGACCCACACTCGCCGGTTTTTGTTTGATTTATGTGGGGTTGTATGCAGTTTTCAACATTACTTTAGTTATGTCTCGGCGACAGTTCACTTATTCATGATTTTGTGGTAAACAAACCAGCACTAGGCTAGGACATGTGCTCTGCCCAGGGACACTCCACAATGACCGCTGATCCGGGACGGCCGGTTCCAAAAACTCCGACGCTATCTACTCGGTCACGGCGGATTCTAAAATCGCAGGACCTGGCTCATTAATATGCTGAATTACTACCACTTTTATCACGACCAATGCTTTTTGAGAAAATCATGAATATCCATGAAATGTTAATGAAAAAAACATCTTTGCTAAGAACTAATGAGTGAATAGTAAACAGAAACAGACCAATATAAGATCATGGGTTACAGTTTACGCAAATGTTGTTTAAAAGCGTGCATAAAACGCTTTGGATGTTTTCCTGGTTCATTCATAGGGGCCTGGCACGCTTTTA
Source organism: Serripes groenlandicus (assembly GCA_031761405.1). Lineage (NCBI taxonomy): Eukaryota > Metazoa > Mollusca > Bivalvia > Cardiida > Cardiidae > Serripes > Serripes groenlandicus. The sequence continues at coordinate 41,954,288 of JASEVX010000006.1, read as the reverse complement.
ATTGTTTTTTTTATATTATATTATATAAAGACGTCTATATATAACAACATAACATACTGTCTTTAATACCCCTGTGTGTGCTTTTCGAGTATTCCTATTGTTATGAGAATCGCTATTGATATATTGCCCTGACACATACATGCATACTATTGGTTACCCTCCTATGATCATTCCGAAGTAAATGGAAGATATTTTTTGTTTTGTTTTGTTTTTTAACCTCGCCGAGTAAAGTTAACTATTTGGCGAGCATGAAAGATAAGTTGATAAAGCTATGAAAACTGAGTTTGACACACCCCTTTTGCTTGAAATCTTAAAGTGCTAAGTGCGCCCGCCTTTGCTGCGGGAGTTCGCGGGTTCGATCCCCGATTATACCAAATACTTTGAACATGGTAGTAATGGCTGTCCTCCTTGGCGCCTAGGGTTGCGGGGTTAGTATTATGACTGACTTGCTGTTGTAAGGATAACAGGAGCAGTAGTAATGGAAGCTTTCCCAGGAAAACGCCGTGATATATATAAAAAACTGTTGAAAGCGGCTTTAAACGACAAACAATCATTCAATTGAACTGGTAAGTATACATGTTCTTACGGTAAGCGACCTGATTTCTATTTTGTTATGATTGTAATGGTATAAAGAAAATAAATCGTACTTACTTTAGTATTCAAAAAATACTTCCCTTAGGCAACTATACTGGTAAACTGGTAAACTGAATGCAAGCAAACCAGGAACTTTTGACGTGATAAATCTGCATTTCGTCATTTCGTCGTTTATCAGTTTTCTACCTAACATGTTATGGTCTAGGGGAAAAAACTCGTGCTTCTGATGTTTATTTCAATTTCTTAAAGGAATACGCTTTGCTCAGTTTAAACTATATAACACTAAATAGCCCTACAGTAATTTATCATTTTGATGTAAAACATTTTTTTTTACATTCTGTAACTACCAAGATATATGCTTTTAAAGTCACGTCGTTATCGATTGCCTATGGTCGTCGCCATATTTGTTTATATTCAACTTTCTGTGTTTCCATTAGACCATAAAACAAATAACATTTTTGAAATGTTGTCTCCCTTAGACTATGAGCGAAGACTGTGAAATTGGATGGTCTAGGGGAAATAACTCGTGCTTCAGATATATTTCATTTTTACAGTTGTTTCCCTTAAACCATAACATTGATATTATTTTTCAAAAGCTGTCTACCTTAGAATAGCCTACCTAAGACAGTCGTTTTTTTATGGTCTATGTAATATAACTCGTGCTTCTGATATATAACATTTTCTAAAGTTGTTTTCCTTAGACAATGAAATGAATTACATTTTTCAAAAGTTGTCTATCTTAGACTATTGCAGGATAGGTTAGCTTAGTCGCTTGTTGTTGGTCTTTGTATTTTATGTAAAGCGCTTCTATGATGTAATTGTCTCAGGGAATTTTCATTTTCTAAAGTTGTTTCCTTAGACCATAAAACAAATAACATGTTTTAATATTTGTATTCCTTAGACAATTCCAGGGTAACTGAGCTAAGAGGGCGCTTAAATGGTCCAATTTAAGATAATGAATGGTCTAGGGGAAATAACTCGTGCTTCAGAAATATTTCGTTTTCTATAGTTGTTTCCCTTAGACCATAGAATTTATTTTATTTTTTAAAAGTTGTCTCCCTTAGACTTTTACAGAATAGCCTACCTAGACGTTCGTTTTTGTATTCCAATGATTTTATGGTCTAGGGGAATTAACTTGTACTTCTGATATATTTCATTTCCTAACGTTGCTTCCCTTAAACGAAAAAATCAAATGATGTCTCCCTTAGACCATTGCAGGGCAGCTTTTCAAAATTGAATGGTCTAGGGGAAATAACTCGTGTTTCAGATATATTTCGTTATCGGTAGTTGTTTCCCTTAGACCATAAAGATTATTATATTTTTCAAAAGTTGTCTCCCTTAGACCATTGCGGAATAGACTACCTAAGATGGTCGTTTTGTAGTCCAATGATTTTATGATCTATGGTAAATAACTCGTGCTTCTGATATATTTCATTTCTTTAAGTTGCTTCCCTTTGACCATTAAATGAATTACTTTTCGAAAAATGGTCTCTCTTAAACCATTGCAGGATAGTTTAGCGTATTTTGCACGGAGAGAATACTCATAACCTTCTAAGTGAATAAGGGTCTTGCTTAATACAAGACAGAGTTATTGAATTCTTAACCTAAAAATGTGTGTTTTTCCAAGCTGAAATTCATAGTGGTATCAAACATGGGGCAAAGCATGAAAATGTTTTTTCTTAAAGGCATCAAACAGACAAACAAACGTTTGCTTAGATATAAATTGGAGCTTAGCAAATAAGTCATCTTATGACCGTAAACATTGCATGGACTTTCAATACAATATTCTCAGAAGAAAAAGTTAATTTACTGCTTATATGATGCGACTCAAATTTGGAAAACAAAAGAATAAAAGTAAAACCTATTTACCTACCGTATAGTTCATTTTTGATCAAGTTTTTATCAAACAGTTTTGAAAATTAATGATATTTCATCTTCATGATTAACAAACGGGGTAAAAAAAAAAATATCTGTCTAGGTCAATAGTTCATGTGTCCATCCCGTTTGTCATTTACAGCTAAACACCGGCGTCTCATATCCTGCATTTGTTCAGTTATATCACTGCGTTTCCTGGGTAAGGTACCAATACTACTGGTCCGTGTATGCCCGACAACATTCAGTCAGTAGTAATGATAATCCCGCAATCCTGAGCTTCTCATACAGTTTATGAGTTTTTATATCACGTGAACAGGTAGTCTTTCCTATTCCTCGAGCAGGGCCTGTCCAAGATTCATTCCATTATTGACGTCACATCTGATATGTGCTTACCGTCCTAGATAATCTCAGACATACGCAATCGGGGCAAAATCATGTGATTTCGCGGGCCAATCAATATGATCAATGTTGTTTATCCCCAGAAGGTTCTCTGTATAACGGGCAGTGTGACATCGCATTATCTTGGTGGAGAAATGACGGTTGGCTATATAAGGGAGATGACGGGAACAATAATCAGTACATAACAATAACGATCGTATTTAGATTTCCTCTGTGTGATATGCCGCTCCACACCAAAACATTTTCCACCAACGTAGCGATCACGTTGGATGATGTTAGCACGGTCAAGTCTTTCCTATTTCCGTCTCCATACTCACATCTTGCCATCTTCTCCATGAAGAATAATGGTGTACACATCTATAAAAATGATCCTACCATCCTATCCATCCACCATGTTGTCGACCCAAATTAAGACGTGGTGCATGGTGACGTAGGCCTCCGTTCAATGAGATAGCAACGTAAGGGCGACAAGCTCAAAGTCTTGCATCAGTCAGCCGATTACAGGCCGTGAACAATCGAAATCCTGGTAAGTTGAGTTACAGGCTTACCTGAAACTATGATGCGAATACGTCACAATTAATTTAGGTCACAATTAATTTAGGGATTTTCTAGTGGCGTCACGAGGTTAACCTGATCACGCCCTGTTTGTCTGACGGAATCGTACTTGTAGACGAGACATTGTCAGTTTATGTACGCCAACAACTTTACATAGTCAGTTTTGAACAGCCCGTTATGCAATACTGCAAACTAATTAACCTACATCCGTTAAACCGCCAAATATATAGTTCCATCAGTGATGCAGAGACACGATTAATAATAATCATGTCAGTGCTACTTTGGTACCGGATTGATACTTAGAAAATAATACTTGAGATTTACCGAGAAAATATCTTCATAGAGTTAAAATATGTAAATATTATCTTTCTTCATGTTTTGGCAGATAATAAATATCATTGCGCGTGCGTTCTATCTGCCATACAAAGTACTCTCAATACACCTCACCAAAATGGAAAGTCCAAAAGGTTCTATTAATAGCTCGCGAGACTGGTTATCGATTGTTCTTAAATCTCAATAGTATAAACACTTTATTTTGTAGTTGTTGCAATATATAAAAGCGTCTAGATGATACGACTGGCTTACACAAGTTTAAAGGACGCTATGGCATGTAATGTACAAGTTAGACACGTCTGTACGATCTAGCGTCAATAAGCAATCAATGCTGAAAGTGTAGCCGAATGGAGTTGGAGATCGAGCATTATCGTATATGCCTATATATATAGAAAATACTGCTTGTTACTTTGCAGGATTTTCTACACGATCGCCACTTCTGTGCCATCGCCGCTTTGATTACTTAATGGAGTTTTCTTTCGCGGTGAATTCACGATCCAGTTTCCAATACAGTCCTTGCAGAACTCATGGCAACATTTTAGCAACCTGGCGTCATTGAACGGCAACTGACATATCATGCATTCGTTTGTTGTAATGAACTCTTTTTTCAAAACATAAGCATACGCCATACTTGTTTGGAATTTTCCGAAATATTATAAATGAAAGTAAGAGAGTTACGGTACAGGGGAGAGTACTCCTGAATAATCGACCAATTAGTTTCAGAGTCAACTCCCTTAATCAGACTATAAATGTAGAAACTTCTTTTCCCTCAATGGTCTCACAAATGCATTAAAATTATGCTTCCGGTAAAATATCAACAAACGGTCAGCAGGCTTAATTTTGAAAATATTGTGAGAAAAGGAGAAATTGCACACCAAATTGAAGGACAATATTGTTAAAACTCCAGAGGCCGAATTGTTACGTCGAGCAAGTCAGAATGTTTGCCTTGAGGATGTTTAGTCTATGTTCGAATATGGGTCATATAAGGTAAAAAAACCTAGATCATTAGATCAAATGATGGAAAATCTTGTTAACACTGTGGAGGTTGCATTTTGAATTTTTGTCAGAATAACTGTCTTGATGTGTTTTGCATTAGAAATCACATTGTATAATTAAGGTGAGCGATCAAGGGCCATCATGGCCCTCTTGTTTATGTTTCTTTGCAAGTGTATGCTTATGTGCTCTCACGTGCTCCTATTCTATTAAATCGTTCACTATGTGCTGTTAATTGTTATCAATATATTTCTTTTTTTCGCCCGCCTGTGCACAAAGTGCTCAAGGTGAGCTATTTTGTCCGGCGATGTCCTGTGATGTGCTTCATCAACAATTGCCTTGTTAACACTCTACAGGCTAAATTTTACATCAGATATTCATGAAGTTTATCAGAACATTCATCTCCATCAAGTCTTGGACAAGTTCTACGACTGGGGCATATGAGGTCAAAAACAAGGTCGCTAGGTCAAATTGGTGGAAAATCTTGTTAACACTCTGGAAGCTGCATTTTTGGCTTTGAGTATGTTGAAACTTTATCAGAATGCTTGTCTTAATGATTTTTGGGTCAAGTATGAATCTGGATCATGTTGGGTTAAAAAGTAGATCACTAGGTCAAATTGAAGGAAAATATTGTTAACACTCTAGAGGCCGCAATCTTTAAAATTTGGTCAGAATGTTAATCTTAATGATATCTAGGCCAACTTGAAGGGAAATATTGTTAACACTCTGGGGTTGCATTTTTAAATTGAGCATGTTGAAACTGTATCAGAATGTTTGTCTTGATGATATGTAGGCCAATTTGAATATTGGTCATGTCTGTTCGAAAACCAGGTCACTAGGCCAACTTGAAGGAAAATCTTGTCAACACTGTAGGAGCCAATTTTTTTAAAATTTGGTCCGAATGTTTATCTTAACTATATCTAGGCCAAGTTTAAGTATGGGTTATGCCGAGTAAAAACAAGGTCACTAGGCCAAATTGAAGGAAAATCTTATTAATACTCTTGAGGCCGCATATTTTGCTTCAGCAACTTGAAACTTTGTCAGAATCTTTGCATTGATGATATCTAGTCCATGTTTGAATATGAGTCATATCATGTAAAGAAAAAATAGGTCACTAGGCCAAATGAAGGAAAATCTTGATATCACTACTTCGAAACTACCATTTAATGTAATATAAACACTCCTAATGGTATCGGAGATTTCCGTATGATTTCCGTATGATTTCCGTATGAAGTCGTTAAACAAGTCCATAAACAATACCGATCTCTTTCGAGTTCGGACGGAAGTAACCGAGTCTACTCGTGTAACCGTTCTAGTATGGAAATTGTAGGATGGTTAATCCGCATTTCTTTAGACCATAAAGAGTAACTTGTTTGTTCGTTTGTATGCTGCTTTACGTCGCCCACAACAATGTTTCCGTTATATCATGGCGTTTCCTTGTTATGCTACCGGTATTACTGGTACTTTTATCCCAACACCAGCGAGTCCGTCGTAATGCTAACCCCCAAATATGAGCACTAAGGAGGGAATGCCATTACTATGAGCCAATCGGAGATCGAATCCACGACATACGGCACTCAAGACGGACACCCTTCCACTAGACAACCGAAGCTGTCTCCGTAACTCATGCTTGTGTATTAGTATTGGAGCCGCATCTTGAAATTTGGTGTCTTATAGCTTCTGCGCACAGTGAAGGGATGCAGTGGTAGACGGTCGACACCTCGTACTAAAGGTCCCAGGTCGAATCCCGTGATGGTGCATTGGTAGAGCGTAAGTGTCTCGTACCAAAGGTCCCGGGTCGAATCCCGTGATGGTGCATTGCTAGAGCGCAAGTGTCTCAAACCGAAGGTCCCGGGTCGAATCCCGTGATGGAGCATTGGTAGATCATCAGTGTCTCGTACCAAAGTTTCCGGGTCGAATCCAGTGATGGTGCATTGATAGAGCGTCAGTCTCTCGTTCCAAAGGTCACGGGTCGAAACCCGTGATGGTGCATTGGTAGAGCGTCAGTCTCTCTTTCAAAAGATACCGGGTAGAAACCCGTGATGGTACATTGGTAGAGCGTCAGTTTCTCTTTCGAAAGATCCCGGGTCGAAACCCGTGATGGTACATTGGTAGAGCGTAAGTCTCTCGTACCAAAGGTCCCAGGTCGAATCCCGTGATGGTGCATTGGTAGAGCATCAGTGTCTCGGACCACAGTTCCCGGGTCGAATCGTACCAAAGGTCTCGGTCGAATCCAGTGATGGTGCATTGGTAGAGCGTCAGTCTCTCGTACCAAAGGTCCCGGGTCGAATCCCGTGATGGTGCATTGGTAGAGCATCAGTGTCTCGTACCAAAGTTTCCGGGTCGAATCGTACCAAAGGTCCCGGGTCGAATCCCGTGATGGGGCATTGGTAGAGCGTAGTGTCTCGTACCAAAGGTCCCGGGTCGAATCCCGTGATGGGGCATTGGTAGAGCATCAGTGTCTCGTACCAAAGTTCCCGGGTCGAATCCCGTGATGGTGCATTGGTAGAGCGTAAGTCTCTCGTACCAAAGGTCCCGGGTCGAATCCCGTGATGGTGCATTGGTAGAGTGTAAGTCTCTCGTACCAAAGGTCCCAGGTCGAATCCCGTAATGGTGCATTGGTAGAGCATCAGTGTCTCGTACCAAAGTTTCCGGGTCGAATCGTACCAAAGGTCTCGGGTTGAATCCCGTGATGGTGCATTGGTAGAGCGTCAGTCTCTCGTACCAAAGGTCCCGGGTCGAATCCAGTGATGGTGCATTGATAGAGCGTCAGTCTCTCGAACTAAAGGTCCCGGGTCAAAACCCTTGATGGTTCATTGATAGAGCGTCAGTCTCTCGTACCAAAGGTACCGGGTCGAATCCAGTGATGGTGCATTGGTAATGCGTCTCTCTCTCGTTCCAAAGGTCCCGGGTTCGAATCCGGTGATGGTTCTGCTTTTTGGATTTTTGCCCATAAAACTGCTCGAGTACTGGTTACGTCTCCAGGAAGCAGACATCTAGCGTGATTACCAATTACTAAATAGACATCTAGCGTGATTAATGTTTAGATGAAAGCTCGTTTCGCAATCGATGTAGAATTAATAAGTTTAAACTAAACTACAGTGAAAACTAAAGTGGCCCATGTGCATCCAAATCAGACATAAATAGCATTCACTGTCCGTTTACATGTTATGTAAGCCAATATGTATCTTTTGACGCAAAAGCTATTCATGAGTTTGTGGTAAACAAACCAGTACTAGACTAGGACATGTTCCCTGCTCAAGGACACTCCACAATGACCGTTGTGCCGGGACGGCCAGTTCCAGAAACTCCGACGCTAACCACTCGGCGGCTACGGCGGATTCGAAAATCGCAGGACCTGGCTCATTTTATATGCTGAATTGCTACCACTTATCACTTGTATCACGACCAATGCCTATTGAGAAACTCTTGAATAGTCATGACATGTTAATGAAATAATCTCTTTGGTAAGAACTAATGAGTGAATAGTAAACAGAAACAGACCAATATAAGATCATGGGTTACAGTTTACGCAAATGTTGTTTAAAAGCGTGCATAAAACGCTTTGGATGTTTTCCTGGTTCATTCATAGGGGCCTGGCACGCTTTTAATTTCTTTCATATACTTTTATATATAGACGTCTATATATAACATAACTTACTGTCTTTAATAGCTTGCCGTCTGTTCCCATTGTTATGAGAATCGCTATTGATATATTGCCCTAAATCGCAATGCATACTATTGTTTCCACGCTATGACCATTCCGAGGTATATGGAACATAAGTTTTTTTCTTTCTTTCTTTTCTAGCCTCGCCGGCGTTAAATTAACTATTTGGCGAACATAGAAGATACGTGGGTGGGGTAATACGCTATGAAAAGTGAGTTTGACACACCCTTTTTGCTTGCAACCTTTAACTGCTAAGTGCGCCCGCCTTTGGTGCGGAAGGTCGCGGGTTCGATCCCCGGTCCAATCATACCAAATACTTTGAATATTGTAGTAATGGCTGTCCTCCTTGACACACAGGGTTGTGGGGTTAGTATTATGACTGACTGGCTGTTGTAAGGATAAAAGGACCAGTAGTACTGGAAGCTTTCCAAGGAAACGCCGTGATATAACTGAACAATTGTTGAAAGCGGTTTAAAACGCCAAACAGTCATTCAATTTAACTGGTAAATATACAATGTTCTGACGGTAATCGATTTAATTTCTATTTTGTTTTCCTAAACGAATGCGAGAGACCTGGTTATAAATAGAGGATCTTACATGAGTGCTTATTTGTTATTGTTTTTATGAAAAGAGTCGACTGAAATAATATGACGCGAGGCTTTGCCGAGCGTCATATTCGTTTCAGTCGACGAGTTTCATAAAAACAATATCAAATAAGCACGAATGTAAGATTCTATTTATCACATAACACCATAAAAAGATTGTTTTCAATCTTTAAATCGATCTTTCTTCGTCCTCATATAAACAGTGACCGAAGTTCACCCCGAAAATCTACTCGGCAGAGCCTCGCGTCATATTATTTCAGTCGACTCGTTTCATAAAAACAATATCAAATAAGCACGAATGTAAGATTCTATTTATCACATAACACCATAAAAAGATTGTTTTCAATCTTTAAATCCATCTTTCTTCGCCCTCATATAAAAAGTGACCGAAGTTCACCCCGAAGTTCTAATGCATACTTCCACTGTAAAAAATAGTCCCTATCAATAACCTTTTGATTTTATACAAAATTAGCAACAAGGCACTTATAACATTTCATTTATCGAGATTTATTCTCTTTAAACAATATTTTTAATAAATGACGAAATTCAGAACAATTGTAAACAATATGCTGTCATTTAAAGTGACGTCACACTGGAGTGACGTCACACGCGTGCTGTGAGTCGGCTATTTATGTAACTAGTTACATATGATATTTATGTCACTGCTTTATGTCACTCCTGGAGTGCAAGTTATGTGATAAAAACATATGAGCTGAGAATGACGATAAAAGTTTATGAACACTTTCCCACATACATCAAAAGGGGGGGAGGGGATTCAAGGCATATCGTTTGTTTGCAACGCTATCGTAGTAGGACCCCATTTACAGATATGAGCCCTCCCGCGAGGAAACCTACAGTATGGTCCCTGCTTAATGTATCGACTTTTATCAGCCTGCGCAGTTCGCACATACTGATCCGGGCCGACGTATTCCGTCTCAGGGGGATAAAGGTATAGAGTAATGATTCCTGAAACAGAACATCAACAAAAGGCGAAGAGTGTTTATCCGGGTAAACCTGCGCGGCATGCTTAGGATGATCCGGGTCGATACTTTACGCAGAGTCCACACTGTTGGTTTTCTCAGTAGGGACGGCTCACAAAATCCAGAATATGCACATGGAACCATAATAATTGAAGGTGGTTCGTTAAAGAAAGCTCTGGTGAGACTATAAAAATGCACTGCTCGCCAAGACTAGGCCGAGACTAGGTTGTTCGTATAGGTTGCAAGTACCCTTTGAATCTGACGCGACCCCCTTTTGTTTGTTTAGCCATACGTACACATATAGCTAACACAATAAGAGCCAATTTGTTTCAATTAAACTGCCCTGTGTTCCATAGTCACCAAACCCAAAACCTGTTTTGCGAAACCTATATAGGTTTCGTCGATAATCCGTGCATTAGTCGGTAAACCAAACCTGTTTGACGGGATTATATGCATAATACAGCCCTGTGTTCCATAGTAAACACAACGTGAACACGTTTTGTCTATGGAGCGGAACGAAACCTACCTGTATTATGCATGTAATCCCGTCAAACAGGTTTGGTTTACCGACTAATGCACGGATTATCGACGAAACCTATATAGGTTTCGAAAAACAGGTTTTGGGTTTGGTGACTATGGAACACAGGGCAGGTATGTTTCGTTCCGCTCCATAGACAAAACGTGTTTACGTTGTGTTTACTATGGAACACAGGGCTGGTTTTATGTTGTGGTTTAAGGTTTCAACAGTTTAATATCAAACCAAAACTGGTTTACAGGGTTTGGATTTTTCGCCACAAACGGCCGGTTTTGAGAACAACATGGCTTGACTTTGATACAAATGTTTTTTCTGGTCATAGTTACATAATAAAACGAGTAAATAAAGTATTTATATGTTTAAAAATCCAAATATATTCTAATGACTATTATCAGACTATGTCTGAACCCAGTCTAGTGCATTTCCACATGTTAGGGCTAATTTAAGAGGTTCAGTCGCCATTTTCTCTCTTCCAAGTGAACATGTATTCGGATACATCAAACCTCCGAAACCACATTCGACAGCGGTTTGATCGGTTTAAGAAAACAGTTTTAAAATTGTGTAAACAAATGGAAAAAACAAATGGATGGTTTACGAAACTAGTTTTAAACCGAAACTAGTTTATGCGCAACAAACGGGCCCTAAGTGAAAACGATCTTTCGGTGTTCTTTATGTGTTCAACCCAATATTGAAATGAACTATTCATCTTAACAAAAAATCCATTGGTTATATTGTAAAAAGGTGGTAGCTTTTGTTTTCAAACCAATATTAAAATAAAAATCTTCTTTCTAAATAAAGTAATTAATTATATTGTACACAGATGGTAACTTATGTTTACAAACCAATATAGAAATAAAAAATGTCTTCTTAAATAACAAGTCTTTACATGTTTACATAGTGTACACATATCGTAACTTATGCTTTCAAACCAGTATTGAATTAAATTCTTCTTCTTAAAATAATGAGTAATTATTTATGTTGTACAAAGGTGGTAAATTATGCTTTCAAACCAATATTGAATATAAAATTCTTCTTCTTCTTCTTCTTCAGAAAAAGTAATTGTTTATATTGTACAAAGGTGGTAACATATGCCTTTTTAAAACAAAATTGAAATAAGATTGTTCCTCTTATTATAATCAATTTCCATATTTCCTGAATGTCGCTTTACTAGTGACGTGCGCCATTTCATTTTTCAGGTTCGAAGACGTTAACCGGTCAATACAAGCTTTTTTAAAATCTATATTCCCCCCGTTTTCCAGCGATTGGGCTTCAATTGGAAGTTCAACTGATTCGGTTTCGATAACGAACGCCTCCTCTTGGGGTCCATTGGCGGCCATTCTGGCGGTCATCTTGGATTTCTTAGAAAGTCAATAAATTGGCATAACTTTTGAACCAGACACGGAGACAAATGGGACTACTTGTTTATGTAGGTTGGGCATTTGGAAGCGGTTAAAATGTATTTTTTAATGGTCAGACTGTTATTTAAACAAATTGTGTTCATAAATAATGAAAAACAATAAAACATGAGGATCTATTAACAGGGGTAATACTAACATGTTTGTCTTTTTAGGCATATTGAGAGAGGTTACGGAAATATATTTTCTCCCAAAGTATCTGGAACAAATAGTAATCAACAGGTATACACAACTAACATGTTTCTCTGTTTCATATTTCACAGGAAAGTATTTCACCGCTTAAAAACTAATGCAAATATCCATTTACCTTTTTAGGCTGATTCTTCTAACTGCATAATGCAATTGGTGGTGGTATATGTAGAAATAGACTAACAATACATATATATATGCATGTATTTATGGTGGTGGTACCTATGCATGCCGATGTAAAAAAAACGCAAAACCGATAATGGTGGTGGGTCAAAAGAATTGCTAAAATGTCCGTCTGTAACATGTAAATTACACGCGAGTGGTAGCCAGCATCTAGAATTTATATCATTCAGTTACGTATCAAGGGTTCTGTCATTAAAAAGCTAGCTCAATCTCCATGGCACTCGTAACCGGCGTCTCCAGATGCAATATGATTCACACTACCGCATGGAGGATGTCTGTAATCGCATTCCGGAAAGTCTTGCTGATGCATATTTAGACTCAATCGGCTACCATTGTGGCTGCTATCAAAACTTTACTAAAAACCTGGATCGTTTAAAGTGTAGTGTACCACCGAACACATCCGAAGCCGCTACGTCACACGTCTCTGAATAAATATCAACATTACGATCCCCTCGCAAACGATCATCAGCTTATGCGAGTAGTCAACTGTTCCCTCCAGAATGTATATTCTGTGAACAACTTGAAAGAAAAACTTCTGCAAAGACTGAACGATGCATTTAGTTCCCAGTATTCAATGACAAAGACATAATTCTGAAGGAAGCTATATGGAAACAGATCGAACCACGAGCCTTAGAACTAAATCTGCATCCTCTACATCACATGTAGAAAATATGAACCGAGGTATTTATACAGATCAAAATCGTGCAGTCACTGCACATCTGAAGGCATTTGATGCCGTGCTTGCTTTGATGGGAGACAAATTAATAAGGCAGAACGAAGTCTTACAGCTTGCATCTCTACGCATTCTCTACATTCAAGTGTTGGAAAGAAATGGCTTCCCCAATTCGGAGTATAGAAGTGAGAAGCTAAAGGTCCGACTTGAAAGGCATGCGATTCAAGAGTTGATTGCATTTGCTAAAGTCATTTCAGGAAACAAAGGTTGTATCACATATACACTGGTGTACAGTGCCAGCATCTCAGTAGCAGATGCGGTAGACTACGCTTATAAGTTGGGATCCAATGACCAGTACGAGGACGTGGCCAAGCTCCCCCGTAGTGTTATCCAGCCGGCGTTAACAGAGTCAAAGTCACGTCCATGGCCTCCGACAGCTGATGATCTAGATGTGAAGTCAACAGATGAACTCCTCCAACCTGACCTCTTGAAATTTCTGAATATCGTCATATCTGGGAATACAGACGCAGAGAAGATAAGACGCATTGTGCTCTCTATTGGCCAGGTATGATATATTCCCATCGTAGTGTGTGTGTGTGTTTGTTTTGTCAACCCTATGGTAAGCATGGTTATAACTGTTATGTGTTATATATAGTGATCGTTTTCTGTACTATTCCAGGACATCTGCCAAGCTGTGACGAAGGGCGAATGGAAGTTACCGAAACACATCCTCCGCTGCACTACCACACGGCATCTCTACCGTTACAAACCACTATCCTCAGTAGGATGGGTCACTGCGAGACCTATGATTTCGGTTTGGAGCTTGAGACAGCATTGGCTAAGGGTCTCGATGAGGTTTTCATCAACCTCACTCCTCAGATTATAACTTTGAAGGCAACGACGTATTCCATCTTGAGTGGGACAATATGAACACAATAACAACGAACATACTCGTACATGGTTCAAACGTGGTACATGTAAATAGCACCGGCGAGATTATGATACAGGAGCTGAAACCTAACTTTGATGCCACTAACCAAGATCGAGCACTTCCCCTCTACGAGAGAAACAAGACGCTCTACCTGAAGGTGGAAACACCTGAGACTCGAGCTCCTGTTCATATATATAGCCGGGTTGGTCCTAAATTTCCTGAAAGGATCTGTATTCACTCCGCCGACTGTAAACAATGCAGAGTACTTGAAGTGCATCAAGGAGTATTGATTACGGATACTTGCTCGAGTAGTGGGAAGCAGCGGAGATAAGAAACTTGTCCCAGGGTTTGGTGGCTTCATCTCAGCTACTGGCACCAAACCAACCAAGAAATCAACCATAGACTATTTTAGCCCTATTAACCACCCCTTCACTGACGACCCAGTAATCAATGAGCTTCTGAAGCGATCAGAGGATGCTTCACATGAAGTTGGTCAGGATTATGTCCTCAACACCTTTGATCTTGGTGGCTGCATGAAAGGTCTCCCTCGCATATGGAAATTCCCAGAGGACTACAAGATACATATGGTCACACCAGGCGCGTTCCATACTTGGATGAACTACATGGGCATGGTTACAAGTCACAAATGCAGCGGATCAGGCTACTCGGAAATCCTTATTGAATCTAGTCTCATTACAAGTGATTGCTTGGGTAGTGTGCTGGAAGGAAAAGCATATTCCAAAGCCCTGTTATGTGTCAAAACAGTTAGTGAAGTTATGGAGCGACTGTTGATAGAGATTTATTGAGGAGGAGAGAGTTAAGATCACCAATCAAGCGACCCTGTTTAGTCTCGTCCAGACCTGTGACCAGGAGACACTTGCGCTCGTATTGCAGGACCCATCAACTATAACTATTCTTGAGATGTATGTGATCTTTGAAGACAAGGTGCATGCTGGCCTCCTTGAAAAGACTGATTCATTATGGCTCAGTGTTGTAGACCATATCCGTCTGATTCTAATACTACAGTATGCTGTAAAGACAAACAACTTGGCATTCTTTCATAAGTGCAACGGTGATATGGCGAACCTGTTATTTGCTTACAATGGACCCAACTATTCCAGGTAATTTTCACTTACGCCTTAAAATTACGTGTGTGAAATAAATAGGTGGACAAGATGATCTGAACCTACAATGTCCAGAAATGCCACCTTGTACCTGTTCTCATGCAGTGTCTCAAATGATGTTCAGTACTACAAGAACACCATCGTTTAATCATCTGTTTTATTATCATAGCTTACTTTGTTTCATGTGACAACAAGTGAGATCCATGAGCTTAATTCGAACCAGGAGGAGACCGACACCAGGCTTTGAAAAATTGTTAACGTCAGTGAACTAGCGGAATTTAATGGAGCCAACTACTGCACCACTCTTCTTGGACTGTATGTATTCACAGGAGAATATGTAACAATGGCAAGGGCAAGGTTGGACCCCTGCACAATTTACAATCCCTACCCCAGTACCACACAGTTTTCAGGTAAGAATCTTTCTGTATTTTGGATGTTCCGCAGTATTACTTTCCTAGCAACATGTCGAAGACGATGCTGGGGGAAGATGATCAGCTTACAACCAAATATAAGGTGGCTCCAACCGTACACGGACAACCTTCTCCCACACTTCCAGCGTGTGAATCACCGACTTGCTACTTACAAGCGAGCTAACCAGGCAATGTTTTGGCACCCAAAGCCCTATGATATTGGACAAGGCTGGGAGAAGACGATGGAGGGCATCTAGGAGCCAGTGTGGCCCCATCCTACCCCCTGTTCTCTTTGACCTGCTGGAGGATGGAGGAAACTGTTCAGGAGGTTGAGGACCACAACGGAGATAAGATGAGCAAGAGCTTGATTATGATATGCTCTTTAATGATGATTAATATATCGTGTAGTAAACATAACCGCTTCTGTATAGCGCATCCTGTTTAACTAGCAATTATAGTTCCTTACAGTATCTATAGACATATGCCTCGTTGATGATATAAACTGCTATGGTCCGTAATAACACATAATGTATAATTGGAACAATTTGAATAAAACAGTTTACAAGATTATATTTAGTTTTTTATATCTTAATGGTTTAAATATTCGTTTAATCTTAAAAATAGTAATCTCATTCGTTTTGTAATGCCCAAATTACACCAAAAAATGTGGTAATTTGTCTCTGTATCATTTCTGGTTCAAAAGTTATGTCAATTATTAATTTTGGTAAGAAATCCAAGAGGGCCGCCAAAATGGCCGCCAATGGACTCCATGGGACAATATTTCGCATTGGGAACATACAATTTCATTTAATAGATACCTTGAGGATTACAAAAATCTAGGTTAAAAAAATATATCCTTGAGGTGCATGGGAACCCCACCTTCCTACTCGACTAAGTGTCTGTTGACAGAATAGAAAAGTTTATGGAAATCGCAAAATTTGTCTTATTTTAGTAGGTTCCTTTAATGTTTTTAATCTTTTAATAAAGACCTATTGATTAGGTGATATCTCGGCCATTTTCAAAGGACCCAACAACCCATCCTGGGTCTTCGAGAAGGAAAAGTCATCACTTCCATTTTACGGTATTTTGTATGAACCGGTCGGGGATCGAACCCGTGACTGCCCTCACCCGAGACGGCCGTTTTACTACTAAACCACAGAGGCGGTTCTGGCCTTTGTGCACGTACATCAAATGTAAAAGGTACGTGTGATTTTAGGTTTGTAATTTGTTTTATGCATTCACACATAATGAGATAAAGACAGACTATTAACCCTTTCCCACATACAACAATTCTGCAGCAGACGACTTTGAAAACATACCCGAAATTGTTTGGAAATTCCCTTTAAATGCAAGTTCAATAATTAAATAGAGTTGAAAACATGGTGACAAAAGGAGAAATTGCTCGTTTTGAGCAATTTCTTCTTTTGTCGCCAAGTTTTCAAAAGGCCGCCCAGTCCAAAATACTTCGCTGAAGGCATATATATTTATATACATATCACACCCAATCTCATTGAAACCCTGATCAAAATACATCGCTGAACTCATATATATTCATAAATGATCAAGCGAAGGTTATGTCTGATTTTCAAGAGATTGTATCACACCGTAAACCTTACTGTTTGAAACCGTGAGTCTATGAGGTCAAAATGCACTATTATTTATCCAATAAGCTACTGAACATCATGTTCTATGTCAGAACTTCAGGGAAGGTGAGTATTATAAATTGTAAAAACCCTTATTTGACACGCAAACCCTGTGTTCCGGTTACTCAGAAGAATAGTTTCAATGATACGATTGTTGATATTACCAACAACATAGGCTTTGTTGAGTATAAGAGAAATATAGTTGGGAAATACCATTTTACTCCTCCTTATCTAGTCATCTGCGTAGTGTCGAATGAATCTTACTTAAAGATAACGATTGATTCACGGTAGTTGAGCCGTTCTGCGAGAAAACCAACATTGTGGACTCTACGTAAAGTATCGACCCGGATCAGCCTTAGAATGCCGCGCAGGCTAACTCGGCCTCCTGTAGTTTTTCTGTTTCCGAAATCATTACTGCATACCTCTATCTCCCTGAGACGGAATGTGTCGGCCCGGGTCAGTCTGCAGATACATTGTGCAGAGGGGCCATAATGTTTGTATTCTCGCGGGAAGGCTCATTTGTACAATTTCTTTCGTCATTGAACATCTTTGAATTAAACCACGCCTAGAGGAAATCAGGGATTATGCGAACAGTTAACCCGAGACCAGACTGTGCCGCCGCAAATCAATCCTTCTAGTTCTCCATTCAATCATTCAACAATGGTAACGGTCACGAAAAGTGGTAAAATATGTATTCGGATATATATATATATATCGTCAGTAACTCCAGTGGCAATATTGAGTGTTATGGAAAACAATACAGATCAAGATGAATCGGCTCGTAACGAGCCATCTCACCTGAAATCAGCATTGTTTGCATTTAAGTTATCAAGCATTACACTCGGCGCTGAACGATATAGTACAAATGTGAGCCACGACAAACGATAAGCGATGCACGGAGGTTTTTGAAAGATTGACAATGACGACCAAACTGTTTAATTGTACCATTGGTTCGTGGATATAGTGGTGCAGGGTGATCGGGATTTTCGATGTTCGTAAAAGTCCCGAACAACGGTTTTCGTGTAGTACGGCTCAAACAGTACATTCAGAAGGCTGATTTTCAAGTGGCGTGGTGTTGTACATATCTGCTTCCGAATCCAAAAATAAGGTGCTCAACATTTTTGTAGGGTTCAGGAATAATCCAAACATTCATATGGTTACTTTATTTCACCGAAAATGTACGGAACAGTACAGACATAGATTAAGATAAGATTGCACTCATACGCTGGTCTATCTAGATATATATAGTGTTCGTAAGTGTTGTTTTAAAGTTGGGGTTAATACGCTGACCAGATGTGGTGTCAAAGTCTTAACTGATGCAGTATCTGAGTGTTCGTTCCCTCCAGTTTTAGTCTAGGAAGAAAAAACGTGGTATGCAGTTGGTGCCTCTTCTATTGGGTCGGCAACCTCTACAGCAGGTTCCTTCATTAGTGCGCTGGTTCCTACAGCATCTCGATCTTATTATACCTTGGCAAAAACATTCAGGGGCTGAGGTGGATGAGTCATTGGACCGTCCGGCACATACATCCACCTTCTCGAGACAGTCACCGCGGAAACAAATCTAGTTTCAAATCAAATAAAAATATGGACAACTAATAATTAATATAAAAAACTACACAAGTTATTAAATGAAAAAGAGATCACATACTAATCAGTAAAGTGAAGAATGACACATGACATTTAATCGAAAGAAAAAGAATACGTGCTTTTCTATAGAGAAAGAAGCACACATTACATACAATAAAGGAAGATACAACACGTGATATTTAATAAAGGAACACATAACGCATAGGATTCAATTCAATAAAATCAAACCCCTAACATAACATAAAGGAAACGGGTTGTCAAATATAAATGAAAATGTCGATTCTTATCTCTGTAAGTGCCAATGGCAATATTGCAAAAGAATACAGATTCAGGTGGGTCAGTTCGTAACGAACTGTCTCACCTGAAATCAGTATTGTTTGGATTTAAGTTATAACATTTTTCTAAGAATTTTGTTGATGAAAATTGGATTCGCTCAATTTTGAACATCGAAGAGTTTACTTTTTGAAATTCGAAGCTAAACTAGTTGGTACTACACACAACCCCTCTGCATCATAAATATAAATAATGAATGTAAATAGATGAGTTCAAGCCTATCACGAATCCGAGAGGTAATGACCGATGCACGCACGGACGGAGCAACATATGCACATACAAAGCGGCGACAATTATAAGCCCTCCCGGATTCTCGAGGAGCACCATAATGCCCCCCCCCCCCCCCCATTATAATACTTACGTAATCCCTACTTGAATCAGTCCCATCGCATGGAGTCCCATCGAATATGGTAAATATATTGTTATCACATGCGCCCGCAGCATTGGTACACTGTACCTGTCCATCGTCCCAGCATGCTTGTGCGGAAACCTTTCCTGTACTTACAGTGCTGTTAGGCTAGAAATGAAAGTACAAATGAGCCAAGTCATACTGATTTGAAATAAATGTTCATTCGAGATTAACTTTGCACACCGTCATTGTTTGGATCAATACCACTCTTCATAGTTGTTTATGCCTATGTTTCGAGGATGGAAAACATTGATCAGACTGTGCGAAGGCGTATACTAGTTTGAGTATTCGGTGGTTATTCGGTGGTCGAAAAGGCTCGAATGTCTAATTTCATGTGTTGTAGTCAAAGTAAGCGGTGCTGAGGAAGAAACATGGACAATACGGAA
Source organism: Serripes groenlandicus (assembly GCA_031761405.1). Classification (NCBI taxonomy): domain Eukaryota; kingdom Metazoa; phylum Mollusca; class Bivalvia; order Cardiida; family Cardiidae; genus Serripes; species Serripes groenlandicus. Next base: position 41,934,469 of record JASEVX010000006.1, on the reverse strand, counting down.
ATGTATTGTAACCTTCTGAGACTAATTCGTGAACAGTTTAAAGTTATTGTCCCATTTCCTAACATGCTTATTCGTGAACAGTGCAGCGCTATTGCATCATTGCCTTCTGGGACTTATTAATGAAAACCATATTGCCCTATTTCCTTCTGGGGCGAAATCGTGAACAGTACATACTTATTGCCCTTTTAACTTCTGGGACAAAACTGTGAACAGTGCAGAGTTATTGACCTTGTTATTACTGGGGCAAAATCGTGAACAGTGCAGAGTTATTGCCCTTTTTACTTCTTGGATGAAATCTTGAACAGTACATAGTTATTGGTAAGGTGAATGTGGTGTCTAGTGTCTAGTATCTAGTATCTAGTATCTAGTATCGTTTATCATAAACGATGCTGGCAATCAGAATCTAGTATCGTTTATCATAAACGATACTGGCAACCATAATCTAGTATCGTTTATCATAAACGATGCTGGCAACCAGAATCTAGTATCGTTTATCATAAACGATACTGGCAACCATAATCTAATATCGTTTATCACTCCACCACTTGTCGAGTAAGCGGCGCTACCTAACTTTACAACCCGCCACTCGATCCCGATACACTTTGGACCGCCGCAAACTAGAGGCCCGGCCGCTTCCGACGAGCCTACATCCATTATATATCCAGTTCCTTAAACGATACTATTGTTATTATTAGTGCTAAACGAAACTAGATTCTGAAAATTGATTCTGGAAACTATTTATTATTCTATGGTAGCATATAATGTTGGGAAATCCGTTTTAAATCCAACTTTCGTTTTAAAAACCCATTGTTACGGCTAGATACGTATAGCTAATGGTCTGTGTGCATACTAGTTGAAGAAATTAAAAGTTAGATATCTAGTTCCTTAAACGACACTAGTGTCTGGTTGCCAGTATCGTTAATGATAAACGAAACTAGATTCTGGTTGCCAGTATCGTTTATGATAAACGAAACTAGATTCTGGTTGCCAGTATCGTTAATGATAAACGAAACTAGATTATGGTTGCCAGTATCGTTTATGATAAACGATACTAGATACTAGGCACCAACTTCACCTTACCATAAGTGAACAGTGTAGAACTATTGCCCGCTTTTCTTCTGTTATTAATTGGTGAACAGATAAGGAGGCGTAAAACACTGGCACAAGGACCGCAAACTTAGATGGTTTAATTTCATTGAAAAATGTATAAAATCTTAAAATACCAAAGCATGCAAATGAAATCCGATCTTGTGATTTTGCTTCACCTTTGTCTCTTTTGACTATTTGATCATTATATATTTTTGCCCATATCGCTATGCAATAAAACCAAGAACAACCACAAGATTGCGGCTTTATTGCCAGAGGAGCTACACAGGCCTTTGTGCCACACAATTTCTTGTTACTCATTTACACCTTTATTTGTGGTATTGAAAATGATCGTCTCTTTGTAACACTTAATCTGACTACCCACATCATAGGTTTAGTATGTCAATTAAGGAATGTAGAACACGAAATACGACCCATTAGCTATAGTCTCGAATGGTGTTATTGCACTGTATACTATACGTACCGAGCAGGCTATTGAAGACTGTACTTTCTCTGCTACTTTGCATTGATAATCAACGTCGAACTGGTTGGTACCCCTCGCACCTTTACACAGCTGGTCGTAAAAATCGTCATCTGAGATGTTTCCATCGAGAAGGCAGCCAGAGTATGAACTACCAAAATGAATACAATTGAGCCGTCCAGCGATAAAACCAACATTGTTGACTGGGTAAAGTATCGACCCAGATCAGCATAAGCATGCCGCGCAGGCCTACCCGTATAGACACGTTTCGCCTCCTGTTGATTTTCTGTTTCAGGAATCATTACTCTATACCTCCATCGCCCCTGCGAAGGAATGTGACGGCAAACTGCGCAGGCTGATCTTGGTCGATACATTACGCAGAGGCCATACTGTTGGTTTTCTCGCGGGACGGCTAAATTAGTGATTGCTAGTATAATCGAAGTCAACACAAGTTTAACCCTTTTCCACAAACAGACGCTTTCTTAAGCCTCTGCTGTAGACGACTTTAGAAAACAAAGGGGTAAAAGGATGAATTGTTTATGATGAGGAATTTCTCCTTTTGTCATATTATTTTCTTTTTTATTCAATAATTGTTATTTCATTTACAGATAATTTTCATATTTTTGACTTAATGTTTTCAAAGTAGTCGGCTGCAGATTTTGTTGTATCTGGGAAAGTGTTTTGCAGCCAACCTTGGTATATTTACATGGGCATTGTAGGTTGAGTTATAAACTCATCAATGTGTCTTCAAACTCTAAATATACTGTTGGCACTACTTCAAAGAATTGTTTTACCTATACTATCATTATGAAGACCATGAACTAAGTTTTCTAAAGAGAGATGAATGATATATTAAATTCAAGCTTACTCCTCTGTATATAAATATATGACCGTTTGTTTGCTTGGGCCGTTTTCAACATTATTTCAGTTATATCACGACGACAGTTCACTTATTCATGATCCCTGGGTAAAGACACCAGTACTAGGCTAGGACATGTGCCTTGCCAAAGGTCACTGCACCTTGACCGCCACGAATATGGATTGAACCCGGGACGCCCACTAAGCTAACCACCCGGCGACGGCTGATTCCTTCTTGATCTTTGTACGAAGCTAAGAGTTCTTACTTGACATGACTGACGATCTGTGAAACGCTGCAGATAGACCATCGGTTCCATGTATCCTGTGTAGCGCTAGTAATATCGAAAGCAGACCCTGCCATAATGTGTTTAGCATCTTCACAGATTCTACCGGCACCTTGACCGTCATGTTCCGAATTTAACCTGTCAACATGAAAAAGAATGTCACACAATGTGTACGAAATCTCACATTTCCAACAAACAGCGAAATGGCATCAGACCATTTCGAAATAACTAGGCAAAAAAACCACAAAATGAATGTACATAATTGTTAAAAAGAGTTAAAAACATTATGAGAAATGGAGAAATAGCTCACTAGAAACAATATATATTTTCTATTTAATGTGCTCTAACCTGCCTGTCTTAATACAGGGCAGGTATACTGGTATGGTTAATGTTCGCTCATGTTCACGTATACAAAAGACAATTTGAGCGTAAATAATAAAATATAATTTGTTTCGTTTAGGTTGTTTAAAAATGACCGTCTAGAATCGTCTACTTTCAAAATACATAACAAAGAAGGTATATCTTTGGTATATTGTTCAAAACGTGGTATGAAAAGGAGAAATTGCTCGAAATGTTTTCAAATGTCGTCTTCTGTAGATGCGTCAGAAAGCGTCTGTATGTGGACGGGGTTAAGTAAACAAAATAAGTACGAATGGCCCCATTCATGAGCTGCAGTCAAAGCGACGTCGAAAAATCCATCCCAGTTCATCGAGACCTTGAAATCTGTTAGGCCAGGGTTACAAACACTGCCCAGGAAAGCTCTACCTATATAAATTAGAAACAGACCAAGTTGTCAGAGGAAGGTTATTAATGTCCTGTATTGTTAACATCATACAACTGGGCTCGTGATAACTAGATGTCGAAGGAGATCAATAAATCACTTCGAGTTATCAATGTGTTCGAGAAATCGCTGTATTTATCAGAAATCAAATATTTTAATGGGAACTTTGTAATGCATTATACTTAGTGTTTGCTATAAATTGCTACGATAAAGTCATATCAATACAACAGCGCCGAGTCAGTTCTAAGTGTTCGTATAAGGAATCAGAAATGCTGTTAAGCTGTTTTCAAATGACAGATTCGTTTCGGAAAAACGATTCGAGTTAAACGATATATAAAACCGACCTTATAGAATTTGCGTACATAACGAGAAACCTGCGCATCTTCGCAGTCTGATCTAAACCTTTAAGTTTGCGAATGAGTCTCAGACACGTCAACGGTGCATTGGACAAACAGTGTATATTTGGATCAGGGAGCATGCATGCACAGGCAAATAATCTTAATACGTTTGTGTCATCAATATTTGTATATCAAAATTATAAAATAATCTCACCCAATATACCATTTCCATCAGCTAGCAAATCGCGTCTGAAAAGGAAAAATATATAATATAAGCGGTCGTTTTCCTGCTATCAAAGACTAACCCCCTTTTGATTCTGAAAAGGCTTTGCCTTGCATTTATAAGAATTCATAACCAATCTAAGAATCATCATGCTAAACATTTTAAGTAGAGCAGCCGACTGTAAATAACCTGGTCAGACGGCGCGGATAAGCCGGCTTGCTTGGCTCTTTTCTGGTTGCACAGGCTTCACAAAATCGGTTTGCAAGTCCAACTGTCAAGGGCTACGCATTGATTCACTCGGTTTGCTGCGCAAAGGTCAAGGGCTACGCATTGATTCTATCGGTTTGTAGTCCAACACGATCAAGGGCTACGCATTGATTCTCTCGGTTTGCAGCGTAAAGGTCAAGGGCTTCTCATTTATTCACTCGGCTTGCAGTCCAAAGGTCAAGGGCTTCGCATTGATTCACTCGGCTTGCAGGTCAAGGGCTACATTGATTCACTTGTAGGTTCCCACCAATCCCCTGTTGGTAAGTACCTTACCAATATAAACGGCTCGAAACGTCTCAACAACATGAGACATATGCAAACAGTGTGGGAAAATCGAGACATTTATAGAAATGTACAATGTCTCCCCCAAGAATCAGATACATTTCAGTACCCTACATTCTAGATTTTGTGTTACCTTTCAATGTTTCGCGAAGCCCCTTTGTGTAGATAAGGAGGAGTAACCTGTATATTTTCCCACACATATCTCTGGCATTCCAATGGTCTCTGTACGTTTAATCATTTCCCACATATAGACGCTTTATGACGCATCACCAGCAGACGACGTCTTTAAATATTGTGACAAAAGGGGAAGTTGCTCAATGTTGTTCCACTTTTATCAATAGATGATCTTTAAGAGGAGCAAAGAGTTTCTATATTTTGACCTAATGTTTTCAAAGTCGTCTGTTACAGATGTGCTGTATCTGGGAATTAATAACACAACGAGCTGTGTTTTGGGCGATTTGGGGCTTAATGGCTGCCCTTATAATCGTAACCCGCGCGAGCGTGTGCATACGCTGACTTCATATTTTATGTATAACTACCGATACTATTTATCCTGTCATCGGCGCATTAGTCGTAACATTATTCCCGCAGAGCCATGCACGCTAACGAAGGAAGCCATGCTGTGAATGGAACCCTTGTCTCCCGCTCCCAAGACGGCACTCTAACCACTACACCACGGATACGTGTGTGGTCTTTTAGTATACTGCCCCTGCGGCTGGGGGACACTCAATAAGAAAGACAGACACAGTCTGAACCTCGCTTGAACCGTGAGAGCCGGCTCAATGTGTCTGAACGATTGAAGGTAATGCAACTCTTGAGACCAAGCAGGTGGGTGATATTAGTTTCATACCTTATATATGTTTATCTTGATATTAATATAAGGTGTGGGACCAATATCATCTGTTCTGTCCACCACGATATGACATTAGCTATTGAAAGCGGCGTAAAGCCTTAAACAATTGACTATACTTACGGGGTTAAGAATGTCGCCGTATCGAATGGGCCTGTCGCATCAACATTGCCGTCACCGACCCACTCACCAAAGGCACCCATACCATCATCTGTGTCGATGCCGTTATTGCTTTTATGTGGTATTAGCCAGCTCCAGTCTGTACCGAGCTATATAGACACAAATCCATGTTCACTTTACTAGGTATGCTACTTTTTCATTCATATTAATTACCCCTTTCCCTCATACAGACGTTTTCTGACGTCTGTGCAGCAGATGACTTTTGAAAGCAATGTGGCTAAATGAGAGATCAGATAAGTACATTGTTGGAAGGGCCGATATTGCCCAAAATGTTCTGCTTTCTCTCAAAAGAATTATTGTTGTGTTCCTTCGTTGTATTTATGAGTTTCAGATGTTTACAATGGCATGGAACAGGATGGAACAAATACAAAAAAACTCTGCAACTGGTAATTTGGTAACAATTTCGAAAGAATAATGATATCAAAATAAAGGTTTAATTATATGATAGAGGTGAAAATATTTTGACAAAATACAAAGCTGTTTATTTGCTCATTTGCTCTGTTCGTCACAATCATTTCAAAGGTTGCCTGTTGCAGATATGTCATAACACGTCTGCATGTGGGAAAGGATCGATAGACAATACCGATATTCACCTTTATCTCCCTATTGATTGATTGCCTTGTACTTTACACAATTTTCAACAATTGTTCAGCCATATCACGGCGTCTAGTTGACCTTCTCAGGTATTTCCTGGCTTTCTCACACCAGTAATCCACACAAAAGTCTGTCCAAGCAATGGCTGCTTTAACACATAGACTGTTAGCCAACTGATGGAAGTCACATTGACTCTTGTCAAACGTCAGAAAGAATGTTGGATGAAGCTGGGGTTCGAACCCATAATACCTGGATTGACAGCCCGCATATATAGCTACCGACTGAGCTGTCACCCTTTATACGGCTTAAGAAAATATGTGCGTATTATGTAATGCACGATTTTAAACTGCAAATGCGAACAGTGTCGACTTATATCAGCCTTGTATGCGTACAGTCTTATCTTGTAGCACATAACTCGTACGGTACTCATTTGAAAATTATATAATAATGATCAGTTCGTAAAAAGATAAAACATTGTTATAATTATGGATGACGCTATACAGTGGGAAATTGCTCATTATGAACAATATCTGCTTTTGCATATTGTTTTAAAACATCGTATGTTGCAGAGGCGACAGAACGCGTTTGTATGTGGGATAAGGTTTAATATTATAACAGAGAACTTACAGCTGGATAGTAAAACCCTTGTGCATATACCACAATATCCATATCGGGGATCCAGAAGCTAGCCTCTGACACTTCCTTAATACCTCGATACATGTAGGTGAGCTGGAATGGTAGAGAAATAAAACACATCAATACAATATTAATTCGGTTACGTGAAAAACAAACACAACGCTAAAACACTTGTGAGAACGAGTATGTCACGGCCCGATGAATCGAAAGAAGTCAACCTATTTCCACATACACACCCTTTCTGACGCCTCTGCAGCAAATGACGTTTGTAAACATAGTCACAAAAGGAGAAATTGCTCAACATAAGCAGTTTCTTAATATGCCACAATGTTGACTACTCTATTGTTTAATTAAACCTTCAATAAACTCAGAGTTTTGACATTCGCGCAGGCTAATCCGGGCCGAAACTTTCTGCCTCAGGGGGATAGAGGTATAGCGTATTGATTCCTGAAACAGAAAATCTACAGGAAGCGAAAACTGTCTGTCCGGGTTAGTCTGCGCGGCATGCTTCGACTGATCCGGGTCGATACTTTACACATAGTCCATAATGTTGGTTTTCTCGCGGGACGGTTCATATTACTAGTAACACAAGATTATTAGAAGATTCGATTCTGAGCAGATGTACAGCATGGTCTTAACCTTCACTGTTCAGAAATGACAACTGGTATCTTTCCTCATACACTCGTCTTCCACCAATGGGCTAAGTCTATGTGGAAAAGCAGCCAGTTGCTTGGGAAGATTGTTGTGTGGAGTACTGGTGTGATAAAACCAGGAAATACATGAGTAGGTGAACTGGCCGCCGTGATATAACTGAGAAATTGTTGAAAACGGCGTTAAACCCCAAAAAATATATCAATCAATCCTCATACACAGTCTCAAATAACAACACATCTCAAAGTGGTTTCACCGTATATCGTCAGTTATTTAACCCTTTCCTGCATATAGACGCTTTCTGACACCTTTGTAGTAGTTTATCATTGAAATAATTTTGACAAAAGGCAGAAATTGCGAGCAATTACTTCTTTTGTCAAAATGATTTCAACTCTACTCATGTATCATACTTTAACTATTGGATAGTTTCTATATAGTGTATTGGGCGTTTTCAAAGTCGTCTGCTGTACATGTGTTGTGTGTGGGAAAAGGTTTAAAACATATACTTGCCTCGTTATTCAACATGTAGATGTAGTCTTCGGCATCCTCGATGGTCTGTGCTTCATCACCGTTATTCAGGTCGCTAAACCTACGGGGACATTGATTAGACAGTTACATAAAACAGTAACAATACAAAATAATATTTGAAGTGCATTCTTAATATTACGTGTGATAATAACAAAGATGACTTGTTTTATGATGACACATGGTACTCATATTTATAGAAGTAGTACCTTAGTGTTATTAACACTAATAATAGGCATGCTTATGATGCTACACATTCTACTAATACATTCTACTACAGACTAATCGAGTGCGCCTGGCAAGATGTGTTGACTTTAGCTCTCGAGAAATTCCACGATTTCACGGAATTAGGTACAAGGTACTTATAACAAAATGAAGATAAACTTTATGATTGTATTGTGCATCTAATTCTGAAGTGACTTTATTTGGAAAATAACGACTTTTTAACTTTGCTAACAACAAATATTTCCAAAGTGCTACATGTATATAGAACCGCCATACTAACATTTGCCCTGCGGCCTTTGAACAACAAAGAGAACAATAGACTGGTGAAAACATCTCACCCCTGACACGCACCAAAAAGGACCCCTTTTCTGGTGTCCAGGCTATAAAGGGAGTGTATTTGTTTGTTAACCCTTGCGGATACCTACTTAGACAGATGAATTTTGTTCTTATTCGAATGGAATGAACATGGACAGATCAAACAGCTTAAACACGGATAATGACAACAGTGATTCTACTTACAGAGATGAAACGTCGGAAGATGAACAGGTCTCTCAACAACCACGTCCACAGCAATTCTACCAAGATTTAGACAACTCTTTAGATAATCTTCCGAAAAGCTCCTACATCCAGAAGCTCGTAGAGTTGTGCAAAGCAGATCCCAAACGTATTGGCGATTATAGAGAACGTCTAGCTGATCGTGTTAAAGCTACTGAAAATTTCCAGCAATGTAAACTTGTCAACAGAAGAAATTCGACAAGCTCATTAAAATCTCGAAAATACGCACAAGATTGTTACGTATTGCATATGTTTCTGAACGGCTCCAGATCGAAAGAAATTCACGACTTATTTTCGCAATGTCAAAATGCTGCTGACTGCGACCAAACATTGAACATGACGTATTGCCACACTACGGATAATGAGGAAAGTCACGAATCTAAGGATCCAACATATACAGCTCGTGCAGTAGACGTACCTGAAATGATCACAATGCTACTGAACCTACAATCCGACATGGCTTTCGTTAAAAACTCTACAGAACAAAACAGTAATTTATTGAGAAGCCTGTCAAATGACTTTCAACAGGTAACAGTAAATGTTAGAACAATGTTAGCGTCAGTAAACGGACTCAGATCGAGAGCTACAGATGGCAAAACCATCAACAAAATACAGAGTGATATGACACAGCTGAACGCAAATTTTGCTACAATGAACAAACGAATAAACGACTCAATCCTAAACACACAATGCGGTGTAATAAGTAAAACTGCAGTTACCTTTGCAGACATTGTACAACAAACGTGCGAAGCTCCGCAGTCAATTCTAGAAACAAACAATGAAAGAATTAAATCCAAACCTAAAAGAACTGAGCCCGTCGCAAACACTATAGAACGTGACAAAGTCGAAATCATTGTGGAAAAGACGTGCGATACTGCAGACGTTTTCAGTAAACAGGACAGACCTGAGATGAATTCTATGGTGATAGAGGGCGAAATACGATCCCCATGCAAATATAGTAAAAGTATGCCATCGTATAAAGACAAAAGAAATAACAAGGTGTATAACACGGATAAAGCCCGAAAGGAAACGAAGGTCAATGAACACTATGAGCGAAATTCGCAACAGATCACATCTACACAAACTTCTCAAACAAGAGAGCAGCACGAAGCATCATCGGAACGATTTACAGCCGTGCGCAGGAAAAATACAAATTCATATTACCTCGGTAATATAGATCCTGATTCCACAGACTCCGACATATATCAATATATCACTGACAGAAAAGTGAAGTGTACATATATAACCATGTATTATGGAAAAAATGGTTCAGCTGCTAAAGTCAATATACCGGTAGATTTTGCAGATCAAGTTGAGTGTGATAGGTTTTGGCCGAACGATATAACTTTTAGGAAATGGAAACGTAAATCGTACTGGGAAAACCAAAGCAGAAATACACATACGAAACACAGTCGACGACCCTACAACCACGGACGAGACGATCAAAGAAGACGATCATACGACAATTACAACAACAACAACAACACATACGAAAGCGATGACAACCAAACGAGAAACGACGTCAACGATTCAAATAGTGCATGGGGCAATCAGTACGACGACTGGAACGACAACATTGATAGTTGGGCTACTTCTAACCCAGAAGCCTATTAATTTGCGAAAACAATATAATATAATGGGTAAAGTGATAACTATATTATTTATTATGGCCATATTAAATGTTATGTGTTGGAACGTTAGAGGAATTATGTCGTCTGCTTATGCACTTTCCGATATGTTAGACAAGAATGATATTGATATTGGCATCATATCTGAACACAAACTCTTCAACCATTCGAAGTCATTTCTTGATAGCATAAATCCAAAATATAAGTCATTTTCGGTTTGTGATAGCTCGATAGACCAGTACGGTCCGGCTAAATGTGGTAAAGGCGGTGTCGCCATCTTATATAAGAAATCATTACAGTCTTCAATTAGTCTAATCGATTGTCTAGATAATGAAAGAATAATAGGCATTGAACTCAAATTAATAAATTCTGAGAGAATCTATATAATCGGAGTATATATGCCGTCGGACAGTTACATTAAACACTATCACGAAACAATTACAGAACTTGAGGCTATTACGCACACGTGTTCATTAAAAGGTAAAGTGTTAATACTTGGTGATTTTAATGCGCGTCTTCGAGCTATTGGCAAAATGCATGATGACGTCACCAGTGACAAATCGTCATCACTACAACAGTTCATGGCGAACAATAGACTTATAGCACTTCATCACAGTGATCAAGAGTTCACATACGTTAGAAATAGGTCCAAGCTTGATCATATACTGATAGAACAGACACTTATAAACAAAATAGAACAGTATAAAACGTTACCAGAAAAGGACGTATTTACATCAGACCATTTACCTTTAATTGCATCGCTTAATGTAACTAAACAGAAGCAAGTAAACTTAACTGATCGAAAGTGTATCGCCTGGGATAAATGTAATGCATGCGAATTGAATTCATTTGAAAATACATTATCTCAATACCTGTCCTCGCTAACATTCACCTCAAAAATGGATCCAAATCAGTTGTCTGATTTTATTGTAAGTTCGACCTTAAAATCAGCTGAAAATTGCCTACCGAAAGGTAAATTTAACAAACATACGAAACCGTATTGGTCGCATGACCTAAGACAAGCCCACGCTGAATCAAGGCGACTTAGGCGTATCTGGATAAACATTGGCCGCCCAAGAGGGGTCGAGTATGAGTCATATCAGAGATACAAATCTGCAAAACGCAATTTCAGGCGAAAACAGCGCATTGCTTGTAATCTCTTTCTAAATAAAACATTCGAAGAACTTGATAAGGCTGCTCATTTAGACGTAAACCTGTTTTGGAAACTAGTTAAAAGGAAAAAGAAAAATGTACCGAACGTATGTGCTGAAATTATATACAAGAATATAACATATGCAGAAGAAAATGTATCAAACGGTTTTTCAGAATTCTTCAAAGATACCTTTGATTTCCCAGAAACCTCAGAAGATTACCCATTTGGCTTTACAGACAAGGTCAATTCACTGGTTAAACAGTTCATGAATGACAAGGGTATGATAGCCCCATTTACCCGCGACAACGTTGAACATATTGTAAAAGATTTAAAACGCGGTAAAAGCCCGTCACATGACCTTATCCTTAATGAGCATATCATACATGGAGGTAAAGTCTTATACACATGTCTTACTGAGTTATTTAATGGCGTTCTAATTCAAGAAATTATTCCGGAAAGCTGGAGGAAGAGCCTCATCATTCCTATCTTCAAAGGGAAGGGGAAGAGTAAAAGTGACCCATCTAGTTATAGGCCAATATCATTAATCCCGTGCTTTTGTAAAGTTTTTGAAAAACTCTTACTATGCAGAATCCAATCATTCCTTTCATCGAAATCGATTACATTCCCTCATGTCCAGCAGCAAGGGTTCCAGAAAGAACTAAGCTGTATATCGGCAGCTTTTAACTTACAGGAAACAGTATATGATCTGTCAGAAAAGAATAGCCGTACATATACCGCGTTTCTTGACTTTAAGGCAGCGTTTGACTCTGTCTGGCATAACGGGCTATTCCTTAAACTGGCACAACTAGGATTATACGGTAAAATCCTTCGACTCATTGTCGATTCTTATGATAATTTAACGTGCAATGTACGCAGTAGCGGTAGCATATCAAGTCCTGTACGGATTAAGAGAGGCGTACGGCAGGGAGGAGTTGCTTCAACGTTTTATTACCTAGTTTATATAGACGAACTTTTACATCAATTAGAGGACTCCGATTACAGTTTAAATCTAGGACATAATCTCAGATGTAGTAACCCTTCATTTGCTGATGACCTGTCTATTATCGCCTTATCCCCCAACAATTTGCAAGTCTTACTAGACATTGTATACCGATACGCGACAAAATGGAAGTTTGAAGTAAGCGCGAGTAAATCAAGCATCGTTGTATTTAATAGGTTAAAATATGACGCTCCAATTTCACTTCTCATCGGGAACACATATATTCACGAACATGACCATGCGATACACTTGGGAATCAGGCAAGACGCATCACTTAAATTGTCTAATAGAATAAAAGAAAGATGTCAAAAAGGTAAAAATGCATTCTTTGCATTAGCCGATGTAGGTATGCGATCTGATGCACTTAATCCTATTACGTCAGTGAAACTATACAATAGTATCGTAGTTCCAACAATACTATACGGTAGTGAACTGTGGAACAACATGTCACAGTCTGATATAGATGCAGTCAATAAGTTACAGCACTATGTTGTAAAATCCATCCAGGGTTTTAAAACCAGAACAAGATCCGACATGTGCGAATCTATGGTCGGCACTTATCGTCTGTCATCTAGAATCGACATAAGAAAACTAAAGTTCTTACACAAACTACTCAGTTTAAGAAACGGTTCACTGAGAAAAAACTTGCTACTCAAAAAAGCTTTGGCTTTTATACAAAATCCTAGAACGGTCTTAAAGGGCTTTATCCCTGATATTTTTAGAATATTGAAATTGTATGGTCTCTCAAATATGATCAATGCATATTTGAACAATGCAGGACTTCTGCCGTCTAAGATTAGCTGGAAATTAACAGTAAATACTGTTGTCAATGCATATGAATCCGACAACTGGAAATTGAGAATAAGTGTCGACCAAGATTTCTCTAGATTTGAACGGTTGCACACTGCCATCTACCCAAGTGTTATTTACGATGTGTTTACAGAGGTTAAGCCAAATATTGCCAGAACAATTGCTAAAATATGGGTAAACATTCCTGATGCTGACAATCTGTATTGTAAACTGTGCTATGCGTTTACCAGCGATAGTATCAAACACGTTCTTTGTGAGTGTCCATGTTTGACGTCGCAGAAAACGTCGTTCATACTAAGCATACAACATGAGGTTAATGCTGGTATTGCGGAAGAACTTAGCTCGGACTCATCTGAAAGTTTCATGTTGAAAATTCTAGGCTCAAAACTGGAAATCTCACTATTCAACAGTGTATATATTCCTATTATTATTTGTACATGAACTGCATAACGATGCTCTATATCCAAACTATTTGTTAATTTAACTTAAACTTGTGATTATTTGTTATTTATCAATCTCCACTAGGAGGAATTAAAATGAATAAATAAATATAAATAAATACTACTACTACTACTACTACTACTACTACGACTACTACTACTACTACTACTACTACTACTACTACTACTACTACTACTACTACTACTACTACTACTACTACTACTACTACTACTACTACTACTACTACGACTACTACGACTACTACTACTACTACTACTACTACTACTACTACTACTACTACTACGACTACTACTACTACTACTACTACTACTACTACTACTACTACTACTACTACTACTACTACTGATAATAATAATAATAATAATAACAACAACAACAACAATAATAATAATACGTTCAGATCATCTCATCCACCTGCTTAGTTTCATCAGAATCTTCTCACGTCTTCTAACCAGCGTGTGTACGTTATTTGTGAACAAAGTTGATCCTGATCAGCTTTTGCGGATTTACATGCTGATCTGGACCTATAATTTTGAGAAAAGTCAACTCGTACGGGCTCCGTTGTCCCTTTCCCCGAATACATTCAATTGTTCTAAGTATTTAAGTATTGATCAGCTACATAAGGGTCGTGTGTGTTGTTTATACCAGGTCATGAAGGCTTGATCCACTACGTAAACCACTTTTAATTTACGGCTAGGGTTAAAGTCGCTGAATATGAGAGGGCCGACATTCCTCTTCTTGCGTTTGTCAGAAATCTCGGGCGGCACTTCTGAAAATAAATATAACGCCTTATGTGAGAGGATATCAATAGGATCAATTGTAAATATAACCATGCACTAGCATTCGGATACAGATAGTTCAACCCTGACACCAGCGAGTCAGTTGTTATACGTTCACTACAATGATGAGGGGCCAAGGAGGTAAAGTCATCACTACCATGTTTAAAGTATGTCATAGTATAGTATCGGTATTGCAACTTTACAGCGAGTATGTCAAATAGAAACAAAGATATGACCAATTAAAGCATAGAGTGACAGACAAACGGCCTGACGGACGGAAGGGTAAATGGGCAGATGATTGGAAGGCAACATGTCAGAAATACCAACGTCAGGAATGTGAATAAGTAATATACTGGACAACTACCTCGCATATCTCCCTCATACGTTGTGTATTCGTATTCTCCTTTGCTCTCTATATTCCAACAGTGACTCTCCTGTCGGGCGTAGAAACATTTCTCCCCTTTGCCGTTTCTGTATAAGGCTTTCTGCAAAAAAATACAAATGAGCCGCGCCTATAAAATCACTTATGATAGTATCAATAGTAAAAAGGAAAATAATGATAATATCAATAGTTAAAAGGAAAATAATGATAATAATAGTAATTATCTATTCGAAAATGCATGGTCGAGTGCTCGGTGAGCTAGGACTATCCGTATACGTACCAGACATCGTAAATACGAGGGATGCTTGACCAGTATGGACAATTCAGAGTCGTCTGCTTTGAAAATGTTTAAGCAAAACGCTAAAACATCTGTATGATATTAAGTATGCTTTTAACATAGAGTTGAAAACATTGTAGGAAAAGACGAACTGGTATGAGTTTTAAGCAATTTCTTCTTTTCCCACAGTGTTATCAAACGTGTTCTGCTTCGGAATATGTGCTTCAAATATCTTCAAATATTGCGTTAGTAATACAGCAAGTCTTTAAGCCTTTAAACCTACCACATCGGTTTCTACGGAGCCATCGTCTTTTTTAGAAGCTGACACTTGATAAGCACCGTTTTCGTCCGTGTATAACTCTTGATTCTGCCATAAAAATACATGTCATATTAACTACTAATATTGACCCTATATATTACAAACCGTTTTTTATATATATTTACACGTGTATAAGATACCTCTCTAACCGTTTCGCTGACAAAAGCAATTAAAGGCTTTTGCAAAACGTAGCGAGCTGTTTCTCATGAAATCTTCATTGCTTGATTCTTAGATATTACATTTTACCAAATATTCTGTTGGACGAAAAATGGAACATGGAGGAGTCGACTTTGTGACATTCGGTAGTGAAAGAGATAACTCAGAGAGAATTAGGTACTTGTACAGATATCCTTCTGACTCAGAGATAATTCGGTTTTACTTGTAGAGATATCCATCTGACACGGAGAGAATTCGGCACAGATATCCTTCTGACTCGGAGAGAATTCGGTATAAATTGTAGAGATATCCTTCTGACTCGGAGAGAATTCGGTATTACTTGTACAGATATCCTTCTTACTCAGAGAGAATTCGGTTTTACTTGTAGAGATATCCTTCTGACTCGGGAGAGAATTCGGTATTGCTTGTACAGATATCATTCTGACTCAGAGAGAATTCGGTATTACTTGTACAGATATCCGCCTGACTCGTAGATAATTCGGTATTACTTGTAGAGATATCCTTCTGACTCAGAGATAATTCGGTATTACTTGTACAGATATCCGCCTGACTCGTAGATAATTCGGTATTACTTGTACAGATATCCTTCTGACTCGGAGAGAGTTCGGTACAGATATCCTTTTGACCTGAAGAGAATTTGGTATTACTTGTAGAGATATTCTTCGGACTCATAGAGAATTCGGCATTTCTTGTACATATATCTTTTTGACTAGGAGAGAATTTTGTATTACTTGTAGAGATATCCTTCTGACTCGGAGATAATTCGGTATTACTTGTACAGATATCCTTCTGACTCGGAGAAAATTCGGTACAGATATCAATCTGACTAGGAGAGAATTCGGTATTACTTGTACAGATATCCGTCTGACTCGTTCATGTAGATAATTCGGTATTACTTGTACAGATATCCTTCTAACTCAAAGATAATTCTGTACAGATATCCTTTTGACCCGAAGAGATTTCGGTATTACTTGTAGAGATATCCTTCTGACTCATAGAGAATTCAGTATTTCTTGTACAGATATCCGCCTGACTCGGAGAAAATTCGGTATTACTTGTAGAGATATCCTTCTGACTCGGAGAGAATTCGGTATTACTTGTACAGATATCCTTCTTACTCAAAGATAATTCGGTATTCCTTGTACAGATATCCTTCTGACTCAGAGATAATTCGGTATTACTTGTAGAGATATCCTTCTGACTCAGAGAGAATTCGGTATTACTTGTAGAGATATCCTTCTGACTCTGAGAGAATTCGGTATTACTTGTACAGATATCATTCTGACTCAGAAAGAATTCGGTAATACTTGTAGAGATATCCTTCTGACTCAGAGATAATTCCGTATTACTTGTACAGATATCCTTTTGACTCGGAGAAAATTCGGTACAGATATCCTTTTTACCCGAATTGAATTCGGTATTACTTGTAGAGATATCCTTCTGACTCATAGAGAATTCGGCATTTCTTGTACATATATCTTTTTGACTAGGAGAGAATTTTGTATTACTTGTAGAGATATCCTTCTGACTCGGAGATAATTCGGTATTACTTGTACAGATATCCTTCTGACTCGGAGAAAATTCGGTACAGATATCAATCTGACTAGGAGAGAATTCGGTATTACTTGTACAGATATCCGTCTGACTCGTTCATGTAGATAATTCGGTATTACTTGTACAGATATCCTTCTAACTCAAAGATAATTCTGTACAGATATCCTTTTGACCCGAAGAGATTTCGGTATTACTTGTAGAGATATCCTTCTGACTCATAGAGAATTCAGTATTTCTTGTACAGATATCCGCCTGACTCGGAGAAAATTCGGTATTACTTGTAGAGATATCCTTCTGACTCGGAGAGAATTCGGTATTACTTGTACAGATATCCTTCTTACTCAAAGATAATTCGGTATTCCTTGTACAGATATCCTTCTGACTCAGAGATAATTCGGTATTACTTGTAGAGATATCCTTCTGACTCAGAGAGAATTCGGTATTACTTGTAGAGATATCCTTCTGACTCTGAGAGAATTCGGTATTACTTGTACAGATATCATTCTGACTCAGAAAGAATTCGGTAATACTTGTAGAGATATCCTTCTGACTCAGAGATAATTCGGTATTACTTGTACAGATATCCTTTTGACTCGGAGAAAATTCGGTACAGATATCCTTTTTACCCGAATTGAATTCGGTATTACTTGTAGAGATATCCTTCTGACTCATAGGGAATTCAGAAGTTCTTGTACAGATATCCTTCTGACTCGGAGATAATTCGGTATTACTTGTACAGATATCCTTCTGACTCGGAGAGAATTCGGTATGACTTGTACAGATATCCTTCTGACTCGGAGAGAATTCGGTATGACTTGTACAGATATCCTTCTGACTCAGAGATAATTCGGTATTACTTGTACATATATCATTTTGACACGGAGATAATTCGGTATTACTTGTACAGATATCATTCTGACTCGAAAAGAATTCGGTATTACTTGAAGAGATATCCTTCTGATTCAGAGATAATTCGGTACAGATATCATTCTGACACGGAAAGAATTCGGTATTACTTGGAGAGATATCCTTCTGACTGAGATATAATTCGGTATTACTTGTACAGATATCCTTCTTACTCGATACGAATTCGGTATTACTTGAAGAGATATCCTTCTGATTCAGAGAGAATTCGGTACAGATATCATTCTGACACGGAAATAATTCGGTATTACTTGAAGAGATATCCTTCTGACTGAGATAGAATTCGGTATTACTTGTACAGATATCCTTCTGAGAGAGAATTCGGTATTACTTGTACAGATATCCTTCTGACTCAGAGAGAATTCGGTATTACTTGTACCGATATCCTTCTGACTCAGAGAGAATTCGGTATGACTTATACAGATATCATTCTGACTCAGAGAGAATTCGGTATTACTTTATCCTTCTGACTCTAAGATAATTCGGTATTACTTGTACAGATATCATTCTGACTCAGAAAGAATTCGGTATTACTTGTAGAGATATCCTTCTGACTCAGAGATAATTCGGTATTACTTGTACAGAAATCCTTCAGACTCGGAGAGAATTCGGTATTACTTGTACAGATATCCTTCTGACGCAGAGAGAATTCGGTATTACTTGTACAGATATCCTTCTGACTCAGAGATAATTATGTATTACTTGTAGAGATATCCTTGAAAATTGAGAAGGAATCCCTCTAAAATAATGAGCTCTCTTAAAAAATAATTCTCTTAAATAAGGAGTTATCCATCTTAAATAAGGAGTTTTCCCTCTTAAAATAAGGAGATATATGCTTCTTCAAAAATATTTCCCTTTTCTAATAAATTGCCATCTATCAACGTGAACGCAAACATGAATACATGCATGAACGATTTGTAAGTCTAACATATAAGACACTTATAAATGTATCTAATTTCTCTGAAGTTATTGTTCAGATAGCACTACAAGTATGTTAGATACATCTGAATAAGATTGGATTCAGATTGTTCGATAGCTAAAGTAAGTTCTAGCTAAATACTGAAATTTGATTAGTGGGTTTGGCTAGCACTCACCCCGTACTCTATTTGCTAGGCAGTAAATACACATCTGATATAATATACTTAGTTTTATTTAAAAAAACACATCATGAGATCATATGATGCCAGAAAAGTCAAAAGTGTATCTTGATATAGATTTTGGAAAATATTGTAAACAGAAGACATATTTCCGCTTTCCCAGTGGTGCTTTTGCAAAAGAATACCACAGAAATCGCCTGTCTAATATTACAAATTGATAACAACTGATACGAATTAAATCGTATGTATAATCAAGAATTAATAGACTCACTCAATGTTCCTACAATGCTTTAAATGATTAGAAAAGTATTAAGTATAAAATAAGGTAAGTGAATCACATTATCGTAATATATCTGCAGATAATATGGACTGTAACACTATCATAATCTTCCTACCTGTTCTAGTCTCTCTACGACCATAGATAAATGCACTGTTTGCTTTATATTACTGAAATACTGTTGAAAACGTCATAAATCACTTATGAAATGAATTAAATACAGAATATGTACTTTTCGGTCTCTAACACGAGAAAAAGCCTCGTCAAGCGAACATGGTAGTTGTTGCACCTACATGTTAACCCTAGACGCTTTCATCTGACTCATCAGTTTAGTGTAGCAAACGGCTATTGTAAACAATGTGGGAAAAGGAGTTATTGTTCAAACGAGCAATTTCTTCTTTTGCCGCAATTTTTTTAACTGTATTCAAGGTTTTTGTTTCCATTACTTTTTTTAAGAAAT
This sequence comes from Serripes groenlandicus, assembly GCA_031761405.1. NCBI lineage: Eukaryota > Metazoa > Mollusca > Bivalvia > Cardiida > Cardiidae > Serripes > Serripes groenlandicus. The sequence continues at coordinate 41,914,354 of JASEVX010000006.1, read as the reverse complement.
TACACTTTATTTGTGGCTAAATGTTTTCAAAGTCGTGTAAATATGTTGTAAGTGGAAATAGGGATTAACTTCCTTTTCAATTGTACTTAAGGATAACCATTTTGGCATCGCTTTAAGAATGTTGTCAGAAGTTACATTTAAGGATTGAATGTACATGTACAACTCACATACTCCGACGACACTTCAGTGTTCGCACATGCAATAACCCAAAAATACATCTCTATATACAGTATAATCTCACCTTTCTTGAGCGCTCCTGCTTTCTACCGGCGCTGTCATATGTCGGCATGTCTTTGTGGATGGACATTTTTCTGGACATCGCATGGACTTCATATTCGCCGGCTACGCTGAAATCGAACTCCAATTCATCCGGAAAAACGAACTCCCCGGAAGCTGCTCGAGAGGTCTTGACCTTATCCGCGACACGGTTTGTTTGTGTCTGTCTTCTTTTATCAGGTTTATTTCGAGCTATAACAAGTTAATAAACGTAACAGCATTGTAAACACAATATTTTGGGCGCCACAGCACGTTATTGAAAGTGTGAAAGTGTTTGCGGGTGTTGTGTGTGAAAACCATGTAGTTTGGTTTATCTTTTGTTAAAATACTTTTGTTACTATTACGATGTCCTCACATAATGTAAATGTGCTGAGTGTACACATAAATTTAAAACATGGTCCTGGAAAACTGTTATTACATATTTACAAGAGACAACGAATGTACATCGTTAATACTGAAACATTCTAAAAAACTGTCTTGCGTTCAGTGAAAGAGTGTGTGATAGCATACGTTTGCCTATCTACCAATCAAATTACGACACAACAGAAATCGAACTGGCATTTGTTATTGAAACAGAATTAGTTGTCCAATTTCGAGACCGTAGTAAAAAAAATCAAAAAAAAATCAGAAACTCAATCACTGAACAATGGAAGAAAAATTAAACAAATAAAAAAGCCTGTACGTATTTCGAACCTGAACAAATGAAATGAGGCCATCACACGTAAACCGAGCTTCGGAGGCTTTGAAATGATTGAGATACAAATCACTAATCATGTTTGTACTCCAAAGGAGTCACATTTCTAGAACACTTATTTGATTATAGAACGAACAGATTTTATACATTCGAAGAATTTAAACAATTATACAATATCAGCCACCAAGACTTCTTTAAATACTTTCAACTAATCTCACATATATCAAAAACTTATAAACAGTCAATTATCGATGAAGGTATCATATACAATAGAGACACGTGTCTATATGATATTATCTTAAAATCAAATTATGTGAATAAATTCTTGTATAATATACAACTTAACACAAATATACATAAAACCCAAATTCATTCGTCTCAAAATAAATGGGAATTGATATTTCAAAAACAACTTAACTGGAAAACATTAAACATAATCCCATTTCAAACAACATGTGACAACTACCTACGAAGTTTCCAATATAAAATAATTACAAGAATTATACCAACAAATACGCTTCTCTATAAACAGAAACTAACAAACTCAAACCTATGCGATTTCTGCAGCATGCATTATGAAACTATAGAACACTTATTCTGGGAATGCCCCCTTGTTACAAAACTATGGTATGAAGTTGCAAATTACATGAAACAAAAACAATTACCAATACAATTTACGTTGCAAATTATTCTGTTTGGTCTACCACTAAACAATAACCAAGGCGTCTGCATAAACTACATCATTATTCTAGTGAAGTATTTTATATTTAGTATGAAATATAAACAAAAACAACCAATATTTAATCATTTCATCCGTTATTTTGAACACAGATTAGTTCTGGAAAAACGAATTGCTCTTAATAACGATAGAATCCAAACTTTTATAGATACCTGGATCATTTTTTTGGAATACTAAAATATTCTACATAATTAACGTATGTGAATTGGCAAGAGTGTTCGCGTTTTCTTATTTCGTTTCCATCTTTATCCCCTATTTTATTGGTTTCTTTATTATTAAGTCTTTTATTTTAAATAATTCAAATTATCTATAAAACACATGGGGAGAAAAAAACAACAAAAAACAATGATATTTATCAACATGAAAGTATGAATTTATGTATGTTTCTGCATTATATGCATATATGAAAGTTTAACCATGTAAATATCATGAAGAAATAAATGATAAAAAAAAAATCATGTTTGTACTGTCGTGGCGGTTTTTTGTCATTGTATTTCACCTATCCCACATTCAACAAATCTGCAGCAGACGACTTTTAACTATAAAAAATGTCGGAATTCTCTGTTAATGTAAGTGTAATTATTGGTTCGAGTTGTTTACATATTTGCAAAAAGAGACATTGCTCGATTTTCTTATTTCGTGTTCTGCATCTGGTCCAAAAGCGTCTATTTATTTGGTAAAGGAGTAATGATTGGTGTGGTAAGGTTGCGAACAGGGAAGACCAGATCAGTTTAGGCGGGAGTCACAGGCAGGTTTGGATCTAAGCCGATCGCAAAGTTCCGAAGGTCGGGTTTCCTCGGACGTTGTACAAATGAGTCGTCTCTGTTTTATTAACTTTCACTGCCGTATATCACAAATGCGTCGTCTCTGTTTTATTAACTTTCACTGCCGTATATCACAAATGCGTCGTCTCTGTTTTATTAGCTTTCACTGCCGTATATCACAAATGCGTCGTCTCTGTTTTATTAGCTTTCACTGCTGTATATCACAAATGCGTCGTCTCTGTTTTATAAACTTTCACTGCCGTATATCACAAATGCGTCGTCTCTGTTTTATTAGCTTTCACTGCCGTATATCACAAATGCGTCGTCTCTGTTTTCACTGCCGTATTTCACAAATGCGTCGTCTCTGTTTTATTAGCTTTCACTGCCGTATATCACAAATGCGTCGTCTCTGTTTTATTAGCTTTCACTGCCGTATTTCACAAATGCGTCTTCTCTGTTTTATAAACTTTCACTGCCGTATATCACAAATGCGTCGTCTCTGTTTTATTAGCTTTCACTGCCGTATTTCACAAATGCGTCGTCTCTGTTTATACACTTTCACTGCCGAATTTCACAAATGCGTCGTCTCTGTTTTATTAACTTTCACTGCCGAATTTCACAAATGCGTCGTCTCTGTTTTATTAGCTTTCACTGCCGTATATCACAAATGCGTCGTCTCTGTTTATACACTTTCACTGCCGAATTTCACAAATGCGTCGTCTCTGTTTTATTAACTTTCACTGCCGAATTTCACAAATGCGTCGTCTCTGTTTTATTAGCTTTCACTGCCGTATATCACAAATGCGTCGTCTCTGTTTTATTAGCTTTCACTGCCGTATATCACAAATGCGTCGTCTCTGTTTTATTAACTTTCACTGCCGTATATCACAAATGCGTCGTCTCTGTTTTATTAACTTTCACTGCCGTATATCACAAATGCGTCGTCTCTGTTTTATTAGCTTTCACTGCCGTATTTCTCAAATGCGTCATCTCTGTTTTATAAACTTTCACTGCCGTATATCACAAATGCGTCGTCTCTGTTTTATTAGCTTTCACAGCCGAATTTCACAATTGTAACTAATCCACGTTGATAACTTGTCAAGTTGACCACTCCATTTTTCCTTCAACAGGAAATTTTGTAAAATATAATATCGAAGTGGCAAACAATAAGTGTTTCAGGAGAGTTATCTCGACTTCAATGTACATGAAAAAGAAACTGCATCTTTCCCAGAACTGGCGTTTAACATTTATAGTTTAACATTACACTGGAAACAGTACAACTATTTTATTAGTTGCCGGGCAGAAGCCCGCGACTATTTTTTTAAAAGCTTTTTAAAAATCACATGGGAGGACAAGATGTTATTAGAAAAAAAAAAATGTAAATGCCTCGAAACTATTTAGGTTGTGATTGTTCAAATCACTAAGTTATGATATATTTGAAAAGAAATTGATGTTTCCAAGGTTATAAATTTGTGCTTGATTGACCTCGTATTTCATTTTAGTTCCCCCATTATACATGCAACAGACGCTAATGCTAAAATGTCGTTACAATGTCATTATTTCAGTTATATCACGGCGACAGATCACTTATTTATGACCACAGGGTAAACAAACAAGTACCAGGCTAGAAAATGTGCCTTGAACAAGGGCACTCCACCATGACAGTCGTGCCGCGACTCAGGATCGAACCCGGGACACCCGGTTTCAAATCCCCGACCCTAACCACTCGCCCACGGCGGATTCCTAATTATGGTTAAAAATGAGAAACTTTGATGTCTTCGACAATTTAACCGTTTTCTCAATGTTTTAAATGTTAAGTGGTTTTCAATGTTGCTTTGAACATTGAAAGGGTTAAATAGCTTGATCTTAATCCAAAACTGTATTTGTTGTAGTTTTATTGACAAATACAGAAATTAAAAAATAAACAAAAAAAGCAAAAAATCTGGACTAATGAAAGTCAAGAATGTATGTGGGATAAAAACTAATTTAATGCAGTCTTTACCGGCGACAACCTTCTCTTATTTCTAATAGTACAGAAAACGAGTTTCTGTTTGGTCATATAATTACTACCAAGAAATTATTTCTATAGTCAGCTATAAAGAAAAATTCTAATGAATGGATTGTCAGTATAGACACGAGCCAGAGAGAGCAAGATTGAGATCACATTGTTTAAGCACGGATATAACACATTATCTTTTCGGATTGATTCCTGGCTAAATCATAAGCATTTATTTCAGTTATATTTGAATATGATAACGTTGACAGATTGCCACATTCTATAAGCCTGGTTATATTTGGCATGCATACAATGTATGCGCTTATAACATTTGAAGGCAAATAATTCCATTACATCTTTGATCTCATTTAATTTTAGGTTTTTGTTTTTAGATTTAACATTTATCCATCGTTGATCTGGCAATCAATAGTACCACGCGGAGGCTGAACTTAAAATCGCTCCGTGGAATGTACACGGGTTAACTAGAAATAAACTTGAAGATAATGATTATAAACAACTACAGAGGCATCACACGATTGAGTTGTTTTTCTAAAGTTTTTACCAGTATTCTAAATAAACGTATAAGCACATGGATAAATGATAATGATATTGTCGGTAAATGCTATTTTTATATTAAATGCCATAATCAACAAAGCTCTCAACGATAAACGCAGATTAAATTGTGGTTTATCGACTTAAAGAAGGCTTTTTGACAGTGTTAGAAATATGTATGCTTTTGTAAAAACATGTGTAAAGGGATGTAATTTCTTTTCCGAATATTTTGAATGTAGTTGGTCCAAAGCAAAGAGTGGTTCTCTCCCCCGTTTTATTCTCTTTGAGAAGATCTTGAATTATTTTTACAAAATGACCCCTCATGTGGACTTACCATTGACGAAATTTTGATAGTTATCATGTTATTTGCCGACGATATGGTCCTGTTTGGCAATACACCAGCTGATTTACAAAACCGACTTCATTTGTTGAAATTGTACTGTGATCATTGGGGTCTTGTCGTTAACACTGAAAACACAAAGGCTATGGTCTTCCGTCGTAGAGGCAATACTAAACTGGGTGAAAATTGGCATTATGGAGGCTTAAACCTTGAAGTTGTTGATCAATTAATCATCTTGGTACTGTTTTTAGCTACATCGGTTCTTTCTGTTTAAACGAAGATACAATTGTTGGAAAAGGTATAAAGGCACTAAATGTATCACTGATTAACATACAAGAGTATAATATAAAGCCTTCAATTCAATGTCAATTATTTGATTCTTTTGTAGGTTTTATCTTTAACTATGCATGTTAGACCAACTAAATAGTCGAAGGACTAACTGGCTTGTAAACATTAAAACACTTTTAGATAATAATGGCTTTTCACATGTGTTCAATGATCCGTTTTGTGTGAATTTGAAAAGTTTCCATTTGTTATTAAAGAATGAGTCCTTGATGTTTTCAAACAATCTTGTTGTAACAGAATAGCATTACAAAACTCTATGGTCCTATACAAGGATTTTAAAAGCTCGATTGTCTTCGAAATATATTAAGATGTTCTACCTTTTAAGTTCAGAATTTCATTATCACGTCTACGGCTTTTTTCTCATCAGTTGAATATTGAGGTTGATCGCCACGGTAGCAACAAAGTTGATAGGCACCGATGGAACGCAGTGTATGATATGCGGTGTGGTATAACAGGTCAGACGGTTATGGAAGAAAGTGGTACACTGGTAGAGAATCTCGTACTTAATGTCACTGGAACGCAGTGCATGATATGTGGTGCTGATTAATATTATGATCTGCATCGCCGCCATCTGCAATTATACCACAAGGCCTTCTCACAAAGCATCTTCCAAGTTAAAAGAACCACTAAAACTACTGTCAAGTAATATAGTTTGAGCCAGTGCATGTAAAGATAGCTGTCTGACAAGCCTGTTCATATTTGACATGCCTCTAAATAATTCGTTTATCTTTTTCTTTCATTTGATGACGACCGCCACGAGTGCGGGAAGTCGCAGATTCGATTCCGGCCGGATAAATCAATCTAAAATGGTTAGATGGCTTTCCTTCTTCGGCGATCAGGAATTTGGAATTAGTATACGATTAGTATCAATGTAAATGGACAGTAGTAGTAGTAACTTATCCCGTGATGTGACTGAATTATTGATGAAAGCAGCGTATAACACCATGTTGACAAAACAAATCATAAATGACGAATCACTTCTTTACATAAGCATCATGATGTATACGATGAACTTTAAGATAAATATTATCTTACGTAAACGAGCAAGAATACCGAATCATTTCAACGCTAATTGAAATTCCGTTCAAATGGGCTGCCTAATCGATTGGATAACAATAATATCAAGTTCATGTATAGATTTTACTACACGTAAATGTTTGTCAAGTTACCCTTTCAAGTCTTTCACACTTACAACATTTTCAGCGGACGGCTTTGAACGAATCTAGGCAAAACCCATGGAAAACCTCTATAGATCAAAGCATAATTATTGTATATATGACGAAACCATTGTGGGAAAAGGAGAAAATGCTCATTATCAGCAATGCATTGGATTGTGTCTGTATAGCAAGAGGGTGTGTGGGGGAGTGTGGGGGGGGGGGGGGGGGGGGGGGGGGGGGGGGGGACTTAAAACCGTCCACAAGTCGTCTTGACCAATTTGGTCACGACAAACGAAGACCTACTTCGCGACCGGTGAATATCCAGGTCAGGATCTTGCATGTTCACCTTCTAGCCGTACATGTATCAAGGAAACAGCTCGGTAACGGTTATGGAAGAAAGTGGTACACTGGTAGAGCATCTCGTACTTAATGTCCCGGGTTTAAAAACAGTAATGAGCGGTTTAAAAAGTTGAAAACATTGTGGTTAAAGGAGAAATTGCTCGTTTCGAGCAATTTCTTCTTTTGTCACAATGTTTCCAGAATTCTGCTGCTGCAAAGGCGTCAGAAAGCGTCTATATGAGGGAAAGGGTTAATCGTGATAACTATACATTACCACACGCCCGAGTTACATCATGGTTCATCTCATATATGTAGTCTCACTTGGCAGGTCTTGTATATGAACTCCGTGGCACAAGTTAAAGGTGCTGAACTACAGATGGAGATCAAAATGTTGAAATGTTGAAATTTCTGCAAATATTACTTAAAGTGAACACAAAGCAAGTAATAAATAGTTCAAAGCCATTTTGGCAATAAATGTTGAAAAACAGTAAGTTTAAAGTCCAAAAAATGTACACAATTTCACTTACTGGGTATGACTACACAGTAAATCAAAGCACTGCAGTTCTGACGGCCTGGGGGCTGCTGGAAGGTTGGAGAAGTAGGGGAAAACAATTGCAGCTTTTGTTTATGTATTTATTGTCAAGAAGTTGAAAGATCATGTCAAGAATAGTAAATTTTATCAAACTGCCAATTTAAAAACAAAAGTACCTTGATGGCACTATATCGCTCACCTGAGTGCAATATCTCACAAGTTTACACATTTAAGACATGAAGAATCAAAGGGAAATTTGACAGCAGATTTAGGCAGAATACTTTGAAGTTTCTGCATTATTATATTGAGAAATATGTCAATGTTAAATCACATTCCATCAAGTTGAAATAGTTCTCTAAACCATGTACTAGACTGAGAGAAAGTGTTTGAAATATGCAAAACTCATCAAGACACTTATTCTGACAAAGATTCAAAATACAACATCCAGTGTGTAATCAAGATTTTCCTTCATTTGGCCTAGTGACCTATTTTTGTTTATCCGATATGACCCTTATTCGAACATGGACTAGATATCATTAAGATAAACATTCTGACCAAATTTTAAAAAATGTGGCCTCTACAGTGTTGACAAGATTTTCCTTCAATTTGGTCTAGTGAACTAGTTTTTTAACAGACATGACCAATATTCAAACTTGGCCTACATATCATCAAAACAAACATTCTGATACAGTTTCAACATGCTCAAGTTAAAAATGCAGCCTCCATTATGTTAACAAGATTTCCCTTCAATTTGGCATAATGACCTATATTCTGACCCAATATGACCCCTTATTCGAACTTGATTTAGATATCATTAAGACAAGCATTCTAACGAAAATGCCATTGATACCTCCACAACACTTGCGGGCACCTGCAGAGCACGATTGGGGGAGAGGTTTGCGTTAGCACGCTACCTCTACAACTTAGTTATTGGTGCATTGGTGGCTGAAGAGGAGAGGTCTTATTCCCTTTACTGCCACTCTCGGCCTCTCTTGTGGGTACTGCCCTCTTCTTCTCCTTCAGTCCTCCCTTCTTTTATAGGGCATCTTGTAGTACTGTTACTCTGACACTTTTGTGATAAACTGTGTGTTAAATTGCTACCTTCTGTAACGAGCACGACTGGAATCTGATTAAAGATGCGATGACCCGGCTTTTATAACCTGCGAGACACATTGGATGGTCGGACAGACGCCGCCTTTCCCCGGTCAATGTCTGCCCGATGTCCGGTCGGGCTCTGAGCGGGGAATTTTGCCCGGCGCTCGCCAGATATGTATGATGCCTGAGCGGGTCGGGGTGTCGTGGGTTTGGGGAGTCGGGCAGCTAAATCCGCCACTACATTTACCACGCTTTTTCTTTGTTTACTATTAATATTTCGACGCACGGCCCGGTTAATCCGCCACTATATATTTCACATGATTTCTTTCGTGGGGTGGGGGGACTCGGGCACGGGCCCTATAGGCCCCGCTTAATCCGCGACTACATTTGCCACGCTTTTTCTTTGTTTACCATTCATTTTTCGACGCACGAGCCCTACGGCCCCCGGTTAATCCGCCACTGTATATTTCACGTGACTTCTTTCTTTTTTTCCCGTTCTCTTCGCGAATGTTAATAATGTTAACAAGCGTCCATATTTGACCTCTCGGCGCATTAATTTCTGAAACATTTCTTAAACTTATATTTCACGGATGTTCCAACAACATTAAAAGGATATTTATAGGGGAGATCCTAACCTTTTAAATACAGTTTTGTTGAATTAATGATGAACTATTTTTCTCGCTTTTTTTTCTCGCGTTGTTTGGTGCTAACAGCAATTGGCCTCCGAACAAAATGGTATTACTACTATGACCAGGGGCTAAAGTCCAAGGCCAAAAATGAAGCATAAACGATCAATATGTATATGTCTATTGTACTGGAAGGTGAAATTATTACACTAATTTTTTTATTCCAGAATGATAATAATATTTCAAGACAACTTTTGAACAGTTTTATAACTTTGACTATAATATCTTCATCTGGAGTTCAGCAACAGGTCAATCATATTTGATGATAATGTAAAGATATAATTCTATCTTTTCTGTCATTAGATGGAACAGTTAATACTACAATTGGCAGATACAACGTTTCGAGAAACGTTTTGCATTGACACGACCAATATGGTCATAAACCATCCCATACAATGAGAAGATAGGGGCTCTTAACCTTTACCAACGTACAGACGATATCTGACACCTCTGTAGCAGACGACTTTTGAAAATATTCTGGCAAAATGAGTAAATGCTCATAATGACCATTTTTTCATTTTGCCACAATGTTTTCAACTATATTAAAACATCGTTCTTTAATTTAAATAAAGATTGAATAATCTTGCATTGATGTTTTCAAAGTCGTCTGCTGCAGCTTTGCTGTTTGTGGGAAAGGGTTCCGGTTTACCCATTCGAGCAACTATTTTAGTCACGTCATGCGAAAACCGACATTCGGAGTTATTCGCGCTCGAACAGCGCAGTCCTGTTCGTTCTTTTCAATTTTCCTTGATGAGTGAAGAACTAGATGTGGGTGGTGAACAGGGAAGATCCTGATCCGACTGCGTGTAGGTGCAAGCTAATCTGGATCCTTTTGGGTAGGAAGAAAACCCCGAAGGTTTGTTTTTGTGTGACGTAGAACAAATAATATGAACGAGCCCTGACACACGAAAACGGACCCCCAGAAATTGTAAAGTTAAGCGAATTTCGATCAAATTGTATATTTGTATGAACTGGTTTATAGCGGTAATCTTACTACATATGCTTACACGATGCTTGATTTTACGATATCATGGCGACCAAGGAAACGCCTGGTCAGACTGCGCGGAATCGCCATGTACAACTGACATAACGTGATCGCAAAGTGCCCAGAGGGAAAAATAAAAGTAGGTCAGCAAAACTCACCCAAGCCCTACGTCCGAATTCTTTAAAAGCGGTATATGCCCAAGACGAAGTTAGTAGATGACAAAACTTCGAAGCGAAACGATGGAGCTGAAAATGGAATTATTTGTATTCGTGCTTTTGCTATCAGTATTAAGTTTAGTCAACGCCAAGCCTGAAGGTAAGACCATTTTTTTTTTTTAAATTTTTAACATTAGATAAATCCGCTGTAGCTGAATTTGAAAGCACGTAGGCTAAACAATAGAAAGCTTCTTTACATGAAAGTATAGTTATTGGATAGAGTCGAAAACATTGGGAAAAAAGGTAAAGATGTTCATTATGAGCATGTTTTCCTTTTGTCATATTGTTTTTCAAAAATTCTAAACTTGGGAAAGAGCTAACTGCTTTCCGCTTTATGAATCAGTCTGTTGTGAAAGCATCTTTAAAAGTATGATTTTGATTCTTAATAGAATTTTTTTTTGGAAAAAGAGAAAGCGCTTTTCGAGCATTTTTCTCGTGCACAAGTTTATAGTGTCTCATATTTACATTGTAACCTACCCAATACTATATGTTTTGAAATCACCTTGAAAACTGCTAGAATAGTTTAAATTAGAACTTAAAACATTCTGGCACGTTTATTATTTGTTCTTCTTATCGGATAATGTTTAAAAGCCATCACCTGCAAAGGCGTCAAGAAACTTCTTTTACGGGGAATAGTTTTAGCACGCATTACTTATATAAACACGCAAGCATATTGCACACAAGATGAATATATTTAAGCGAGTTTCATTTACTCTTAAGTACAAGAAAAAATGCAATTTTCTGTTTGAATTAAACTATTTTCTGCTATATTTTTCATTCCCTGATCCCTACCAAATGTTGCGAGCAATGCCTTTTTCTGATATCTCTTGTTTGGTTACAATAATTCATATACATATACAGCCAAATTTATGATTTAATCAATCTTTTGTCTTTCACTGTAATCGAAATGATATTATGTTTAATCAAACAGCCTTTGCACATTTGAATTGTTTTTGTTTGTTTACTATTTAACCCATTATAATAATGCCGTCCTAAAACATGAAATGAAGCTCAAAGAATTCTGAGAAATATCTGGAATTTTTTATATGATTTTCTTCTAATTGATAAACGTATTCTTAATTCTATAGACAAACTAAATAAACAAAAAATACACAATGCAAGAATGTTATTAAATCACCACCTTTTAATTAACCAGTTCCAACATACAACACATATGAAGCAGACGACTTTGAAAATACCACGGCCAAAATAGTAAAATTGTAGATTAGAACAAATTACAATGTAGGAAAATCTAAACTCCATTTCTCCGTTTTCGATGTTTTCAAAAATAATCTGTATGGAGGAAATAAAAACTGACCGAGTATTTTAATTAAATAGTTTAAATACATAAATCGAAGCTATTGTCGATTTTTGTGTGACGTGGCGTACTACAGTTCACCTCAAATTGTAACAATTGACCATATGATAATATATTCTCTTACGCGCTTAATTTGAAACAATAATGAATAGATATTATCAAAACCCCACAGGGTCTATATGCTTACTAACCGTATACATATGAATAGTTAGTTGCAATGGATTTCAAAACCCTGCGAAGATCGATTTAAATAACGTGCTGCGTTGCCCAAATTATTGTGTTTACATTTATAACATGTTTTTAAACTTGTTATAGCTAGAAATAAACCTGATAAAAGAAAACAGACAAAAACCAACCGTGTCGCGGATAAGGTCAAGACATCTTCCGGGGAGTTCGTTTTTCCTGATGAATTGGAGTTCGATTTTAGCGTAGACGGCGAATATGAAGTCCATGCAATGTCCAGAAAAATGGCCCACCATAAAGACATGCCGACATATGACAGCGCCGGCAGAAAGCAGGAACGCTCAAGAAAGGTGATATTATACTGTATTTAAAGATGTAGTTTTGGGTTAGTGCGCATGTGTGAACACTGATGTCTCGTCAGAGTCTTCCGAGTACATATGTTAGTTGTACATTCAATCCTTAAATGTAACTTCTGACAACATTCTTAAAGCGTAGCCACAATGGTTAAACATAACACCAATTGAAAATGAATTTAAACCCGTTTTCCACTTACAACAAATCTACAGTAGACGACTTTCAAAACATTTAGCCACAACAAAAGTGTAATTTCTTAAAAAAAAGTATTGGAAACAAAAACCTTGAATACAGTTGAAAACATTGCTGATGAGTCAGATGAAAGCGTCTGTATGTGGGACAAGGTTGAAACGGAGTTGCAACAAATACCATGTTCGTTTGACGAGGCGTTTTCTCGTGTAAGAGATCGAAAAGTTTCTGTTTTTAATTCATTTCATAAGTGATTTACGACGTTTTCAACAGTATGTCAGTAATACATGTATAAAGCAAATAGTGCATTTATATATGGCCATTGAGAGACTAGAACAGCTAAAAAGATTATGATAGTGCTACAGTCGATTTCATTATATTTTCTGCAGATATATTACGATTATGTGAGTCACTTACCTTATTTTATACTTAATAATATTCTAAGCATTGAAAGCATTGTAGGAATATTTAGTAAGTCATTCATTCTTAATTATTCATACGATTTAATAAAGAGATTGTGGAAAAGGAGAATATATTCATATCAGATGTTATCAATTGGTACTATTAGACAGTCGATTTCTGATGTATCTTTTTTTGCAAAAGCACAACTGGGAAAGCGAAACATATCTTCTGTTTACAATATTTTCCAAAATCTATATCAAGATACACTTTTGACTTTTATGGCATCATATGTTCTCAATATGTTGTTTTTTAAATAAAACTAAATATATTATATCGGATGTGTATTCACTGCCTAACAAATCGAGTACGGGATGACTACTAGCCAAAACCCACCAATTAAATTTCAGCAGTTAGCTCTATCGGACAATCTGAATCCACTCGTATTCAAATGTATCTAACATACTTGTAGTGCTATCTCAATGATAATTTCAGATACATTTATATGTGTCTTATCTGTTAGCCTTACACATCGTTCATACATGTATTCACTTTCGAGTTCACGTTGATAGATGGCAATTTATTAGAAAAGGGAAATCTTTTTGAAGAAGCATATATCTCCTTATTTACGAGAACTCCTTTTTTAAGAGAGCTTACTATTTTAGAGGGATTCCTTCTCAATTGTCAAGGATATCTGTACAAGTAATACCGGATTCTCTCCGAGTCAGAATGATATCTCTACAAGTAATTCCGAATTATCTCTGAGTCAGAAGGATATCTGTACACGTAATACCGAATTATCTCCGATTAAGAAGGATATCTCTACAAGTAATACCGAATTCTCTCGTCCGAGTCAGAAGGATATCTGTACAAGTAATACCGAATTCTCTCTGAGTAGAATGATATCTCTACAAGTAATACCGAATTCTCTCCTCCGAGTCAGAAGGATATCTATACAAGTAATACCGAATTCTCTCTGAGTAAGAAGGATATCTCTACAAGTAAAACCGAATTCTCTCCTCCGAGTCAGAAGGATATCTGTACAAGTAATACCGAATTCTCTCTGAGTAAGAAGGATATCTCTACAAGTAATACCGAATTCTCTCCTCCGAGTCAGAAGGATATATGTACAGGTAATACCACATTTTCTCTGAGTGAGAAGGATATCTGTACAAGTAATACCGAATTCTCTCAGAGTTAGAAGGATATCTCTACAAATAATACCGAATTCTCTCTCAGTAAGAAGGATATCTCTTCAAGTAATACCGAATTCTCTCCCCCGAGTCAGAAGGACATCTGTACAAGTAATACCGAATTCTCTCTGAGTAAGAAGGATATCTCAACAAGTAATACCGAATTCTCTCCTCCGAGTCAGAAGGATATCTGTACAGGTAATACCGAATTCTCTCTAAGTAAGAAGGATATCTGTACAAGTAATACCGAATTATCTCTGAGTAAGAAGGATATCTCTACAAGTAATACCGAATTCTCTCCTCCGAGTCAGAAGGACATCTGTACAAGTAATACCGAATTCCCTCTGAGTAAGAAGGATATCTCAATAAGTAATACCGAATTCTCTCCTCCGAGTCAGAAGGATATCTGTACAGGTAATACCGAATTCTCTCTAAGTAAGAAGGATATCTGTACAAGTAATACCGAATTATCTCTGAGTAAGAGGGATATCTCTACAAGTAATACCGAATTCTCTCCTCCGAGTCAGAAGGACATCTGTACAAGTAATACCGAATTCTCTCTGAGTAAGAAGGATATCTCAACAAGTAATACCGAATTCTCTCCTCCGAGTCAGAAGGATATATGTACAGGTAATACCGAATTCTCTCTAAGTAAGAAGGATATCTGTACAAGTAATACCGAATTCTCTCTGAGTTAGAAGGATATCTCAACAAGTAATATCGAATTCTCTCCGAGTCAGAAGGATATCTGTACATGTAATACCGAATTCTCTCTAAGTAAGAAGGATATCTGTACAAGTAATACCGAATTCTCTCCGAGTTAGAAGGATATCTCTACAAGTAATACCGAATTCTCTCTGAGTTATCTCTTTCGATACCGAATTTCGCAAAGTCGACTCGTCCATGTTCCATCTTTCGTCCAACAGAATATTTGGTAAAATGTAATATCTAAGAATCGAGCAATGAAGATTTCATGAGAAACAGCTCGTTACGTTTTGCAAAAATTGCTTTTGTCAGCGAAACGGTTAGAGAAGTATCTTATACACGTGTAAATATATATAGAAAACGGTTTGTAATATATAGGGTCAATATTAGTAGTTAATATGACATGAATTTGTTATGGCAGAATCAAGAGTTATACACGGACGACAACGGTGCGTATCAAGTGTCAGCTTCTAAAAAAGACGACGGCTCCATAGAAACCGATGTGGTAGGTTTAAAGGCTTAAAGACTTTATTTAATTACTAACGCAATATTTGAAGATATTTGAAGCACATATTCCGAAGTAGAAGACGTTTGATAACACTGTTGGAAAAGAAGAAATTTGCTTAAAATCCATAAAAGTTCGTCTTTTCCTACAACGTTTTCGACTCTATGTTAACAGCATACTTCATATAATCCAGATGTTTTAACGTTTTGCTCAAACGTTTTCAAAGCAGACGACTCTGAAATGTGCATACTGGTCAAGCATTCCTCGGATTTACGATGTCTGGTTAGTATACGGATAGTCCTAGTTCACCGAGCACTCAACCAAGCATTTACCAAATCAACCAATCAAATTACAGCCGAGACTCGCTGGTGTAGTGGTAAAGCGTCAGCATTGGGTGTGGGAGGTCATAGTTTCGATCCCCGGCCGAGTCATGCCAAATACTTTAAAAGTAGTAATGCCATGCACTTCGTGTGTTGGGACGATCCAAATATTACTCTTCATTGAAGGAAAAACGCCAATTGCCAATTTTTGTCTCAGGGCCAAACGAGGCTCTAATAAAGCATGTCACGTGCCAAAGAATAGCATTTTCGATTAGATAATTACTATTATTATTATTAATTTTGTTATTACTATTGATACTATCATTAGTATTATTATAGGCGCGGCTCATTTGTATTTCTTGCAGAAAGCCTTATACAGAAATGGCAAAGGGGAGAAATGTTTCTACGCCCGACAGGAGAGTCACTGTTGGAATATAGAGAGCAAAGGAGAATACAAATATATGACGTATGAGGGAGATACGCGAGGTAGTTGTTCAATATATTACTTATTCACATCCCTGACATAGGTATTTCCGACTTTTTGCCTTTCAATCATCTGCCCACTTACCCTTCCGTCCGTCCGTCCGTTTGTCTGTCACAATATGCTTTAAATTGGTCATAACTTTGTTTCTATTTGACATAATCTCTGTAAATTTGCAATACTGATAATATATTATGAAACACTTTAAACATAGTAGTGATGACTTTACCTCCTTTGCGGCTCAGTATTGTGGTGAAAGCATTACAACTGACTAACTGGTGTCAGGGTTGAAATATCTGTACCCGGTTGCTAGTGCATGGTAATATTTACCGTTGAGCCCATTGATATTTTCAGAAGTGCCGCCCGAGATTTCAGACAAACACAAGAAGAGGAATGTCAGCCCGCTCATATTCAGCGACTTTAACCCTAGCCGCATATTAAAAGTGGTTTACGTAGTGGATCAAGCTTTCATGACCTGGTATAAACAACGCACACGACCTAATGTAGCTGATAAATACTTAAAACAATATAATTTATTCGGGGAAAGGGACAACTGAGCCCGTACAAGTTCATTTTTCTCAAAATTATAGATCCAGATCAGCATGTAAATCCACAAAGGCTGATCATGATCTACATTGTTCACAAATAACGTACACACGCTGGTTAGAAGACGTGAGAAGATTCTGATGAAACTAAGCAGGTGGACGAGATGATCTGAACGTATTATTATTATTGTTGTTGTTGTTATTATTATTTATTTATTATGGTTACTATAACTCATTCGTAGTATTTGTATCATTATCTGTACAAGAGAAAGTTGATGCAAGGCATCAATGTCGCCGGAAAAGACTGCATTGATTTATTTTTTAACACACATGTAGTCTTGACTTTCATTAGTCTAAACATACACATAATGTTTTCATAAGGATTAATTCCAGGATTTTTGAAATTCCACATAGATCTACAAATTTCAGGATTTCTTTTGGTCAGGATTTTGGATGTTTTGTATTTGTCAAAAAAAAACAACAAATTAATACATTTTGGGATTTAAATCTACATGCAATAAAAAGCTATTAAACCCTTTCCATGTCTGAAGCAACAATGAAAACCTTTAATCGCTTAAAACATTGAGAAAACGGTTAAATTGCTGAAGACATGAACTTCCTCCTTTTTAATACTAATTATTTCACAAGTAGACCACACTTGTAACAATATAACAGCTAAATTGTTTATCTAAATCGTTGATGCATACAATATATGTGGCAAGTATGAAATTAATTGGGTGCGAAAGAGCAGATTTTCTTTATTTCTAAATCTATTGTTTATCAGAGTTTGTTCTTCTCTTAATTTGTTTCAACATTTAATATCACATATATTTAATCATTTAAGTGTGTAATATTAGCTATCTATCTGTAATAAGGTGTTTGAGCATTCTTTCGAAATGTTTACCCTCGTGTCAGGCTTCATCGAGTCGTAGTGTCAGACATCGAAGTAAGTGAATAAAAAATCAGGCAAAGCTTTAGTGCATGTTTTATTCCACTGCATTCGAGAGAGAAAAGCATTTCTATATTATCTTTCTTTCTCCTACATTCGACCCATGCATTCGTTTCGTGACGTTTAAGAAAAATCAATTTGTCGTGCGACATTTTTTGTCTGCATAACCTAGTCACTTTTCTAAGTTTACATGTACTTCCGGTTACTTCGCTTTGTTTACATTTTGGCAATATGAAACTAGGTCACAAACTGAGAAAAAGGCGTTTCGACGTTCACGACCGATAAACAGGCTTATATTTGAGACATATTTTCACAAATTATTTCTTATTTTTGTTTCTGTTACCAGTTTATGTTCATGGGAAACTATACAAGTGTGTGTGTGTCATTGTGCATATTCAGCCCATCGAATGAGAGTATGAGTGTAAGCGACGCAGGTTTTTGTTGTAAAATGTATCGCGTGCAAATCCAGCTTTTCATTGGTTATCGCACACACAGTAAGTACAGTAGTATATAGTAGCGTGTGCAAAATTTACAAATCTATGCGGGCGGTACTCGGTAGTGACGTAATCAACAGTTCTAGGTTAGAAACAGTTCATATTTTAGATATACACGAGTTAACATTATCAAATGAATTCTTCACAAATCAAGACATATTTTTGAACATGAAAATAACATTCAGTAAGTTAACATTACTATTGAAAGTAGAATTTGACGTGATTTTTATTTCAATATATCTCAATATTGACATATAGCAGTTGGTTGCAAGTCTAGCAGGGACCACATTCGTCTTCGTAAATAAGACAAAAACACTTAAATGCAAGTCAACAAAATGAAACTAAAAATACCTAAAACATCGAAATGTTTATTCCATTTTAGATGTGTCATTACTTAGTGTTTTTAAACAAACACAATTGTAATATGTTCAAAACATCTTAATGTGTTTCTTTCCAATAATTATCCCTCCTCCCATGTGATTTCCGAAAAGCTATTAAAAATAGAAGTCGCGGGCTTCTGCCCGGCGACTAATTAGTATAAGTATAATTAGTAGTATCATCATCATAATCATGACTATAATTATTAGTGTTAATACCACGAAGGTACTACTTTTATAAATAGCAATACCATGTGTCATCATAAAACAAATCATCTTTGTTATTATCACACGTAAGATTAAGACGGCACTTCAAATACTATTTTCTATTGTTACTGTTTTATGTAACTGTCTAATCAATGTCCCCGTAGGTTTAGAGACCTGAATAACGGTGATGAAGCACAGACCATCGAGGATGCCGAAGACTTCATCTACATGATGAATAACGAGGCAAGTATATGCTTTTAACCTTTTCCAACACACAACACACGTGCAGCAGACGACCTTGAAAACGCTCAGTAAACTATTTTTATCATCTATTGCTCGCAATTCTGCCTTTTGTCACAATTATGTCAATGATAAACCGAAAGCGTCTATATGCAGGAAAGGGTTAACTTAGTTACGATATACGGTGAAACCACTTCAGAGAGGTGTTGTTATTTTAAACGGTCCACGAGGAAAGGTACAAGTTGGCATTTCTGAACAGCGAAGGTTAAGATCATGCTGTACATCTGCTCAGAATCTACTCAAGTTGGAAGAATCTTCTAATAAGCTTGAGTTACTAATAATATGAGCCGTCCCGCGAGAAAACCAACGTTATGGACTTTGCGTAAAGCATCGACCCGGATCAGCCGAAGCATGCCGCGCAGGCTAACCCGGACAGACACTTTTCGCTTCCTGTGGATTTTCTGTTTCAGGAATCATTACTCTATATCTCTATCCCCCTGAGACGGAATGTGTCTGCCAGAATCGGCCTGCACCGGATTGCGCAGGATGATCTGGTTCGATACATTACGCAGAGTCCATAATGTTGGTTTTCTCGCGGGATTGCTCATATGAGATCAGTGTTTATCTCGATCACACTGTGTGTATGTATACTGTTCTCAAAAGCCAAGAGGGATCTTTTCTCAAGCACTAGCTCGTTTCAAGGTTAATCCATTTAGTCCAAATTACACCAAATGCATCCGTGGCCAGGCTGATCAGTCAAATAGTCCCTGAAAATATTTTGTTTGCTTAGAAATTAGTGTATATATTTACCTTCACCAACATGCTTTGAATATGTAACGATGAGTTTAAATTCATCGTAAATACTGGAACTGCTTGGTTTGATCAATTTAATGACGGGGATCATATTCGTGGAATATTCCCTTGCATAATACATGACCCCTTGCTTCTTTTTATCTTTTTTGTAACTGCGATTTTATTCTTTTCAATGATAACTAGATCTATAAAATCCGAAACCCGGTAGCTCAGTCGGTAGCGACGCGGGTTGTTAATCTAGGGGTTGTGAGTTCGAACCCAACCAACATGCTTTCCGACGTTTGACAAAAGTCACTGTGAAAAGCGTCATTCGTCTTTCACCAAAGGGATAACAGTCTTTGTGGAAAAGCAGCCAGTTGCTTGGAAAGTATGTTGTGTGGGATACTGGTGTGGGAACAATTAAGAAACATATGAGTAGGTGAACTGGCCGCCGTGATATGACTGAATAATGGTCGAAAACGGCGTTAAACCCTAATCAATCAATCAAGACCTATCTGTAAAGGTAGATGAATCGAGGGTTAAAACTAACTTGCTGATTCTCATGGAAACAAAAAAGATATTAATTGATTCATTTTAGCCTAAAATAAATCCACGTTGATATATCTAAAACAGACCGTGTTTGGACATATTATAAGAGAATAGAGATATAGCTATTAACGAACAAGTTCTGCTTTGCCAAAAAAAAAAATGGGTTTCACTCCATCACGTAATTTTCCGTTCTTTAGTCTAGATTGTCCATTTATTTCTCGTCTAATGCGGGAAACATTTAAGTTCATGTTTCGTTCAGAAGATGTGTCAGCACTTTTTACAGAGTACACTGTATTAATATTGTATACGTCATATACCAACCCTTTCCAAATGCACCAAACTGCAGCAGACGAATTTGAAAACATATTGTAAAAGAACTGTTTACTGATTTAGAACATCGAACCGTGACATACTCGTTCTCTCTAGTGTTTTCAGGTTGTGTTTGTTTTTCATGCAACCGAATTATGATTGTATTGATGTGTTTTATTTATCCACCATTCTAGGTCACCTACATGTATCGAAGTATTAAGGAAGTGTCAGAGGCCAGCGACTCGATCCCCGATATGGATATTGTGGTATATGCAAAAGGGTTTTACTACCCAGCTGTAAGTTCTCTATTATAATATTAAACCTCATCCCACATACAAACGTTTCTGTCGCCTCTGCAACAGACGACGTTTTAAAACAATATGCAAACGCAGATATTGCTCATAATAAGCAGTATCTCCCTTTTCCACAATGTTTTCATATACACATTCAATAATTTTACTTTCATTTGTAGATATTTACCAGCCTAGTACTGGTTTATTTATCCAGGGTTCATGATTAAGTGAGCTGTCACCGTTAGATCACTCAATTAATGTTGAAAACGGAGTAAAAACCCCAATAAAACAAATTATCCCGCTGTATAGAGTCATCCATAATTATAACAATGTTTAATTATGTTAAGAACTGATCATTATTTTATGAGCCGCTCCCGATAAAATCAACATTGTGGACTATGCGTAAAGTATCGACCCAGATAAGCCTGCGCAGTCCGCGACCCCTAATCCGAGAAAGACACATTTTGTCTCAGGGGGATAGAGGTACATGTATAGAGTAATGATTCCTAAAACAGAAAATCCACAGGAGGCGAAAATTGTCTGTCCGGGTTAGCCTGCGCGGAATGCTTAAGCTGATCCGGTTCGATACTTTACGCAGAAACCAGAATGTTGGTTTTCTCACGGCTCATATAGTCACACATATATATATATTTTTAATGTGTAGCGCACGAGTAATGTAGACCAGGATAAGAGCATTACATAATACACACATATTGAGGGCTGTCAATCCAGGTGTTATAAGTTCGAACCCCAGCTCGACCAACATTTTTTCTGACGTTTGACAAAAGTCAATGTGACAAGCGTCACTCGTCTTCCATCAATGGGCTAACAGTCTATGTGTCAAAGCAGCCAGTTGCTTGGAAAAACTGTTGTGTGGATTACTGGTGTGAGAAAGCCAGGAAATACCCGAGAAGGTGATCTGGTCGCCGTGATATGGCTAAAAACATGTGGAAAATTGCGTAAAGTTCAAAGCAATCAATCAATAGGAAGATAAAGGTGAATATCGGTATTGTCTATCGATCCTTTTCCACATACAGACGTTTTATGACATATCTGCAACAGGCAACGTTTGAAATGATTGTAACGAACAGAGCAAATGAGCAAAAAAACAGCTTTGTATTTTGTCAAAATATTTACACCTCTATTAAATAATTATAACTTTATTTTGAAATAATTATGTTTTCGAAATGTTTAACAAATTGCGAGTTGCAGATTGTATTGTATGTGCTCTATCCTCTTCAATGCCATTGAAAACATATGAAACTCATGAATATAACATAGGAACAAGACAATAATTCTTATGAGAGAAGGCAGAAAATCTTGGGCAATATCGGCCCTTCCAACAATGTACTTATATGATCTCCCTTTTTGCTACAATGCTTTCAAAAGTCGTCTGCTGCAGAGGCGTCGGAAAACGTCTGTATGATGGAAAGGGGTAATTAATATGGATGACAAAACAGCATACCTAGTAGAGTGTATATTGTTTTTTGTCTTTATAGGTCAGTACAGAATGGATCTGGCTATCACCATATATAAGCAATAAAAGCATCGACGTATATGCTGGTATTAATGCCTTTGGTGAGTGGGTCGGTGATGGCAATATTGATGCGACAGGCCAATATGATACGGCGACATTCTTATCCACGTAAGTAAAATAAATTGTTTTGGCTTTACGTCGCTTTCAACACTTTTCAATTATCATACTTTCATTTATAGAGATTTGTTTATAGTTTGTACTTGATAATTTCTCAAAGTCGTCGTTTAGATTTATTGTATGTCGGAAAGGGTTAAACGCTTATTCCATTCAATTTTACTTATTCACTAGTATGACCTACCGATACAAACCAAAACAGATTGTCTGTGTGTCAGCATTATGTGACAAAACTTAAACATAACAGAACGAGTGTTCAATACAAATATTTGCTAGTTTGTTTTTTTGGTACAAATTAAAAATAATCATAACCTCTTATCCATTTATCTTTAGAATTGGTCATATATGTCACTTTTCATAACCAGTTTAACTCATCTCATTCGCTTAAAACACAGACCCTGTCAGGTTAAATATCCTACATAATACTTAAATCTTCAAATACCGATATATAAGATTATTTCTAACTATAGATTTAATTTTCTAATGTTTGTGGATTTAAATGTTCTTTTTTTTTATTTCTTCATGAGCAACGAAATATTGCAGCTTATTTTTGACGCTTTGCGTCAAACATTTGTCTTGTATTTTATATATTTCCTTTTCAGACGCGAATTGCAATCTAGTCGAAGTGGAAATATAATAAGTGAGATTATTTTACAATTTTGATTTACAAATGTTGATGACACAAACAAACAGTACATGCTCCCTGTTCCAAATCTACATGGTTTGTCCAATGCACATTTGGAGTATCTAAGACTCATTCGCAAAATAAAAATGTTAAGATCAGACTGCGAACATGCGCTGGTTGCTCGTTATGTACGCAAATGTCGGTTTTATATATCGTTTAATTCGAATCATTATTGCAAAACGAATTTGTCTTTTGAAAAAAAGCGTAAATGCATTTCTGATTCCTTATACGAACAATAAGAACTGACGCGGCGCTGTTATATTAATATGAGCCGTCCCCCGAGAAAACCAACATTATGCGTGATGTATTGACCCAGATCAGCCTGCGCAGTCTATGCAGGCTAATCCGGGCCGACATATTCCGCCTCAGGTGAATAGAGGCATAGATTAATGATCCCTGAAGAAGAAAACCCAAGGGAGGGGAAAAGTGTATGTCCGGGTTCGCCTTCGAGGCATGCTTAGGCTGGTCTGTGTTGATACTTTACGCAGAGACCACAATGTTTGTTTTCTCACGGGACGGCTCAATTATGATTTTATCACAGCCTTGCTATTTATGATAAACACTTAATTATAACGCATTACAAAGCTCACATTAAATTAATTGATTTCTTACAAATACAGCGATTCTCGAACAAGTTCATAACTCGAAGTTATTTATTGATCTCCTTCGACATATAGTTATCACGAGTCCAGTGGTATGATGATAACAATTGACCGTGGTTCACAGGACATTAAACACATTTGCAATACAGATATCATTGTTATGAATTTAATAATGAACATAGCAAACACTAAGTATAATGCATTATAAAGCTTCCATTAAATCAATTGATATCTCATAAGTACAGCGATTTCTCGAACACGTTGATAACTCAAAGTTATGTATTGATCTCCTTCGACATATAGTTATCACGAGTCCAGTTGTATGATGATAACAATTTACCGTTATTATTATATCTTTATATCCTCCGATAACCGAAGATAGTACAAAGTACAAAGAAACAATACAAAGTTGACACAAACATTGAACAAAAAGTGACAAACATTGAATAGTTAACACATTTACACAAACATCATTCATTTCGTAAAGTTGATTGAAAAAGCACTTATACATCAATGCATGTTCAGAGAAATGTACTTATGAAGCTCTACACATGTGCAGACGCGTTTGTGAATAGACACGAATATATACACTGAGTACAATTACATTCATTCACATTACAAGCAGAACAAAAACAGAGTTAGTTTATCTGAATGAGTAGAACACCAGAGTCATCAGTGTTCGCAAAACATACTCTTAGATACCCCTGAGGAGCACCTCATCGAAACGAAATATGAAGTGCTCTGAAGGGTAATAGTAAATATACAAATGAGAAGAAATAACATAATAATTGACAGACATATGAGAGGAGGGATAGAATATGTTTGTCTCTAGATAGGGAGAATGAGAAATCAAAACAGATGAAAGACAGAGGGTGAAGAAGAAAAAAATAATATACATATACATTAACACATATACATTAACACATATACATTAACACATATACATTAACACATATACATTAACACACATTAACACATATACATTAACACAAACATACACAATTAATATTGCATATTCTATTCTAAATGTACCAGTTTTGTTTTTGTTTTATTCGAGTTTTACCATCTTTTCAACACCATTTTAGTTATATCACGTCGATAGTGTAACTTATTCATAATCCCTGTGTAAATAAACCAATATTCCTGATATTTAAAAGTGCAATTACTCTTAGATTAAAAGTTTATTGATAAGATTATTTATGTCCTCGTTCACAATGATCTTATAAGCCGCATGCTGTAGAGGCATAAACGTCGTCGGTACAATCGTTTAAAAATCCGCTCGATATAATATCATCTCAGATGGAACTGATGAAACATTCGAAATCAAACCTTATTGGATGTGAGCCTTTATACCTATTTACGTTTTGACAATTGTTCATTTGACCCGTCCCACGAGAAAACCAAAATTGTGGACTCTGCGTAAAGTATCGAAGCATATCATCCTAAGCATTTTTCGCCTCCTATAGATTTTATGTTTCAGGAATCATTGCTCTATATCTCTATCCCCCTTGAGGCGGAATGTGTCGGCCCGGATTAGCCTCGGTGGATTGCGCAGGCTGATATGGATCGATACAGAGTCCTTAATGTTGGTTATTTCGTGGGACGTCTCATTTGTTTTTATACGAGTTTTATGCCGTTTTCAAAAGTACTTCAAATTAATCACCCCAACAGAACACGCCTTTTCCATGTGCAATTGGAAAATAATCAGTAATAGTGGTGCGAACGCTAGTCCTTGTACACCAACTAGTATAACTATTATATTACGCGTTCGGCTTTAAGACAGGTATATCTATGGAACGGCTTTACCGTCTTTCTATGTTGTATTGTATTATACGCAGTACATTTTCACGTATATGAGGTACATATTTCATTTAACGTGGTACATTATTCATGATATGCAGTGCCTTTTATCTTATATGTGGTGGTTATTGAATAATGTGCAGTGCAAACTGGTGTTTAAACAGTAGAATAACCATTATACGTTGTACAAACAACGTCATGTGCTATACAAACTATATACTATGCAGTACAAATGGCATTATATGTGGTGTCATTTTCTGTTCATGCAGTAACTTTACATTTATACGTTGTATGTTGGTCAAGTATGTTTAAATATATGAAGTGCTTGCACGTAACTCTAAACATGGTGAATTATTACTTATGTTTTCATAAACAAATCATAGTACGCAATGCATTTGGCAATATGTTGGTCAAGTATGTTTAAATATATGAAGTGCTTGCACGTAACTCTAAACATGGTGAATTTTTACTTATGTTTTCATAAACAAATCATAGTACGCAATGCATTTGGCAATATGTTCGGTCCATACTAATTTATACATGGTGTAAACACCTTTATATGCGGTGCATTTTTCATTACGATGATCATACTTTCCGACATTTTTTGTAATTATTTATCCGGAAAATACCGTGTCAGACAGATAGATATTAACATTAACACCGTTTACTCAATTTGAAATCCGCTCTAGACGAGATTGGTCTAGGGACCGTTTTTCCACGTTTTCGCGATCAGAAGCGCTTCTCGATGTTGACTCTACGGTGCCATGGTAATTTTTTCTTAGCGTAATCGGTAATTTCCGCCGATAATACTCCGGCATAGCGTTTAAATTCCTCTTAGAACTCGACATTTACATATAATATGAGCCCTTCCACATGGGAAAATGTACAACTCGGCTTTAGGAATCATTGTACATCCAGATCAGTGTGTTCATTCGGCATGATTCGCAGTCTGATCAAAATCTACAGTCTGAATATAACATGTACTTATTAGAAGCTTCAGTCAACTTGTGAGGATTACGATAAGACAGAGCAAATATGCAGGCTGATTTGAACCTACACTGTTCAGAAAAAAACGAAGTTCAAATCTATCATGTAAATCCCTTTTCAAGTTATTTCTCTTATTTTCTGAAGCTGCTGGGGGAATTAAAAGTTATTTTAGGAGGGAATATTATCATAAAGTGGTAACCTAAACACATTTTTGAATTCATTTTTAAATCTTTTCTCAAATACAATACGTATGCATCAGACGATGTTAAGGCAAAACTATAGAAACTCTTTATAAATGAAAGAATAATTATTGAAGAGGGGTTGAACTCATTGTCTATGGAGACATTTCTCAAGATGAGCAATTTATCGTTTTGCCATGATGATTCAAAGACATTCTGCACCTCGTCTATTTAGAAAATGTGTACACTTTTCATAAAGATTGTTCCACAAGGCCTTTTTTGAAATGGACTAGACGGTGTTAATGTTCATATCTATCCGTCAGGCTCGGTATTTTCCGAAAATAATTCCGGAGAATGCCGGAAAGTATGATCATCCCTAATGTAAATGCACCGCATATAAAGTTTAAACTACCACATATAATCAAAGTACCACCACACGTATCGACGAACTGACTGCATATAATGTTGTTTGTATTGCATATGCCGTTGTTTGCATGCTATATAATGGTTATTCTACTGTATCTACTTACTTTTGTACTGCATAGTATTAATACAACATTATAAGACAGTAAAGGCGTTCCATATCTATCGGTTACTGCCGAAGATCTTTACGATAATTGATCATTCAAGAAGGTACAGTGTCTACCTATATTCGAGTAAAGTATTTCTTATGTCAGTAATCTACGTTCGATGTATTACTACACTTCACGACTCTAATTCCTACCTATTTTTGAGTACATTATTTCTAAATTCAGTTATACACGTTCGATGTATTACCACACTTCCAGACTCTAATTCCTACCTATTATCGAGTATAGTATTTCTTAATTTAGCTGTCTACGTTCGATGTATTACCACACTAAACGAATCTAATTCCTACCTATTTTCGAGTACATTATTCCTTAATTCAGTTGTCTACGTTCAATGTATTACCACACTACACGACTCTAATTCCTACCTATTTTCGAGTACATTATTCCTTAATTCAGTTGTCTTCGTTCGATGTATTACCACACTACACGAATCTAATTCCTACCTATTTTCGAGTACATTATTCCTTAATTCAGTTGTCTACGTTCGATGTATTACCACACTACACGACTCTAATTCCTACCTATTTTCGAGTACAGTATTTCTTAATTTAGCTGTCTACGTTCGATGTATTACCACACTTCACGAATCTAATTCCTACCTATTTTCGGGTACAGTATTTCTTAATTCGGATGTCTACATTCGATGTATTACCACACTAAACGAATCTAAATCCTCTGAAGATTTGGTATGTTTCTAATTTATAAAGGTGGTTTTGCTTCTGTTGGCTCTGTCTGTAAGCCTGGTAAGAGAGATGACAGGGTCTCGATGAACTGGGTCGGTTATACAGACGTCGCTTGGATTGTAGCTCATGAATTGGGCCATTCGTACGTATTTCGTTTCATTAACCCCGTCTACATGCAGACGCTTTCTGACCTATCTATATAAGACGACATTTAAAATAATTTCGAGCAATTTCACCTTTTCGTACCACGTTCTTCATATTTTTTTCAAATGCTTACACCTTCTCTGGTATATATTTTAAAAGCAGACATTTTCAAAAAACCCAAACGAAACAAATTGTATTTTATTTTTTTTAAGCAAAACTGCTGTATTTCTAAGAAAACGCAAGGAAATGCAGTACGGTGACCTATATTTTTTTTTGCATTTTTCATTAAAGTGAACGATGTTAAGTGTTTATGGAGAATTACAGAAAATTCTATTATGTAGAACGGAACATTTCTATGATTTTAACTTTTTCGGGGGTAAAATGTGACACCACTTCTACATTGAAAAACAGCTTAATATATTCTTTTTCTTTTTTTTCTCAAAAATTCCTTTTTCATATTGATTTACATTCCATATATAAAGTTATATTTGAACTTTAATATGATTGTGTGTTTTAGGTTTTCGGCCAAAATGCCTATATTGGCGCCTTTGATGAAATTGGTCATGTCATTGAAAGGCCAATATTTTTTTTTAGATCGATTACAAATATATATGTTTTCTTATTTCAACCAGGTATTGTATGTTCTAATCAAATATAAAGAATAAAGAAATTCTATGATTTTTCGTAAATAGGTAGCACCTATAGATATTTTAATTATGTATATTTATTTTGTGATTTTCTTTGCCTAGTTATTTCGAAATGGTCTGGTTCAGTTTCGCTGTTCGTTAGAAATGTTAGATTACACATTGTGTGATATTCCCTTTCATGTTGACAGGTTAAATTCGTACCATGACGGTAATCGTGCCGGTATAAACTGTAAAAATGCTAGACACATTATGTCAACCGGTCCTTTCCGAATTGACAACACTACAAAGGACACATGGAACCGATTGTCTACCTGCAGCGTTTCACAGATCATCAATCATGTCAAGTAAGAACTTTTAGCTTCGTACACAGGTCTAGAAGAATCAGCCATCGCCGAGTGGTTAGTTTAAGGAGCCTCCCGGGTTCAATACCTAGTCGTGGCGGTCAAGGTGCAGCAACCTTGGGCAAGGCACATTTCCTAGCCTAGTACTGATTTCTGTACACAGGGATCATGAATAAGTGAACTATCGTCGTGATATAACTGAAATAGTGTTGAAAACGGCATAAGCAAACAAATGGACATATATTTATGAACGGAGGAGAAAGCTTGTCTTAAATATACCATTTATCTCTCTTTCGCAGACTTAGAATATGGTCTTCAAAGGGAAAGTCTAGGTAACGCAATTAATTGAATTGCCAACAGTATATTTAGGGTTTCAGGTTTGAATACAAATCGATGAGTTTATAACTCAACCTACAATGCCCATGTAAATATATCAAGGTTGGCTGCAAAACCACTTTCCCACATACAACAAATCTGCAGCCGACGACTTCAAAAATATTTAGTCAAAATA
Source organism: Serripes groenlandicus (assembly GCA_031761405.1). NCBI lineage: Eukaryota > Metazoa > Mollusca > Bivalvia > Cardiida > Cardiidae > Serripes > Serripes groenlandicus. The sequence continues at coordinate 41,884,414 of JASEVX010000006.1, read as the reverse complement.
TGGACGTTATCTATAAATGAAATAACAATTATTGAATAAAAAAGAAAATAATATGGCATTAGGAGAAATTCCTCATCATGAACTATTCATCCTTTTACCCTCTTGTTTTCTAAATTCGTCTACTGCAGAGGCTTAAGAAATCGTCTGTTTGTGGGAAAGGGTTAATCTTGTGTTGCCTTCGATTATACTAGCAATCACTAATTGAGCCGTTCCGCGATAAAACCGACATTATGGCCTCTGCGTAATGTATCGAACAAGATCAGCCGTGCAGTCTACGCAGACTGATCCGGGCCGACACATTCCGTATCAGGGGGATAGAGGTATGGAGTAAAGATTCCTGAAACAGAAAATTCACAGGAGGCAAAAACAATCTGTCCGGGTTAGCCTGCGCGGCATGCGTGTGCTGGTCCTGGTCCATACTTTACGCAGAGTCTACACTGTTGGTTTTCTCGCGAGACGGCTCAATGGTATTCATTTTGATAGTACATACTCTGGCTGCCTGCTCGATGGAAACATCTCAGATGACGATTTTTACGACCAGCTGTGTAGAGGTGCGAGGGGTACCAACCAGTTTGACGTTGATTATCAATGCAAATCAGTACGGAAATTACAGTCTTCAAAAGCCTGCTCAGTACGTATAGTGTGCAGTGTAATAACACCAATCGAGACTATATCTAATAAGTCGTATTTCGTAGTATAAATCAATGTATTGACATACTAAACCTATGCTGTGCGTAGTCAGATTAAATATAACAAAGAGACGACTATCTTCAGTACCATATACATTGGTGTAAATGAGTAATAAGAAATAGTGTAGCACAAATGCCTGTGTAGCTCCTCTGGTACTAAAGCCGCAAACGTTCTTTTGTTCCTGCTTCATATGGGCAAAGCTAAATACAGATCAAATAATGTACAGGAAACTTTTAAATAAAAAAGGTCAATAGAGACAAAGGTAAAGTAATTTCACAAGATCGGATTTCTCTTGTATGCTTTGATATTTTCAGATTGTATACATTTCTCAATGAAATTAAACCATCTAAGTTTTGCGGTCCTTGTGTCAGTGGTTTACGCTTCCTTATATTGCCTATCCTCACATACAATAACTATGCAGCAGACTTCATTGAATACACGAAGAGAGATTAATAATTAATAAGAATTGAAATGTTTGTTCCAAAATTAGTAAGTTCTCCTTCCGCCACAATACTTTCAAAAGTCGTCTTCTACAACTGCGTCCAACACAAGGGCAAACGCTTTTGACTGTTCACTACTAAGTCCCATAAAGAAACGGAGCAATAGCTCTCTAGGTTCACTACTATGTCTCAAAAGGAAATAGTGCAACATCTTAACACTATTTACTTATTAGTCCCATAAAGAAATGGAGCAATAGCTCTCACGGTTCACTACTAAGTCTCGTAAGGAAATAGTGCAACATCTTAACACTGTTCACTTATTAAGCCCTTAACGAAATGGAGCAATATCTCTCACGGTTCACTACTGCGTCTCGTAAGGAAATAGTGCAACATATTAACACTATTCACTTATTAAGCCCTTAACGAAATGGAGCAATAGCTCTCACGGTTCACTACTAAGTCTCGTAAGGAAATAGTGCAACATATTAACACTGTTCACTTATTAAGCCCTTAACGAAATGGAGCAATATCTCTCACGGTTCACTACTGCGTCTCGTAAGGAAATAGTGCAACATATTAACACTATTCACTTATTAAGCCCTTAACGAAATGGAGCAATAGCTCTCACGGTTCACTACTAAGTCTCGTAAGGAAATAGTGCAACATATTAACACTATTCACTTATTAAGCCCTTAACGAAATGGAGCAATAGCTCTCACGGTTCACTACTAAGTCTCGTAAGGAAATAGTGCAACATATTAACACTGTTCACTTATTAAGCCCTTAACGAAATGGAGCAATAGCTCTCACGGTTCGCTACTAAGTCTCGTAAGGAAAAAGTGCAACATCTTAACACCGTTCACTTATCAAACCCATAAAGAAATGGAGCAATAGCCTTCACGGTTCACTACTAAGCCTCAAAGGGAAATAGAGCAAATGCACTGTAATGTTCACCAATTAATAACACAAGAAAAATGGGCAATAACTATACACTGTTCACGGATAAGTTTCAGAAGGTTGCAATACATTTCAGTTTTGTCCTTTTTAAAGCACATAAGAGCCGTCCCGCGTGAAGGATCGACCCGGATCAGCTTAAGCATGCTGCGCAGGCGAACCCGGACAGACACTTTTCGCCTTCTGTTTCAGGGATCAATACTCTATACCTCTATGCCCCAGATACGGAATAAATCGGCCCGAATCAGTCTGCACGGACTGCGCATGCTGATCTGGGTCGATACATTACGTAGAAGCCATAATGTTGGTTTTCTCGCGGGACGGCTCATAACATGAACGCAAGAGTAGAGTTTGATCTTCACCTGGCATATTTACCTAGCGGATATCTTTTCCTCAGGACCGCTTACTTTAATAATAGCACATGAAGTTTGACATTCGGGCGTTTTAGACCACCGACTACTCGACATCCGGGCCTTTTCGACCACCGAATACTCGAACCATGCTACACCTTTGCACAGTCTGATCAAGTTTTTCCATACTCGCTATGCAGAGTGCTATTGACCCAAACAATGAAGATCCGCATAATTAATCTCCAATAAACTTTTATTTCAAATCAACATGACTTGGTTCATTTTTACTTTCAATTCTAGCCTAGCAGCACCGTAAGTACAGGAAAGGTTTCCACACAAGCATGCTGGGACAATTTCCAGGTACAGTGTACCAATGCTACGGGCGCATGTAGTGACCCTATATTTACCATATTCGACGGGACCCCATGCGATGGGACTGATTCAAGTAGGGATTACGTAAGTATTATACTGGGGGGAATTATGGTGCTCCTCGAGAATCCTGGGAGAGCATATGAGCCGTTCCACGGGAAAACCAACACTATCGACTCTGTGAAAAGAATCCACCCAGATCAGCCAGCGCAGTCCGCGCAGTCTTATCCGGGCCGACACATTCCATCTCAGAGGAAAACAAGTATAGAGTAATGCTTCCTGAAACAGAATATCTGCAGCAGGCGAATAGTGTCTGCCCGGATTAGCTTGTGTGGCATGTTTAGGCTGATTCGGGTCGATATTTTACTCAAGAGTCCACAATGGTGTTTTTCTCGCGGAACGACTCATATATAGTCGATACTTTGTATGTGCATATTGCTCCGTCCGAGCGGTCATTCCCTCTCGGCTTCGTGAAAGGGCTTGAACTCATGTATTTACATTCATTATTTATATACATGATGTCGAGGGTTGCGCGAAGTAACAACTATTTCAGCTTTGAATGTTCAAATTTGGGCGACTCCATTTTTCATCAACAAAATTCTTGGAACAGTTTGATAACTTAAATTAAAACAATGCTGATTTCAAAAGGCAAAGATTCTCATAGGTAGGAATTACTCCCTTTCACAGAAGTTGCCTAAGTTTTAAACTCATTAAAAATATATAAATTTGTACAGAATTGTAAGCGGACGTTATAAATGACAACGATTCTTTAACTAACTGTCATGTGTTAATCCTTTATTGAACGTCATATATAATATTTTCTTTTAGCGAATGGCTTGTGTTGAGGTTCCTTAACTTCAATGTCACGTGCTGTGTTTGCTTTTATTGAATATAATGTGATATGTATTCTTTAATGGAATGCCATATGTTGTATTTTCTTTAATTGAATGTCATATGTTGTGTTTTCCTTTATGTAATGTTAGGGGTTTGATTTTAGTGAATTGAATCCAATGCGTTATGTTTTCCTTTATTGAATTTCACGAATTTCACGTGGCGTATTTTCCTTTATTGTATAAAATGTGTTTCTTTCTCTATAGAATATCACATATTCTTTTTTACTCTATTAAATGTCATGTGTCATTGTTCATTTTACCGATTAGTATGTATGTTCTCTGTTTCATTAAATAACATGTTATTTGTTTATATTAATTAGTATTTCTTCATATTTTTCTTTGATTTGAAACTAGATTTGTTTCCGCGGCGACTGTCTCGAGAAGGTGGATGTATGTGCCGGCCGATCCAATGACTCAACCACTTCAGCCCCTGGTACCACGAAAGTTACAGAAAAGACAGATTCGACCTCGGGGACCACCACCACTACTGTAGGAGTGACAGTTTCTAGTTCTCCCTTTCCCACAACTAGAGCCGCCGAATGTTCTTGCCGAGGTATAAGAAGAAGACGCCGAAGAGCGAGATGCTGTAGGAACCAGCGCACTAATGAAGGAACCTGCTGTAGAGGTTGTCGACCCAATAGGAGAGGCACCAACTGCATACCACGTCGCCGTTAAATGATTTTTGTTCCGAGCCTAAAACTGGAGGGACAGAACACTCAGATAATGTAACAGATAATGTAACTAGTTAAGACGTTGACACCTCATTTGGTCAGCGTATTTTAGCAAATTGCTGTTATACCCAACTTATAAGCAACACTTACGGACACTATATATACTTAGATAGACCAGCGTAAGCAATTTGAACGTCATTGTCATTGTTTCAAAACCTCCCTGCATCGGCTTATAGTTTGTCGTGGCTCAAATTTGTACTATATCTTTCAGCGTCGAATTCATTAAAACGTTCATGCAATCCGTGTGTTGTAATAGCTTGATAACTAAAAGGCAAATAATTCAGGTGAGATTCATCTTAATCTGTATTGTTTTCCATAAAACTCAATATTGCCATTGGCACTGAAAGAGTTATTGAGGATATATATATCCAAATACATATTTTACCATTTTTTCGTGACCGTTGCCATTGTTGAATGATTGAATGGAGAACTTGAAGGATTTGCGGAAACACAGTCTGGTTTCGGGTTCATTGTTCGCATAATCCCCGATTTCCTCTTGGCCTGGTTTAATATAAAGATGTTCAATGACGAAATAAATTGTACAACTACCGTGAATCAATCGTTATCTATAAATAAGCTTCATTCGACACTAAGCAGAGGACCAGATAAGGAGGAGTAAAATGGTATTTTTCCAACTATATTTCTCTTATACTCAACCAAAGCCTATGTTGTTGGTAATATCAACACGTGTATGATTACCCCAACAAAGGATTAGCGTGTCAAATAAGAGTATTTGAATTTGAAATACTCACCTTGCCTAGAGCTCTGACTTAAAACATGATGTTCAGTGGATTATTGATAAACAATAGTGCGTTATGACCTCATAGACTCACTGTTTCAAAAGTGAGGTTTAAAAAACAGAATTCCTTCTTCACAACGCAATTAATTTAACACAAAGGAAGTCTGCTCTCCGAAGAAGGAGGCAGATGATTGGCTGATCTGGGCATCCTGACCCAGCCTCTACTTTTAGACAAGTTCAGAGGTCAGTGATTCACTGACACTCGTCACATTACATGATTACACAATCCGTGGAGTGGTGGAAGAGTGTTCCATCACGTGACTTGCAGGTTGCCAGAACAACTAGTTCTACCCCCACTCAGTGGGGAGAAACCGCTGCAGATAAAACGGTCACCAATACCATAAATACTTTGATTTAGGCACAAAATCTATATATGCCTTCAGCGAAGTATTTTGGACTGGGTTTTAATGAGATTGGGTGTGATACTTAGTCTGTTCAATATTCTCCCTTAATCCGAATCTATGCTTTGTTATGAAACACTTGAAATTATTACTTTGTACTATGTTTTCGAGCGTTTTATTTCTTCAACGGTTCATTTTTGATAAATACATGTAATCAAATAAAGCAAGCAATTATAAATATGCGTGTTGTTTTAATTTAAGGTTACAGCAGTATAGCAGAAAACGTGTTTCGTAACATGAACGAATCACAAGCTGGTAGTTGTTGCACGTGTAAACCGTGCAGCGATTACATAAAAAGGATGTGTTTGGCGAGTGTGCTCGCCAAATGGCTTTATGCCGAAAGGCGAGGGTAAAAACCCCGCAACCATCATCATCAGTTCTCTACAGTTCTACGCAAGACTTCTCGCAGTTTTATCGCTGTCTTGCCCATGCAAAAGGTGTTTGTTTCCGTTTAGTACTGTTAGACTATATATAATTGGTCTTGCGAAAGCTGGAACATAAACGAATCGAATAATCGTTTGACTAAAATCATTTCCTATAACGGAGTTGTAATTTGAAATAAGCGAAGGAGTAATTCTGATTGCTCAAACGACCAATCAGAATTGCTACTGCGCTTTTTCGTTAAAGGGTGTTATCACCAGGTCATAATAGTCACTTAAGTATTAATGAATTAAGATGCTGACACTACATTTATGACTTCAGCATAAATTCAGCGATCACTAAATGCCCCAGTCATAGTGTCACGTTCTGGCCGCCACGTATAGCTACGTTGGAAAACGTGGCAACAACGTGAGCAAACGTAGAACAACGTGACTAAAACGTAATCAAGCGTGACAAAATGTGAACTGGAAATTTTTATTTTGGACATGTTCAAAACTCGCTGCCGTTTCTCCACAAGGTACTACAACGTGGCAAGAACGTGGCAAGAACGTGGCGAGAACGTGGTACTACGTAGTTTAACGTGGAAAAAACTTAACATAATGTGAACATAGCACATCCCGCTGGAGGATACGCTATGTTGCGTTTGTTGACACGCTATGCAACGCTGTGGTCTCGTTGCTCCCACGTTCCACGTGCCGCGTTATGCCACGCTATATAACGCTATAATATGTTGTAACTCGTTGTACTGCATTATGAGCTGCGTTATGATTCGGTGTTCTACGTTGTACGACGTTGTGTTACGTATCTGCTATGAAAAACAGAAGAAGAATTTTAAAGTTATTGCATTTTCTACCTTTCTGATGCCTCAGCAACTAAAGTTCGCTATAGATTGTATATCTTTGAACACATTTGAGCGAAGACCTCCAAAGTAACATTTCTTGAAAGTTTGGCTGAAATTAGTTAATTAGATAAGGAGGGGATGTGATTTCAACAAAGCATTATGCTTGGACAAAATATGTAGAAGCTGACTTAAGGAACATGTTTACACATTTATCTTGAAATCAGACAAGCTCTTTCATAAATAAAAGATATATAATTTAAAAAAAAAAAATCCCCAATTTTCTGATGACGTTTTGTGGCTATCCTTTTAAACCAATCAATATGAATCAAACAGTTTTTGTAGAGGGTCACTCCAGGAATATTCCTATCAAATTATATTGGAATCTGATAAGCGGAGAGAGAAGAATTTTAAACATTGGCATTTTTCCCCCCTTTCTGATCCCCCAGTAACCAAAGTTTTTAAATCTTTAAATCTTTGAACAGCAGCTGGTCCCTTCTATAGTGCATTGCCCAAACAATTGCATCATCCAGCCCAAACCTCTTATATAACACATACAAATAACACTTTCACTACATATGCAGCAGACGACTATGAAAACATATAGAAGGAATCATGGAAAATGCCTGAAAATGAAAATATAATTACTGAAAAGAGTTGAAAACTTTGTGGCAAAAGGAGAAATTGTTAGTTTTAAAACGTCGTCTGCTACATAGGCGTTATCATGCGTCTACAAGTGAAAGGGGGATACTGAGTGAAAACTAGTTGCAATCAGCTTGCTTTCACATCTCTATTAATTTCAAGGTCAAATATTTAAGATAATCATACAAATGTTGATGACCGCCTCGTTGGTGTAGTGGTAGATAGGTCGCCTCGGTCGCAGGTTGCTGTTTCCGTCCCTAACAGGCTCACCCCAAAACGTTTAAGAAGAGCCCGACAAAAGAACTCCAACGTTCGGCTGTTTGTTTTAGTTATGAGCTAAGATTCAAGTTTTGTGACGCCGAAGACAACGACGCCAAAAATATAGACAAACTTAAAATGGTAGTTAGGACTTTCCCTCCTTGGTGCTCAGAGTTGTGGGTTTAGCATAACTATGGCCTCGCTCCTGTCAAGATAAAGGCACCGAAAGCATTGGTAACTGACGGAAAATTGATAATGACTTCTATAATCAAAGCGCCGATAGCAAAATAGTGGCGATCGTGTATAAAATCCTGCAAAGTAACAAGCAGTATCTCGGTGTAGGCCTTGCGATTTTCAATATATATAGGTATATACGATAATGCTCGATCTCCAACTCAATTCGGCTACACTTTCAGCATTGATTTCTAATTGACGCTAGAACGTACAGACGTGTCTAACTTGTACACTGCATGACACCTTTGTAAACCAGTCTTATCATCTTGACGCTTTCATATATTGCAACAACTACAACATAAAGCGTTTACTCCAGAAGTATTATACTGCGTCATTGAGTTGAGAGTTCTTTGCAAGGCAGATAGAACGCGCAATGATATTTATTATCTACCCAAACATGAATAATGACAATATTGATATAATTTAACTCTATGTAGATATTATTTCAATAAATCTCAAATCTTAGTATCAATCCGGTACCAAAGTAGCACTGACATGATTATTATTAATCGTGTCTCTGCATCACCGATGGAACTATATATTTGGCGGTTTAACGGATGTAGGTTAATTGGTTTGCAGTAAGGAATAAAATGTCGACGGGCTTTTCAAAACTGACTATGTAATTTTGTTCGTTGTTGTTGTTTCTGTTAGCATTGTGACGATTTTCAAACCAATCGCCACAAAAACAAGTGATTTAAGCAAGGTTTGAGAGTGTGGAGGTAAGGACAGCTTTCGTTTCTCCTTACCCACACACAGAAAATCCAAGATAAATCATACAGGGTCAGTTTTGCAAAACATCTAGCCATAACAAATACCGGTATATGCATGTATATAGTTGATCAATTTCTACCTGGTTTCTTATTACACAACAATATAATCTAATAATTATTACAATAAATCAACAGTAGATTTTGCTGTTTAAAAATATTAAATACATAGGGAATATTATGTAGCAGTAGCAATATGTAGTTTTGAAGCTTATTGTAATGTTGATCAAGTCTGATTAAAGACAGTAATCTCTGTGCAGCAAAAGCCCCTAATTAAAGTCATACAGAACAATTGTTAACCATTTCTATAGAGGTAAAGGAGAAAGCTACAAGGGTGTGAACAAGTGTGTGTGTGTCCATTGGCATGCTTTTACTTGAAATGATGGCTCCCATTATCAAAATCAAACTTGTAGAGTTTGGTCGATGTCACCACAGGATTGGTAAATACTATTGTAATCCACTGCAAAGTACCAAAGCGATTTAAATACTCTCCCTTTGTCATCTTTGTTCAATGTTTGTTTGCCTTGGAAGTCCATTCTCGATAAAGACCATTCGTCTAAATCTTTGCAAGGGCTAACAATAAGATCGCCATTGCAATCAGCCATTCCATAACATTCATACTTTGTTTTTATTTCATGTGAACCACTGTAAGTTTCTTCTATGTTGTAAATACTGATTATTTTTTCATTTTGATGTGACATAGCCAGCAATTTCTCCTTCTGAAAGATTGCCATTCCCCACGGCTGATACCTTAGTCTGACCTGTGTCTTGTTGTCTTCATCTGCCATATCTAGTATATGTAACATCTTTGCTGTGTCTGCTATGGCAAGGTGAGCATCATCCCAAAATTGGCAATTAATTGTCGTATGGTTCATATTTGTTCTAATATTTTGTCTCAGAGCTTCAACATGGACGATACTACAATTTTCGAAACTTGCATATTCATTTGGCAAAACAGGGACATCACTCATGACTCTAACACTTTCTTTTAACTTGCCCAAGTTGATATCAAACTTAAGAAACTCTGTAAATTCCTTATTCACTTCAAATTTCATTTCCTTGAATTCATTTGGCAGGCACTCATTTCCTTCAACATACAGGTCAGATCTGATAAGTTTATGCTCGGTTTTCAGTTCTCTAATTAAGATAAAATGACTTAGAGAAGATGTGTTTAGATGCCGAAAGATATGTGCAATTTTCAAATGAGCTTCTTATCTATGGACAAATCCTTCTCATTTCCTTCTCTTTAATTGGATTTCCTTCAAAGGGCTGCATGCTTTCTTCTTTCATCTTGCAACATATTTTCTTTAAATTTGTTTATTTTCTTGTTGACCATTTCACGAAGTTGCTTTAGCCTAACAGGTAGTTCAATCGTCTCCTTTTGTAACACATTTTCATATTGCCTTTGAGTTTTAATCACATCAATCACTGGAGACATTTTGTATATTCCTCATGGTCGTTACAATAAAACTCAAACTCCTTTTCTCTATGTTAAGCACAGTGTAGATTTTTCAACTCGATTATCTCCAGCGTGGCTTCTATTCGAGCGCCAATCTGAAGAATGGAGTGTCCCCGGATTATCTTCAGTTTCTTGTGACTTGAGTGACACTCCAAACACAGATATTCCTGACAATCGGAACAGAAAACCGTGGCCTTTATCGTTTTATTGGTCGACATGCATGGATCACATCCGACTGTAATCTTGCTTTCTGGCGTGCCGTTTTCGTCTTTCATCATTGTCATTTCCGTGTTCACTGTAAGGAAGTAGACTAGCCCAATTTTCGGTATATGTTCCCTTGCATGGTGGTTCTGTAACCTGTCTACACACCGGACAATCAATTCCAGTTTTACTTGATGGGGTTTTCTTTCACGGTGAATTCACGATCTATTTTCCAATACAGTCCTTGTAGAACTCATGGCCACATTTCAGCCACCGGGCGTCATTGAACGGCAACTGACATATCGTGCATTCGTTTGTGTAATGCACTCTTTTTTCAAAACCTCAGCATACTCCATACTTGTTGTGATTTCCCGAAAATTAGAAGCAAAAGTAAGAGTTACGTTTCAGGGGAAAATACTCCTGAAGAATCAATCAATTAGTATTAGTCTCAGAGTTAACTCCCTTAATCATCTCTTTGCAATTGAGACGAGAAATGTAGAAAGTTATTTTCCCTCAATGGTCTCACAAATGCATTAAAATGATGCTTCCAATTTGATAATTTTTGACGATGTAGTGGTTAGAAGACTACATTTTGAAAATATTGTGAAAACAGGAGAAATTGCACACCATTTGCAGTTTCTAACAAAATGTCTATTTCAAAAACACATTTATCACTTAAATTTACATAACGGGTTCATTAAGATGTAGAGCCAAGCGCATCAGCGATTAGCATGAGTTTTTATTTTCGGTATCAACCTAAGCACATCGGATATGCTAATCTTAGAATACACCACAAGTTTAGGTGGAATTTCCCGAGGATATTCCCAGACAGAAGTAACTCAATGTCAATTCTACAACAGACGACTAACGATAACAATGCCGGAAAAGGAGATTTAACCCCCAATGAAGCTCTCTCACGAATGCAGCAATAATGTACTATCAACTGTTTTTGTAATTCGGAAAAATAAACTTCATAGTTCACTAGATTTGCGGCGTATTTCATGTTCTAAAATCCGTATTTCACAAATAATTCCTAAGTTGTGAATGCCAAAAAGAATCCTTATATAACATGCTATTGTAATGGTGGGTTGATCAAGTAATACAAATATTGATGGAAAAATAACTTAATCGTCCCCATGTTTGGACCTCGAGATATCTTGTTTGTCCGTATATATGGTGTTTTACATCGCTTTAAACACTTGTTCAGCAACATCAATGCGTTTCCCGGGAATAACTGGTCCATTCATTCTGACACCAGCGGGTTAGTCGTAGACCCACAGTCCTGAGCGCAAACCTGTTACTTTCATTGTTTACTGCTAAGTGCGACCGCCTTTGGTGCGAGAGGTCGCAGGTTCGATCCCCAGTCGGGTCATACGAAATGCTTTGAATATGGTAGTAATGACTGTCCTCCTTGGTGCCCAGAGTTGTGGGGTTAGCTTTATGCCTGACTTGCTGATGTGATGATAACAGTAGTACGGAAAGCTTTCCCAGAAAACGCCGTGATATAACTGATACATTGTTGACAGCGGCTTAAAACACCAAACAATCATTCAATTCAACCGGTAAGTGTACAATGTTCTGACCGTAAGCGACCTGATTTCTATTAATGCGAGAGACCTGGTTATAAAAACAAATAAGCTGAGACGGACGATAAAGGTATTTTAACCCTTTCCCACCTATAGATTTTGACGTATCTGCAGCAGACAACTTTTATAAACATCATGACAAAAGGAGAAATTGCTCAAAACGAGCAATTTCTTCTTTTGCCACAATGTTTTCAACCTATTTCAGTAATTAAACCTACAATCATAGGGATTTTCCATCTGTTTGAGTAGACATTTTTAAAGTCGTCTGCTGCAGATGGGTTGCATGTGAGAAAGGTATATTAACTCTTTCTCACATAGAACACATCTGCAGCACACGTCTTTGAAACATCAAGATAATTGAAAGATCTGGGTCGTAGATCGTAGCGCAGCAACTGGAAAAACATACATAGTTGGTTGACCTGGGTCGTAGATTGTAGGTCAACCACTCTAAACACATTGCGAACTGGTTGATCTGGGTCGTAGATCGTAGCTCAACCACTCAAAACACAAAACGTATTGGTTGACATGGGTCGTAGGTCGTAGCTCATCCACTCAAAAAATATAGCGTATTTGTTGATATGGGTCGTAGGTCGTAGCTCAACCACTCAAAAGACATAGCGTATTGATTGATCTGGGTCGTAGATCACAAATGCGTCGTTTCTGTTTTATTACTTTTCAAAACCGAATTTCACTATTGCGACTCTTCCACGTTGATAAATAAACCACTCCATTTTTCCTACAACAGGAAATTTGGTAAAATATAATGTCGACAAACAATGAATATTTCAGGAGAGTTATGTCGAATTCAACGTATGCAAAATAAGCTGCATCTTTCCCAGAACTGGCGTATAATATTTATAGTTTAATATTACACTAGAAACAGTACAGCTTTTTTTATTTCTAATAGTAAAGAAAACGATTTTCTGTTTTGTCATATAATTACACCAAGAAATTATTTCTACAATCAGCTATAAAGAAAATCCTAAAGAATGGATATTGATAGACCCGTGCCAGAGAGTGAAAGATCGTAAACACATTGATTTAGCACGGATATAACACATTATCTTTTCGGATTGATCCCTGACTTAAACCATAAGCAGTCATTTCAGTTATATTTGAATATGATGACGTTGACAGACTGACACATTCTATAAGCCGGGTCATATTTGACATGCATACAATGTATGCGTTTATAACATTTGAAGACAAATTATTTCATTGACGCAGCGCAGAAGCGCGGTGTCAGTGTTAAATAGGTTTTAATGTTGTACCATGGGGTTGCGTAATCGAATAGGGAGCAACCATGATTAGTATTGTAAAGCAAAGCTCTGTAATATGTTTGAAAAAAAAACCAAAAACGTATGTCTTCAACCGTTATTACAAAACTTTAGACATTTTTATTTAATAACTTTTCCCCCAACTTCCTAGGCTACGCTTGTTTAATAGGTCTGCTCTTGATAACCTTTTATTATAGACAATGTGAGCAATAAAGGCACATCTTAGCCTTCTTGTTTAAAATAAAGGGACATTTGGCCTTCTTGTTTAAAATAAAGGGACATTTTGCCTTCTTGTTTAAAATAAAAGGACATTTGGCCTTCTTGTTTAAAATAAAGGGACATTTGGCATTCTTGTTCAAAATATTTACATCCTGTCTGTTTGCACAGGTTATTTAAATGTACTGAACTGCATCTGCTTCCTTTAAGTCATGCATCAAAATCATGCGTGGCGTCTTTTATGCTTTGCATCAGCATTCATTTTGTGACATTTTGTAATGGATTGATAACATTGCTCTGGAACTATTTCTATTTTTGATCTCATTTAATTTTAGGTTTTTGTTTTTAGGTTTAATATTAATCCATCGTTAAACTAACCTAGTTAGTGCCATCTTTTCTCAAGTCACTGGAACGCAGTGTATGACATGCGGTGTTGATTAATGTTTTGATCTGCATCGCCGCCATCTGAAAGTATACCACAAGGCCTTCTCACAAAGCATCTTCCATGTTAAAAGAACCACTAAAACTACTGTCAAGTAGTATAGTTTGAGCCAGTGCATGACTGACAAGCCTGTTCATATTTCACATGTCTCTGATTAATTCGTTTATCTTTATTTTTTCATTTTATGAAAACCGCCACAGGTGCGGGAGGTCGCAGATTCGATCACGACCGGATAAATCAATCTAAAATGGTTAAATGGCTTTCCCTCTACGGCGCTCATGATTTTGGGGTTAGTATTCCTCGATTTGTATCAATAAATATGGACAGTGGTAACTTATCCTGTATCAATATAAATGGACAGTAGTAGTGGTAACTTATCCTGTATCAATATAAATGGACAGTAGTAGTGGTAACTTATCCTGTATCAATATAAATGGACAGTAGTAGTGGTAACTTATCCTGTATCAATATAAATGGACAGTAGTAGTGGTAACTTATCCTGTATCAATATAAATGGACAGTAGTAGTGGTAACTTATCCCGTGATATAACTGAATAATTGATGAAAGCGGCGTAAAACACCATGCTGACAAAATAATTCATGAATGATGAATCACTTCTTTATAAAAGCATCATGATGTATGTGCTGAACTTTAAGATAAATATTAACTTACGTAAACGACCGCGAATACCGAAACATTTCAACGCAAATTGAAATTCCGTTCAAATGGGCTGCCTAATCGATTGGAAAACAATAATAGCAACTATTATTTTTACTACATGTTACCCTTTTTTTTACACTTACAACATTTTTAGTAGACGGCTTTGAAAGCATCTAGTCTAGGGGGGGGACTGAAAATCGTACACAAATCTTGACCAATTGGGTCACAACAATCGAAGACCTACTTTGCGAGCAGTGAATATCCTGGTCAGGATCTTGCCTGTACGCCTTCTTGCCGTACATGTATCAAGGAAACAGCTCGGTAACGATTATGGAAGAAAGTGGTACACTGGTAAAGCATCTTGTACTCAATGTCCCGGGTTTGAAAACAGTAATTTGCGGGTTTTGCCTTTGGAATGTTTCACTACAAGCAAACGACGCGAATACTGGTTATGTTTCAAGGAAGCAGACAACGAGCCCGATTTATATAAGCCGCAAGTTTGTTTCGCTTCGCGATTGATGTACAATTAGTAAGTATTAACCAATTTAAGTTTTTGACACAAAATGACTTTTCTAGAATGGTATATATCGTAATTGTCATACATTACCACACACATGAGTTACAACATGGTCCATTCCCTACATGAAGTCCCACTTGGCGGGCCTTGTACATGAACTCAGGATGCAGACCTCGATCCCCAAGTTTTTTTGGTGATATTTGTAAAATTCTAGGTAAGTATAAACTAACTAACGTTTATAACAAAAGCATACTATTCTAGAATGGTAGTTAACCCTTTTCCGCATACAACACATCTGCAGCAGACGACATTAAAAACATTTAGGCAAAACAAAACAATCCCCATAAATAATAAAAATAATAATAATAACTATGACAATAATAATGAGGCCTTCTACCTTTGAAGGTACACTTACTGAACAAAAGTTGAAAACATTGTGGCTTTGACCAATTTCTTCTTTTGTCACAATAGTTTCCAAATTTTGCTGCTGCAAAGGCGTCAGAAAACGTCTATACATGAGGGAAAGGATTAATCGTAATAACCATACATTACCACACGCCCGAATTACATCATGGTTCATCTGCTATATCTAGTTCCACTTGGCGGGTCTTGTACATGAACTCCGTGGCACAAGTTAAAGGTGCTGAACTTCAGATGGAGATCAAAATGTTGAAATGTTGAAACTTCTGCAAATATTGGTAAAACTGAATACAAAGCAAGTTATAAATAGTTCAAAGCCATTTTGGCAGTAAATGTTGAAAAGCAGTCAGTTGAAAGTCCAAAAAATTTGCAAAATTTAACTAACTAGGTATGTTTACCTAGTAACAAATGAAGCATAAACGGTACATTTTGAGATGTCTATTGTACTGTAAAGTAAAAATTTTACTCAAATTTTATCCCAGAATTATGATTCTAATATTTCCAGACAATTTTTAACAGTTTTATAACTTTGACTATAATATTTATTTTCAGCAGTTCAGAATCTTTAAGGTCAATCCTATTTGATGATAATTGACAGATATAGTTCTATCTTTTCTGTCATAAGACAGAATAGACTATATATTTTCACAGACACACATGCGGCGTTACAATTGGTATAGATACAACGTTTTGAGAAACGTTTTGCATTGACACAACCAATATCGTCATAAAAAATCCCATACAAAGAAAGGATAGGGACTCTTAACCTTTTCCAACAAACAGACGTTTTCTGACATCACTGTAGCAGACGACTTTTGAAAATTGCCAAAATTGCTCAAAATGACAAATTCTCCTTTTTCAACAATGTTTTTTAAACTTTATTAAAATATTGTTCTTTAATTTATAGAAAGTATAAATATTTTTGAATTGATGTTTTCAAATTCGTCTGCTGCAGCTTTGCTGTTTGCGGGAAAGGGTTACGGTTTAGCCAATCGTGTAACTATTTAAGTCAAGTCACGCGAAAACCGACCTTCAGAGTCATTCACGCTCGAACTGCGCAGTCCTGATGGTTATCTTCAGAGATCCTTATGATTTTACAGCTACATGTGGAAGATCCTGATCTAAGTGCATGAAGGTGCAGACTGATCTGAATAATTTTGGGCAGGAAAACAACCCGAAAGTTTGTTATTGTGTGACGTGGAACAAATAATAAGAACGAGCCATGTCACACGAAAACCTGACATTTTAAAGTAAGCGAATTTCGATCAAATTGCATTTTTATATAAACTGGTGTATGGCGTTAATCTTACTACAGATTCTACTACGACGATTGATTTAACGATATCATGGCGACCATGAAAACGCCTGGTCAGACTGCGCGGAATCGCTGGGTCATCATTATCTTGCCTGATCGCAAAGTCCCCCGAGGGGAAAATGAAAGTAGGTCAGCAAAACTCACCCAAGCCTTAAGTCCGAACTCTTTAAAAACGGCATGCCCACGACGAAGTTAGTAGATCACAACGAAGTTTTCGAAACAATGGAGCTGAAAATGAAATGGTTCGTGTTCGTGCTTGCGCTCTACATATTTAGTTTAGTCAACGCCAAGCCTGAAGGTAAGACAATGTATTTTTTAACTCCACCATTAGAGAAATCCGCTGCAGCTGAATTTGAAATCACGTAGGCAAAACAATGGAAAGTTTCTTTCAATGAGAGTATACTTATTGGATAGAGTTGAAAACATTGGGACAAAAGGGGAAGGTGTCCATTTTGAGCATTTTTTCCTTTTGTCATATTGTTTTCAAAAGTTCTAAATATTGGAAAGGGCTAACTACTGTACGCTGTATGACGCATTCTGCAGTGAAAACAACTTAAACAGCATGATTTTGGTACTAAATAGAAAAAAAAATTGGAAAAGGAGAAAGCGCTCTTTGAGCATTCATCTCGTGCACAAGTTTATAGTGTCTCATACTTTAACCTACCTAAAACTAAAGTGTATGTTTTGAAATCACCTTGAAAACTGTTATTATTGTTTACATTTAGAAATTAATACATTCTGGCAAGTAGATTGTTAGTTCCCATTATCGGATACATTTTAAAAGGCGTCACATGCAAAGGCGTCCAAAATCTTCGCTTTAGGGGAATAGTTTAAGCACGCATTATATACATGCGCATGCATTTAACACACACGATGTATCAATGTTAGCAAAATTCATTCACTCTTCAATGCAAAAATACTTTTTAATTAAACTATTTTCTGCTACATTTTTCTTACCCTGATCACTACCAAACGTTGTGTACAAATTAATGCTTTTTGTTCTCATATCTCTGATTGAAATGATATTATTTTTAACCACACAGCCTTTGCACATTTTTGTTTTGTTTGTTTACTATTTAATAACAATAATGATTGATATAATGCCGTCCTCAAAAATTAAACGAAGCTCATAGAATTATAAGAAATATCTGGATTTTTGTTATCATTGTCTTCACTCTGTGATAAACGTATTCTTTATTCTATAGACAAACTAAATGAAAAAACAAACACAAAGTAAGTATTTTTTAAAAACACCCATTTTAAGTAACCACTTCCAACATACAAGAAATCTGAAGTATATGACATTAAAAAGACCTCGGCTAAAATAGGGAAATTGTACATTAGAACAAACATCAATGTATGAAATTCGAAACTAAATTTCTCAGTTTTCGATGTTTCAAAATGTGTCTGTATGAGGGAACGCGTTATAGATATTTTCTTTCTGAAAAAAACCCCACACGAAATCATATCGAGTATTTTGAATAAAAAGTTAAACAAATTCATAAATCGAAGTTATTGTGAAAAGTGTATAGCCGACTTCAACACCCATCTTACAAGATTATCTAATATCAGTTTGCTACCTATGCGGGCTGTCAATCCATGGGTTGTGAGTTCCAACCCCAGCTCGTTCATATTTTTTTCAAACGTTCATCAAAAGTAAACGCGACAAACGTCATTCGTCTTCGACAAATGGGCTAAAAGTATATGTGGAAAAGAAACCAGTTGCATGGAAAGTATGTTGTGTGGAGTAAAAGTTTTGGAAAACCAAGAAAAACCTTCTGCCGTGATATGACTAAAAACTTGCTGTAACCGGCGTTCATCCTCCATATCAACCAATCATTAGAATCGTGTATGAGATTTGAAACAAGATAAGGGATGATATATTCCATTAAGAACATTAACTCTTTCCCACATACACATTCTGTTAACGCATCTGCAGCAGACGACTTTTGAAAACATCGTGAAAAAGGAGAAAATGCTCAAAACGATAAATTTTCCTTTTGCCACAATGTTTTCAACTTTTTTTTTCAATAATTATACCTATAATCATAGAGATTTTCGATGTTTTTAAGTAGCCATTTTCAAAGTCTTCTGCTACAGATTTGCGAAAGGGTTAAGAGGAACATTTTGATACAGAGGGTGAACATATTTTCGAAAAATATTTAGTCAAATTATTTTTTAAACGTCGGATTTCGCAGAGTGTTTTGCATGAAAAGTCGTCTGTATAATGTGATGGATTACACCTAATCGTTTTGAAGATAAAGAATGAAAACTCTATCATCCAAATCCAAAAGCTACATTATCAAACTGTATAGATTGTTTAATATGCAATGTTTTTGAAATAATTGCAAATCACAGGAAATCATTATTTTTAGAGCCACAGACTCAGGAGCCCTGGATAGATAGCCCTCGTCGTTCGCGGCTCGACGATTATTTCTTGACATAGACCCTTTTTAAAGAAACTGTTATATAACCAACTAAATTTCCCCAGATAGAGTTGATTTGTTTGTTTCAGGACCTGCCAATCTTGTGCATTATTTTCACAGGAGTTTTCGCCTTTCTTAATCGTGGAATACAATATCAGAATTTATTTCTGAATTGAAACAATAAATAACATTAAGTCCTACAACTTTTTCTGCCATACCCTAGATCAAATGTAAAAAATAAGCCGCAACTAATATCTTTTTTGATTTTGGGGGACAAATTTGTATCAAATTTGTATCTAATGCTTAGACACAACAGAGTGACGTGTCATTAAAATTGACCCCCCCGGGATGTTGGAGAGGGGGACACAACGACCATTAATTACCGGTATCCATAACAACATGTGACTCCCCGTAGACTGATCATAATATTCTCTGTTTAAAATCAAGTCTGCCCAGATCCTTCGAAGCCTTTTTAAGGTCATGATTAACATCTTGAACAATTCAACATACTATATGCGGGGCCAACCGTAAGATGTTGACAACTGGATTGCTCTCCATTGTTCACTTATTTGTCAAAGACGTGTTTAATGAAAAACTATTGACCATTTGGATCAACTTTCTTTGAGGCGCTTGTATATCTTCTGGTACATCTTCTGGTACATCTTCTGGCACATCTTCTGGTACATCTGCACTGTTAATGATGAGGTTATGGTTGGCTTTCCTAAAGCACCACTCACCAGCCGCCGAATGTTATTTTTTATAGTGACGTGGCGTACTTTAGTAGCTTGAAACTCAAAGCACAGCTTCAATCCAAACCTTTATATCATGTTACAGTTCACTTCAAATCGTTACAACTGACCGAATAACTATACATAATTGTTGGGTAACTTCTCCTTCGCGCTTAATTTGAAATAATATATATATCTTATCCAAATTCGACAGGGTTATATACGCTTTCTTACCGTATATATATGAAGGTCTCTTTAACCCTTTCCCTCATACGACACTTCACGGTTGTATTCGCTTTTTAACCGTATATATATATGAACAGTTATTTGCAATTAATTTCAAAAAATGAGTCGTATTCACATACATACATATATAATTTACAACATGGAAATAATTGAAAAGCAAACAAATACGTTTAGTAGAAACCTGTAAGTAAGCACATGGAACAGTTAAACGTACAGACAATGATAAATGTGTATTATCCCTATAGACAATGACGATTTTAAGAGACATATATTGACTATTTGGATCAAACTACTTTGAGGCGCTTGTATATCTATACTGGTAGAGAGGAGGTTCTGGTTGGCTTTACTAGAGCACCGCTCAATTTAAAACCTTTATTTTCATTTTACAGTTCACCTCATATCGTTACAATTGACCGTCTGATAATATAAATTGCTGTGTAAATTCTCTTACGCGCTTAATTTGAACCAACAATAGATAGATCTTATGAAAAATCTACAGGGTTATATACGCTTTTTAACCGTATATATATGAACAGTTATTTGAAATTAAATTCAATCCCGGCGAAGGTCGCTTAAATTAACGTGCTGTGGCGCCTAAAATAGTGTGGTTACAATGCTGTTATGTTTTTAAACTTGTTATAGCTCGAAATAAACCTGATAAAAGAAGACAGACAAAAACAAACCGTGTCGCGGATAAGGTGAAGACCTCTAGAACATCTTCCGGGGAGTTCGTTTTTCCGGATGAATTGGAGTTCGATTTCAGCGTAGCCGGCGAATATGAAGTGCATGCAATGTCCAGAAAAATGGCCCACCACAAAGACATGCCGACATATGACAGCGCCGGCAGAAAGCAGGAACGCTCAAGAAAGGTGACATTATACTGTATTTAGAGATGTATTGTTGGGTTAGTGCGCATGTGCGAACACTGACGTCTCGTTAGTTGTACATGAACATTCAATCCTCAAATGTAACTTCTGACTATATTCTTAAAGCGTAGACAAAATGGTTAAACAATTGAAAATAAATTTAAACCCTTTTTCCACTTAAACAAATCTAAACGACTTTGAAAACATTTAGCCACAACAAAAGTGTAATTTCTTAAAAAAAGTATTGGAAACAAAAACCTTGAAAACAGTTGAAATCATTGCGGCAAAAGAAGAAATTGCTCGTTTGAACAATTTCTTCTTTTTCCACATTGTTTTAAGTAGCCGTTTGCTACACTTAACTGATGAGTCAAATGAAAGTGCCTAGGGTTAAAACGGAGTTGCAACAAAAAGCATGTTCGTTTGACTAGGCTTATTCTCGTGTTAGAGATCGAAAAGTACATATTCTGTTTTTAATTCATTTCATAAGTGACGTTTTCAACAGTATTTCAGTAATACAAATCAAAAAGTGCATTTATCTATGGCCATTGAGAGACTAGAACAGCTACGAAGATTATGATACTTTCTGCAGATATATTACGAATATGTGATTCACTTACCTTATGTTATACTTAATACTTTTCTAAGCATTGAAAGCATTGTAGGAACATTGAATAAGTCTATTAATCTTTAATTATACTTACGATTTAATAAAGAGATTATGGAAAAGTAGAATATATTCATATCTGTTGTTATTAATTTGTAATAGTAGACAGACGATTTCTGGTGTATTTTTTTGCAAATGCACCACTGGAAAAGCGGAAATATGTCTCTTGTTTACGATATTTTCCAAATTCTATATCAAGATTCACTTTTGACTTTTCTGGCATCAAATGTTCTCAAGATGTTGTTTTTTAAATAAAACTAAATATATTATATCAGATGTGTATTTACTGCCTAACAAATCGAGTACAGGTGAGTGCTAGCCAAACCCACCAATCAAATTTCAGCACTCACTTTAGCTATCGGACAATCTGAATCCACTCGTATTCAGATGTATCTAACATACTTGTAGTGCTATCTGAACGATAATTTCAGAGAAATTAGATACATTGATATGTGTCTTATCTGTTAGCCTTACACATCGTTCATGGTCGCGTTCACGTTGATAGATGGCAATTTATTAGAAAAGGAAAATCTCTTTGAGGATGCATATATCTCTTAATTTAAGAGGGATAACTCGTTTTTTAAGATAGATAACACCTTATTTAAGATAACTCCTTTTTTAAGAGAGCTCATTATTTTAGAGGGATTCCTTCTCGATTTTCAATCTCAACAAGTAACACCGACATATCTCTGAGTCAGAAGGATATCTTTAAAAGTAAAAACCGAATTCTCTCCGAGTCAGAAGGATATCTCTACAAGTAATACCGAAATCTCTTCGAGTCAGGAAGATATCTCTACAAGTAATACCGAAGTCTCTCTGAGTCAGAAGGATATCTGTACAAGTTACACGAATTATCTCCGAGTCAGAAAGATATCTGTACAAGTAATACCGAATTATCTACGAGTGAGAGAGAAAGATATATGTACATGTAATACCGAATTCTCTCCGAGTCAGAAAGATATCTATACATGTAATACATAATTCTCTCCGAGTCAGAAAGATATCTGTACCTGTAATATCGAATTCTATCCGAGTCAGAAAGATATCTTTACATGTAATACCGAATTCTCTCCCGAGTCAGAAAGATATCTGTACAAGTAATACCGAATTCTCTCAGAGTCAGAAAGATATCTGTACATGTAATACCGAATTCTCTCCGAGTCAGAAGGATATCTCTACAAGTAATACCGAATTCTCTCCGAGTCAGAAAGATATCTGTACAAGTATTACCGAATTCTCTCCGAGTCAAAAGCATATCTGTACAAGCAATACCGAATTCTCTCCGAGTCAGAAGGTTATCTGTACAAGAAATATCGAATTCTCTCCAAGTCAGAAGGATATCTGTACATGTAATACCGAATTCTCTCCGAGTCGGAAGGTTATCTTTACATGTAATATCGAATTCTCTCTGAGTCAGAAGGATATCTGTACATGTAATACCGAATTCTCTCTGAGTCAGAAGGATGTATGTACAAGTAATACCGAATTATCTCCGAGTCAGAAGGATAGCTGTACAAGTAATACCGAATTCTCTCTGAGTTATCTCTTTCACTACCGAATTTCATAAAGTCGACTCGTCCATATTCCTTTTTTCGTCCAACAGAATATTTGGTAAAATGAAATGTCTAAGAATCAAGCAATGAAGATTTCATGAGAAACAGCTCGTTACGTTTTGCAAAAATTGTTTTTGTCAGCGAAACGGTTAGAGAAGTATATAGAAAACGGTGTGTAATATATAGGGTCAATATTAATAGTTAATATGACATGAATTTGTTATGGCAGAATCAAGAGTTATACACGGACGACAACGGTGCTTATCAAGTGTCAGCTTCTAAAAAAGACGACGGCTCCATAGAAACCGATGTGGTAGGTTTAAAGGCTTAACACTTTCTGTATTACTAACGCGATATTTGAAGATATTTGAAGCACATATTCCGAAGCAGAAGACGTTTGATAACACTGTGGGTGAAAAAAAATTGCTTAAAATCCATAAAAGTTCTTCTTTTTCTACAATGTGTTCAACTCTATGCATCTGGTGCGGGGGACATAGGTTCGATCCCCAGACGAGTCATGTCAAATACTTTAGAAGTAGTAATACCAGGAGGCACTTCGTGTGTTCGGACGATCCAAATATTATGCTTCGTTTAAGGAAAACGACAATTGCCGTTTTTTTTCTCAGGGTCAAACGATGCAAGCTCTACGAAAACATTTCACGTGCGAAAGAATAGCATTTTCGATTAGATAATTACTATTATTATTATTAATTTTGTTATTACTTTTGATAATATCATTAGTATTATTATAGGCGCGGCTCATTTGTATTTCTTGCAGAAAGCCTTATACAGAAATGGCAAAGGGGAGAAATGTTTCTACGCCCGGCAGGAGAGTCATTGTTGGAATATAGAGAGCAAAGTAGAATACAAATCTATAACGTATGATGGAGATATGCGAGGTAGTTGTCCAGTATATTACTTATTCACATCCCTGACGTTGGTATTTTCGTATTTTTGCCTTCCAATCATCTGCCCATTTACCCTTCCGTCCGTCCGTTCGTTTTTTTTCAAATATACTTTAAATTGGTCATAACTTTGTTTCTATTTGACATACTCTTTGTAAATTTGCATAGTAGTGATGACTTTACCTCCTTGGAGGCTCAACATTGTGGTGAAAGCATTACAACTGACCCACTGGTGTCAGGGTTGAAATATCTGTATCCGGATATATTTACATTTGAGACTATTGATATCCTCTCACGTAAGGCGTTATATTTATTTTCAGAAGTGCCTCCCGAGATTTCAGACAAACGCAAGAAGAGGAATGTCAGCCCTCTCATTTTCAGCGATTTTAACCCTAGTCGTATATTAAAAGTGGTTTACGTAGTTGATCAAGCCTTCATGACCTGGTATAAACGCACACACGATCTTACGTAGCTGATAAATACTTAGACAAATAGAATGTATGCGTAGAAAGGGACAACTGATCCCGTACAAGTGGGCTTTTCTCAAAATTATAGATACAGATCAGCATGTAAATCCACAAAGGCTGACCAGGTTCTACACTGTTCGCGAATTACGTACACACGCTAGTTAAAAATAGTGTGTAGATTCTGACGAAACTGAGCAGGTGGACGGGATTATATGAACGTATTATTATTATTACGATTCCCCAACCTTTTGTTGGGAATCGTATTGTTTTTCTACTGTTTTTTTTTTATTATATCCCCAAAACAAAGTTAGGGGATATGTTGTTTTTGTTATTTTTCATTTTCTTATTTTTCTTTCCATTTACCTTTGTCCGGTCATTTACTCGGCGATGCTTGAACCTATCTTAATCAAACTTTGCACAAAGATAGGCCACCACTCACAGATGTGCAATTGACTTTCGGAATTTTCCTTAATGGTCGTCATTTCAAAATGGCCGCCGCTCAAAACCTCAAAAAAATTAAAAATGCTCTGATTTCGATGAAATTTGGTTTTCAAGTAAATATAGGTGTGGCGAGTTCATTTCCGATATCAAAGTTTTATCCCGCGGCGGCCTTTTTGATTCAAAATGACTGCCGAAACCTAAAAATCCTCCGATTTCGATGAAATTTGGTTTTCAAGTATATATAGGTGTGGCGAGTTCATTTCCGGTATTGAAATTATATCCCGTGGCGGCCATTTTGGATTCAAAAAGGCCGACAAACCCTTAAAATGCTCTGATTTCGTTGAAATTTGGTTTTCAAGTAGATATAGGTGTATCGAGTTCATTTCCGACATCGAAATGTTATCCCACGGTGGACATTTTGTATTCAAAATGGCCGCCCAAACCTTTAAATTCTCCGATTTGGATGACATTTGGTTTACAAGTAGATATAGGTGTGGCGAGTTCATTTCCGGTATCGAAATGTTATCGTCGCATGCCACTTTCAATATGGCCGGGAAAATTGAATGTTTGCCGGTTTTGGGGATATATATGTGACTTGCTTGCAATCAAAATCAGTACTTGTTATTATTATTCTTTATTTCTTTCTTTTTTTCCTCCTATCCAAATCCTTGTCCGAGCGATATATTGTGAACGAATGGTCAGATAATATTGAAACTTGGAACATAGATAGATGGCAAAGTTAAGTTGTGCACCTTGCAAGAATTATAACTCTAGACCACTGTGTTGCAAAGTTATCTCCCCTAATTCAATATCTTAATCAATCGTTGTCCGAGCGCTATCTTGTGAACGAATGGTCAGATAATATTGAAACTTAGAACATATATAGATGGCAATGTGAAGTTGTGCACCTTGCAATAATTATTATTCTGGGTCACTTTGTTGCAAAGTTATCTCCCCTTGAGGGTGGGGAATCGATCGTAACTGTTTCTATAGTTACAATGTCTAGTTACGATTCGCCCCAACTTGTTGGGAATCGTATTGTTGTTCTATTGTTTTTTATTTTTACTATTATTATTTATTATTTTCTTTCTCCTATCCAAATTCTTGTCCGAGCGATATCTTGTGAACGAATGGTCAGATATTATTGAAACTTGGAAAATAGATATTTGGCAATGTGAAGTTGTTTAAGAGACAGTAATTATAACTTTGGCCCACTTTGTTGCAAAGTTATCTCCCCTTTTTCAATATTTTGATAATTGGTTGATTTTTTGAACTTGTATAACTCGATAACTCATAAACTACTTTATGGAATTCATTGAAATTTGCAACATAGCTAGATGGCAATGTGAAGTTGTGCAGCTTGCAAAGTTATCTCCCCTTGTTCAATAAAATGGCAAGGGAATCGTTCGTAACTGTTGCTACATTTACAATCTCTAGTTATTCTTCTTATTATTATTTATTATTATGGTTACTATTACTCATTCGTATTATTGTTTTCATTATCTGTATTAGTATTTGTAAAATGTGTAGCATCATCATCATAATCATTACTATTATTAGTGTTAATACCACTAAGGTACTACTTCTATAAATAGCAATACCATGTGTCATCATAAAACATATCATCTTTGTTATTATCACACGTAAGATTAAGACGGCACTTCAAATACTATTTTGTATTGCTACTGTTTTATATAACTGTCTAATCAATTTCCCCGTAGGTTTAGAGACCTGAATAACGGTGATGAAGCACAGACCATCGAGGATGCCGAAGACTTCATCTACATGTTGAATAACGAGGCAAGTATATGTTTTAAACCGTTTCCCACACACAACACATCTACAACAGACGACTTTGAAAACGCCCAATAAACTATATAGAAACTATCCAATAGTTAAAGTATGATACATGAGTCGAGTTGAAATCATTTTGATAAAAGAAGAAATTGCTCGCAATTTCTGTCTTTTGTAACAACTATTTTATTGATAAACTATTACAAAGGTATCAGAAAGCGTCTATATGCAAGAAAGGGTTAACTTACTTTCGATATACGGTGAAACCACTTCAAAGAGGTATTGTTATTTGAGGAAAGGTACAAGTTGGCATTTCTGAACAGTGAAGGTTAAGATCATGCTGTACATCTGCTCAGAATCTACTCAAGTTGGAAGAATCTTCTAAATAAGCTTGAGTTACTAATAATATGAGCCGTCCCGTGAGAAAACCAACGTTATGGACTTTGCGTAAAGCATCGACCCGGATCAGCCGAAGCATGCCGCGCAGGCTAAACCGGACATACACTTTTCGCTTCCTGTGGATTTTCTGTTTCAAGAATCATTACTCTATACCTCTATCCAGCTGAGACGGAATGTGTCTGCCAGAATCGGCCTGCACCGGACTGCGCAGGATGATCTGGATCGATACATTAGTCAAACTGTTGGTTTTCTCGCGGGACTGCTCATATGATATCAGTGTATATCTCGATCACACTGTATGTATGTATACTGTTCTCAAAAGCCAACAGGCATCTTTTCTCAAGCACTGGCTCGTTTCAAGGTTAATCAATTTAGGTCAAATTACACAAAATAGATCCGTGGCCCAGGCTGATCAGTCAAATAGTACTTGAAAATATTTTGTTTGCTTAGAAATTAGTGTATATATGTACCTTCACCAACATGCTTTGAATATGTGAAGATGTGTTTAAATTCATCGTAAATATGTACAGGACGTACTGGAACTGTTTGGTTTGATCATCTTTTGATATTTTGACTTTGTCTGATAGTTAAAATAGGGCATGTTGAAATTCAGTTTGACCCAGCCCGATTGTAGGCAAAATGTCGGGGATCATATTCGTGGAGTGTTCTTTCCCTTGCATAATACATAACCCCCTGTTTCTTTTTAACTTTTGTAACTGCGATTTTACTCTTTGATATATAGATCTATAAAATCCGAAACCCGGTAGCTCAGTCGGTAGCGACGCAGGTTGTTAATCTAGGGGTTGTGAGTTCGAACCCAACCAACATGCTTTCCGACGTTTGACAAAAGTCACGTGATTTTCCGTTCTTTAGTCTAGATTGTCCATTTATTTCTCGTCTAATGAGGGAAACATTTAAGTTCATGTTTCGCTCAGAAGAGGTGTCGGCACTTTTTACCGAGTACACAGTATTAATAATGTATACGTCATATACCAACCCTTCCCAAATGCACCAAACTGCAGCAGACGAATTTGAAAACATATGGTCAAAAACTTGAAAACTCTGAGTTTATTGAAGGATTAATAAAACAATAGAATAGGAAACATCGTGGCATATGGAGGAACTGGTTATGTTAAGCAATTACTCCTTTTGTCACTGTTCCCCCCCCCCCCCCCCCCCCCCCCCCCCCCCCCCCCCCCAAAAAGTCATCTTTTGCAGAGAAGTCAGAAAGGGTGTGTGTGTGTGGGGGTGGGGGTGGGACTATTCACAGATTTAGAAAATCGAACCGTGACATACTCGTTCTCACCAGTGTTTTAATCGTTGTGTTTGTTTTTCATGTAACCGATTTATGATTGTATTGATGTGTTTGATTTCTCTACCATTCCAGCTCACCTACATGTATCGAGGTATTAAGGAAGTGTCAGAGGCTAGCGACTCGATCCCCGATATGGATATTGTGGTATATGCACAAGGGTTTTACTACCCAACTGTAAGTTCTCTGTTATAATATTAAACCTTATCCCACATACAAACGTTTTCTGTCGCCTCTGCAACAGACGACGCTTTAGAACAATATGCAAAAGCAGATATTGCTCATAATGAGCAATTTCTCCTTTTTCCACAATGTTTTCATATATATATTCAATAATTTTGCTTTCATTTATATATATTAACCAGCCTAGTACTGGTTTATTTATCCAGGGTTCATGATTAAGTGAGCTGTCACCGTTAGATCACTCAATTAATGTTGAAAACGAAGTAAAGCCCCAATAAAACAAATTATCCCGCTGTATAGAGTCATCCATAATTATAACAATGTTTTATCTTTTTATGAACTGATCATTATTTTATGAGCCGTTCCACGAGAAAACCATCATTGTGGACTATGCGTAATCTATCGATCCAGATCCGCCTTCGCAGTCCGCGCACCCTAATCCGAGAAAGACACATTTCGTCTCAGGGGGGATAGATGTATAGAGTAATTATTCATAAAACTGAAAATCCACATGAGGCGAAAGGTGTCTGTCCGGGTTAGCCTGCGCGAAATGCTTAGGCTGATCCGGTTCGATACTTTACGCAGAAACCACAATGTTGGTTTTCTCGCGGCTCATATAGTCACACACATATATATTTTTAATGTGTAGCGCACGAGTAATGTAGACCAGGATAAGAGCATTACATAAGACGCACATATTGAGGGCTGTCAATCCAGGTGTTATAAGTTCGAACCCCAGCTCGACCAACATTTTTTCTGACGTTTGACAAAAGTCAATGTGACAAGCGTCACTCGTCTTCCATCAATTGGCTAACAGTCTATGTGTCAAAGCAGCCAGTTGCTTGGAAAAACTGTTGTGTGGATTACTGGTGTGAGAAAGCCAGGAAATACCCGAGAAGGTGATCTGGTCGCCGTGATATGGCTGAAAAAAAGTTCAAGGCAATCAAGAAATAGGGAGTTAAGGTGAATATCGGTATTGTCTATCGTTCCTTTCCCACATGCAGACGTTTTATGACGTTTCTGCAACAGGCAACCTTTAAAATGTTTGTGACGAACAGAGAAAATTATCAAATAAACAGCTTTGTATTTTTTTTCAAAATATTTGTACTTCTATTAAATAATTACTTTTATTTTGATATCATTATTCTTTTGAAATTGTTACCAAATTGCCAGTTGTAGATTGTATTGTATTTGCTCCATCCTCTTCTATGCCATTGATAACACTCATAAATACAACGTAGGAACACACCAATAATTCTTTTGAGGGAAGGCAGAAAATCTTGGGCAATATCGGCCCTTCCAACAATGTACTTATGTGATCTCTCTTTTTGCTACAATGCTTTCAAAAGTCGTCTGCTGCAGAGGCATCGAAAAACGTCTCTATGAGGGAAAGGGGTAATTAATATGGATGCCAAGTAGCATACCAAGTCGAGTCTACATTGGTGTTTGTTTTCATAGGTCAGTACAGAATGGATCTGGCTATCACCATATATAAGCAATAACAGCATCGACATAGATAATTGTCTGACTGCCTTTGGTGAGTGGGTCGGTGACGGCAATGTTAATGCGACAGGTCCATTTGATACGGCGGCATTCTTTTCCCAGTAAGTATAATCAATTGTTTTAGGCTTTCAATGGCTAATGTCATATCGATGGGGACAGGACAGATGATATTGGTCCCACACCTTATATTGTAGTCAAGATAAACATTTATAAGTTATGCAACTAATACCACCCACCTTTTGGAGCTCAAGAGTTGCATTGTCTTCAATCGTTCAGATCCATTGAGCAGGCTCTTACGGTTCAAGCGAGCTTCAGACTGTGACTGTCTTTCTTATTGAGTGCCCCCCAGCCGCAGGGGCAGTATACTAAAAGACCACACACGTTTCCGTATCCGTGGTGTAGTGGTTAGAGTGCCGTCTTGGGAGCGGGAGACAAGGGTTCCATTCACAGCATGGCTTCCTTCCTTGGCGTTCATGGTTTTGCTGTAATAGTGTTACGACTGATGCGCCGATGTCAGGATAAATAGTATCGGTAGTTATATATAAAATATGAAACTAAGCATATGCACACACTCGCGCTGGTTACTATTATTAGGGCAGGTATTAAGCCCGAAATCGCCCAAAACACAGATCGTTGTCTTAATAATTCCCAGATACAACACATCTGTAACAGACGATTTTGAAAACATTAGGTCAAAATATGGAAACTATTTGCTCCTCTGAAAGATCAACTATTGATGGAAAAACATTGAGAAATTTCCCCTTTTGCCATAATGTTTAAAAACGTCGTTTGATGCAGAGGCGTCAGAAAGTGTCTGTATGTGGGAAAGGATTAAAAGTCCGGAGACCATTCGAGTGCCAGAGATATGTGTGGAAAAAACAAACAAGTAACTCCTCCTTATCTCTACACTTAGGTTACTTGAAATATTGAAAGGTAACACAAAATCTAAAATGTATGGTACTGAAATATAATATATCTATAGGTGCTACCTATTTACAAAAAAACCGCAAGATAATTATAAACAAAAATTAAAGAGCATACTTTGGCCATAAAAAAGGATTTATAAGTTATTGATTAGGCAATCATAATGTTAATGTCATGTGTCTTGCATTATCAAAACATATTTGCAATTCGTATTGCTGTCGTCTATTATTACGAACAGAAAATAATAAAGTAAAGACTTTCAGAAAATCAAGGAATACATTTATAATGAACTAGGTTAAAACATGAGGGCCAAGATGATTCTTAATCGATCACCTGCATTATGGCAAAGAAGCAAATAGATCGGCCCTTTTCTGATGCCACCTGGCGACTGCCTTTTTCAACCAGTCAATATGACTGGAACAAGTTATGTAAGGGGTCACATTTCTGCTAAACCCTTTCCCTATTAGAGACGGTTTCTGAGGCCTATGCAACAGACGATTTAGGAAAAGATTGTCTCCACAAGAACAACTGCTTCTTATGAGAAAGTTATCCTTTTGCCACAATGTTTGATAAATAATTATACTTTGAATGAGTGAGTCAATAGCTCATGTATAGGAATTTGGGGTCTTTCATGTTGATACCACTTTTTTGCGGGAAACGACGTCGCTCCATTGACGTTACGCCAAGATGAAGTGTAACGGAAATGACGTCACGTCCTTCTTTGGCTACGATACAGTCAAAATTTATTTTCGGGCGTAGAAGGCTAATGCTGTCGTTTTTATGACGAACGGGAAACATATTTCTTGCAGATTTCCATTCATTTTTAACTTTTCGTACAAATGTTAATTGCCACATAACACAGCACTTAAATGATCTTAAATATCGATTTAAAAAAAAATGATTAAAAAGACGACAATCATTTTCAATCCGTGTTTTTCTGCTCATTTTATACATACCCAAAATACAAGCCGACAATAATTGTGTTTTACATCTGCTTTTTATACATATCCAAAATGGCGGCCCCCATGGATTTTTCCAGTTTCATTTCAGAAAGCTTCATGGGTTATTGAAAAAAAAAAAAAAAAATCTCAGACCTGTTAACTATAAGCGAAAAAACCATTTATGTGTTTTTTTCGTATTACTAAAAAGCAAAGATCTTTGGCGAGGGAGACATTGTTCATTTCTATCAATGTCTCGATTTACCCACAATGTTTGCATATATGTCTCCTGTTGTTGAGACGTCTCGAGCCGTTTATATTGGTAAGGTATTTACCAACAACGAATTGATGGGAACCTACAAGTGAATCAATGCGTAGCCCTTGACCGTTGGACTGCAAGCCGAGTGAATCAATGCGTAGCCCTTGACCGTTGGACTTCAAGCCGAGTGAATCAATGCGGAGCCCTTGGCCTTTGGACTTCAAGCCGAGGGAATCAATGCGTAGCCCTTGACCTTTGGACTGCAAGTCGAGTGAATCAATGCGAAGCCCTTGGCCTTTGGACTTCAAGCCGAGTGAATCAATGCGTAGCCCTTGACATTTGGGAAGCAAACCGAGTGAATTAATGAGTAGCCCTTGATCTTTTTGGAATGCAAACCGAGTGAATCAATGCGTAGCCTTTGACAGTTGGACTGCAAACCGTATTGTGAAGCCTGTACAATCAGAATAGAGACAGGCAAGCCGGCCTAACCGTGCTGGCTGACTAGATTCTTTACAGTTAGCTGGTCTACTTAACATTTTTAGCATAATGATCCTTAAATTGGTTATGAATTCTTCTAAAAGCAAGGGAAAACCTTTTCAGAATCAAAAGGGAGTTATTCTTTGATCGCAGGAAAACGACCGCTTATATTTTTTATTTTTCCTTTCAGACGCGAAATGCCTTCTGATAGATTTGGTATTCTTTTGGGTAAGATTATTTTACAATTTTGATATACAAATATTGATGACACAAACGTATTAAACATATTTGCCTGTGCATGCATGCATGCTCCCTGATCCAAATCTACACTGTTTGTCAAATGCACCGTTGAAATGTCTGAGACTCATTCGCAAAATTAAAGGTTTAGATCAGACTGCGAAGATGCGCAGACTTCTCATTATATATCTACCTGTTTTGAAAGCATGTGATTTTAAAAAGTGTTTTTGTTTTATTCGAGTTTTACCTCCTTTTCAACAAAGTTTCAGTTATATGACGTCGATAGTTAACTTATTCAAAATCATATGTTCGATGTATTACCACACTATACGACTCTAATTCCTACCTATTTTTGAGTACAGTATTTCTTAATTCAGTTGTCTACGTTCGATGTATTACCACACTACGCGACTCTAATTCCTACCTATTTCCGAGTATATTATTTCTTAATTCAGTTGTCTACGTTCGATGTATTACGACATTACATGACTCTAATTCCTACCTATTTTCGAATACGGTTTTCCTTAATTCAGATGTCCACGTTCGATGTATTACCACCCTACACGATTCTAATTCCTACCTCTTTTTTGAGTACATTATTTCTATATTCAGTTGTCTACGTTCGATGTATTACGACATTACACGATTATAATTCTTTCCTATTTTCGAGTACAGTTTTTCTTATGTCAGTTGCCTACGTTTGATGTATTACCACACTACACGACTTCAATTCCTTCCTATTTTTGAGTATATTATTTCTTAATTTAGTTGTCTTTTTTCGATGTATTACCACACTACACGACTGTAATTCCTACCTATTTTTGAGTATATTATTTCTTAATTTAGTTGTCTACGTTCCGGATTTATTACCGAAGTACACGACTCTAATTCCTACTTATTTTCGAGTACATCATTTCTTAATTCAGTCTTCTACATTCGATGTATTACCACACTTCACGACTCTAATTCCTACCTTTTTTCGAGTACATTATTTCTTATTTCAGTTGTCTACGTTCGATGAATGATGATATTACAAGACTTTAATTCCTCCCTATTTTCGAGTACATTATTTCTTAATTCAGTTGTCTACGTTTGATGTATTACCACACTACAACTCTAATTCATTCTTATTTTCGAGAACTTTACTTAATTCAGTTATCTATGTTCGATGTATTACCACACTACACGACTCTAGTTCCTCCCTATTTTCGAGTACAGTATTTCTTAATTCAATTGTCTACGTTCGATGTATTACCACACTACACGACTCTAATTCCCACCTATTTTCGAGTACATTATTTCTTATTTCAGTTGTCTACGTTCGATATATTACCACACTACATTACTCTAATTCCTACCTATTTTCGAAGACAATATTTCTTAATTCAGTTGTATACGTTCGATGTATTACGACATTACACGACTATAATTCCTGCCTATTTTCGAGTACTGTATTTCTTAATTCAGCTGTCTACGTTCGATGTATTACCACACTACACGACTCTAATTCCTACCTATTTTCGAGTACATTATTTCTTAATTTAGTTGTCTACGTTCCGGGTTTATTACCGAATTACACGACTTTAATTTCTACCTATTTTCGAGTACATTATTTCTTAATTCAATTGTCTACGTTCCGGGTTTATTACCGAATTACACGACTCTAATTCCTGCCTATTTTCGAGTACAATATTTCTTAATTTAGTTGTCTACGTTCCGGGTTTATTACCGAATTACACGACTCTAATTCCTACCTATTTTCGAGTACATTATTTCTTAATTCAATTGTCTACGTTCCGGGTTTATTACCGAATTACACGACTCTAATTCCTGCCTATTTTCGAGTACATTATTTCTTAATTTAGTTGTCTACGTTCCGGGTTTATTACCGAATTACACGACTCTAATTCCTACCTATTTTCGAGTACATTATTTCTTAATTCAATTGTCTACGTTCCGGGTTTATTACCGAATTACACGACTCTAATTCCTGCCTATTTTCGAGTACAATATTTCTTAATTTAGTTGTCTACGTTCCGGGTTTATTACCGAATTACACGACTCTAATTCCTACCTATTTTCGAGTACATTATTTCTTAATTCAATTGTCTACGTTCCGGGTTTATTACCGAATTACACGACTCTAATTCCTACCTATTTTCGAGTACATTATTTCTCAATTTAGTTGTCTACGTTCCGGGTTTATTACCGAATTACACGACTCTAATCCCTACCTATTTTCGAGTAAATTATTTCTTAATTCAATTGTCTACGTTCCGGGTTTATTACCGACTTACACGATTCTAATTCCTACCTATTTTCGAGTACATTATTTCTTAATTCAGTCGTCTACGTTCGATGTATGATGACATTACACGACTCTTATTCCTACCTATTTTCGAGAACATTATTTCAAAACTCAGTTGTCTACATTCGATATATTACCACACTACACGAATCTAAATCCTCTGAAGACTTGGTCTGTTTCTAATTTATAAAGGTGGTATAGCTTATCTTGGCTCTGTCTGTAAGCCTGGTAAGAGAGATGACATGGTCACGATGAACTGGGTCGGTTTTGCAGACGTCGCTTTCACTGCAGCTCATGAATTGGGCCATTCGTACGTATTTCGTTTCATCAACCCTGTCTACATGCAGATGCTTTCTGACCTATCTATATAAGACGACATTTTAAATAATTTCGAGCAATTTCAACTTTTCGTACCACGTTTTGAACCATATACCAATGATCTCTGGTATTTATTTTAAAAGCAGACATTTTCAAACAACCCAAACGAAACAAATTGTATTTTATTATTTACGCTAAAATTGTCTTTTGTAAACGTGAACATGAGCGAACATCAACCATACCAGCATACCAGCCTTGCATACAGACAGGCAATCAATTTATTTCCAAATATTCTTACTACGTTAGGCATATTTAGTACATTAACCCTTCATCACATTCAGACTCTTTGTTACGCATCTGCAGCAGACATAATTATGTATATTCCTTTTGTGTTTTTCTTTGCCTAGTTATTTCGAAATGATCTGGTTCAGTTTTGCTGTTCGTTAGAAATGTTAGATTACACATTGTGTGACATTCCCTTTCATGTTGACAGGTTAAATTCGGACCATGACAGTCAAGGTGTCGGTATAAACTGTACAAATGCTAGAAACATTATGTCAGTCTCTCCAGTCCGAGTTACTAACACTACAAAGGACACATGGAACCGATTTTCTACCTGCAGCGTTTCACAGATTGTCAATCATGTCAAGTAAGAACTTTTAGCTTCGTACAAAGATATAGAAGGAATCAACCGTCGCCGAGTGGTTAGTTTAAGGGGCGTCCCGGGTTCAATCCCTAGTCGTGGCGGTCAAGGTGCAGAGACATTGGGCAAGGCACATTTCCTAGCCTAGTACTGGTGTCTTTACTCAGGGATCATGAGTGAACTATCGTCGTGATATATCTGAAATAATGTTGAAAACGGCCTAAGCAAACAAATGGACATATATTTATATACGGAGGAGTAAGCTTGTCTTAAATATATCATTTATCTCGCCTTTGCAGACATAGTATATGTCTATGTAAAGCAATTACTTGAAGTGCCAACAGTATATTTAGGGTTTGAAGACAAATTGATGATTGTTTAACTCAACCTACAATGCCCATGTAAATATATCAAGGTTGGCTGCAAAACCACTTTCCCACATACAACAAATCTGCAGCCGACAACTTCAAATACATTTAGTCAAAATATGAAAATTATCTATAAATGAAATAACAATTATTGAGTAAAAATGAAAATAATATGGCAAAAGGAGAAATTCCTCATCATGAGCTATACATCCTTTTACCTCCTTGTTTTCTAAAGTCGTCTACTGCAGAGGCTTAAGAAAGCTTCTGTTTGTGGGAAAATGTAAATCTTGTGTTAACTTCGATTTTACTAGCAATCACTAATTGATCTGTCCCGAGATAAAACCAACATTATGACCTCTGCGTTATGTATCGACGCAGATCAGCCTGTGCAGTCCGCGCAGACTGATCCAGGCCGACACATTCCGTCTCATGGGGATAGAAGTATAGAGTAATGATTCATTCCTGAAACAGAATATTCACAAGAGGCGAAAACAGTCTGTCCGGGTTAGCCTGCGCCGTATGCGTATGCTGGTCCTGGTCCATACTTTACGCACTGTTGGTTTGCTCGCGGGACGGCTGAATTGTATTCATTTTGATAGTACATACTCTGGCTGCCTGCTCGATGGAAACACCTCAGATGACGATTTTTACGACCAGCTGTGTAAAGGTGTGAGGGGTACCAACCAGTTCGACGTTGATTATCAATGCAAAGCAGCAACGAAAGTACAGTCTTCAATAGCCTGCTCAGTAAGTATAGTGTACAGTGCAATAACACCAATCGAGACTATAGTTAATGTGTCGTACTTTGTATTATAAATCCCCGTATTGACATACTAAACCTATGCTATGCGTAGTCAGATTACATATTACAAAGAGACGATTACCTTCAGTACCATATGCATTGGTGTAAATGAGCAATAAGATATAGTGTGGCACAAAGGCCTGTGTAGCTCCTCTGGCACTAAAGCCACAGCAGTTCGTTTGCTCTTTGCTTCATTGCAATGCGATATGGGCAAAGATAAATAATGATCAAATAATGTACAGGAAACTTTTAAAGGACAAAGGTAAATAGAGACAAAGGTGAAGCAATTTCACAACATCGGATTTCTCTTGCATGCTTTGATATTTTCAGATTGTATACATTGTTCAATGAATTAAACCATCTAAGTTTGCGGTCATTGGGTCAGTGGTTTACGCCTCCTTATATAGCCTATCCCCACATACAATAACTATGCAGCAGACTTCATTGAATACACGTAGAGAGATTAATAATTAATACGAATTGAAATTTGTGTTCCAAAATAAGTAACTTCTCCTTCTGCCACAATACTTTCAAAAGTCGTCCTTTGCAACTGCGTCAAAAACAAGGGCAAACGCTTCTGACTGTTAACTACTAAGTCTCATAAGAACACGGAGCAATAGCTCTCTAGGTTCACTACTAAGTCTCGTAAGAAAAAAGTGCAACAGCTTAACACTGTTTACTTATAAGTCCCATAAAGAAATGGAGCAATAGCTGTCACAGTTCACTACTAAGTCTCATAAGGAAAAAGTGCAACAGCTTAACACTGTTTACTTATAAGTCCCATAAAGAAAATTGAGCAATAGCTCTCACAGTTCACTACTAAGTCTCATAAGGAAAAAGTGCAACAGCTTAACACTGTTTACTTATAAGTCCCATAAAGAAAACGGAGCAATAGCTGTCACAGTTCACTACTAAGTCTCATAACGAAAAAGTGCAACAGCCTAACACTGTTTACTTATAAGTCCCATAAAGAAATGGAGCAATAGCTGTCACAGTTCACTACTAAGTCTCATAAGGAAAAAGTGCAACAGCTTAACACTGTTTACTTATAAGTCCCATAAAGAAAACGGAGCAATAGCTCTCACAGTTCACTACTAAGTCTCATAAGGAAAAAGTGCAACAGCTTAACACTGTTTACTTATAAGTCCCATAAAGAAAATGGAGCAATAGCTCTCACAGTTCACTACTAAGTCTCATAAGGAAAAAGTGCAACAGCTTAACACTGTTTACTTATAAGTCCCATAAAGAAAACGGAGCAATAGCTCTCACAGTTCACTACTAAGTATTGTAACGAAATAGTGCAACATCTTAACACTACTTACATATTAGTTCCATAAAAAAAATGGAGCAGTAGCTCTCGTGGTTCACTACTAAGCCTCATAAGGAAATAGTGCAACATCTTAACACTGTTCCTTATTAGTCCCATAAAGAAATGGAGCAATAGCTCTCACGGTTCACTACTAAGCCTCATAATGAAATAGTGCAACATCTCAACACTGTTCACTACTAAGCCTCATAAGGAAATAGAGCAAACGCACTCTTATGTTCACCAATTAATAACACAAGAAAGACGGGCAATAACTCTACATTGTTCACGAATTAGTTGTAGTAGGTTGCAATACATTTCAGTATTTTCCTTTTAAAGCACATAAAAGCCGTCCCGCGTGAAATATCGATCCGGGTCAGCCTAAGCATGCCTCGTAGGCGAACCCGGACAGATAATTTTCGCCTCCTTTGGATTAATCGGCCTGAATCAGTCTACACGGACTGCGCATGCTGATATGGGTCGATACACTACGCAGAGGCCATAATGTTGGTTTTCTCGCGGGACGGCTCATAACATGAACGCAAGAGTAGAGTTTGATCTTCACCTGGCATATTTACCTAGCAGATATTTTTTCCTCAGCACCGCTTTCTTTAACCTCAGCACATGAAGTTCGACATTCGGGCCTTTAAGATCACCGAATACTCGACATCCGGGACTTTTCGACCACCGAATACTCAAACCATGCTACACCTTAGCACAGTCTGATCAGGCTTTTCCATACTCGCTATGCAGAGTGCTATTGATCCAAACAATGAAGGTCCGCATTAATTAATCTGCATTTTTTTTTTTTTCAAATCAGTAAGATTTGGCTCATTTGTACTTTCAATTCTAGCCTAGCAGCACCGTAAGTACAGGAAAGGTTTCCGCACGAGCATGCTGGGACGAATTCCAGGTACAGTGTACCAATGCTACGGGCGCATGTGGTAGAACTATATTTACCATATTCGACGGGACTCCATGCGATGGGACTGATTCAAGTAGGGATTACGTAAGTATTATAATGGGAGGAATTATGGTGCTCCTCGAGAATCCTGGGAGAGCATATGAGCCGTTCCACGGGAAAACCAACATTATGGACTCTGCGTAATGTATCGACCCAGATCAGCCAGCGCAGTCCACGCAGGCTTATCCGGGCCGACACATTACGTCTCAGAGGAATACAGGTATAGAGTAATGAGTCCTGAAACAGAAAATCTGCAGCAGGCGAAAAGTGTCTACCCAGATTAGCCTGCGTGGCATGCTTAGGCTGATTCGGGTCGATATTTCACTCCACAATGGAAGTTTTCTCGCGGATCGGATCATATATGTCGACATTTAATATGTGCATATGTTGCTCCGTCCGTGCGTGCATCGGTAATTCCCTCTCGGCTTCATTACAGGGCTTGAACTCATTTATTTTCATTCTTTATTTATCTGATGGTGCAGCCCCTCTGCTTAGTACCAACTATTTTAGCTTTGCATTTCTACAAGTAGACTCTTCGATGTTCAAAATTGGGCGACTCCATTTTTCATCAACAAAATTCTTAGAATAGTTTAATAACTTAAATTGAAACATTGCTGATTTCAGGTGAGACAGTTCGTCACGAACTGACCCACCTGAATCTGTATTCTTTTGCAATATTGACATTGGCGCTTAAAGAGATGAAAATCGACATTTTCATTTATATTTGACAATCCGTTTTTACAAAATGTCTTTATTCAATGTAAGTGCACGGTTACCAACAACATGGTAAAAGGTAGGAATTACAAAAGTTGCTCAAGTTTGAAACTATGATTTCATTAAGAATACATACGTTCGTCCAGAATTGTACCGGACGATGTAAATGACAACGATTATTATGTCTCCCCCGTACATGGGGGTGACATATTGTTTTTGCCCGCTCCGTCCTTCCGTCTTTCCGTCCGTCCTTCCGTCCGTCCTTCCGTCTGTCACACTTGTTTCCACTTAATAACTGAAGAACACTTTGGAACTTCATACTTGGTATGCAGGTTGGTCATGACCAGTAGCTGAGCCTTATTGATTTTAATATCAGAAGGTCAAAGGTCAAGGTCATGGTGACCTTGTGTGGTTTCCGCTCAATTGATTGGGCCGAGGAACTCCATACTTGGTATGCAGGTTGGCCATGGTCAGTAGAAGAACCCTATTGATTTTGAGGTCAGTACGTCTAAAGTCAAGGTCAAAGTGACCTTGAGCTGAAAGGTCACAGTGACAATGAGCTGAAAAATTGTTTTTGCTTGGGCCCAGGAACTTTATAATTGGTGTGCATGTTGGTCACTACCAGCAAATGACCTCTACTGATTTTGAGATCACTAGGTCAAAGGTCAAGGTCACAGTGGTCAAGGTCACATCCATCACACTTGTTTTCTGCTCAATAACTGAAGAACGCTTGTGCGTAGGAACTTGCTGCTTGGTATGCCGGTTGGTTATGACCAGTAGATGATCCCTATACATTTTGATGTCAGAAGGTCAAAGGTCAAGGTCATGGTCACCTTGTGAGGTAAAATGTGGTTTCCGTTCAATAACTGAAGAACGCTTAGGCCGAAGAACTCCTTACTTAGTATGCAGGTTTGCCATGCCAAGTAGAAGGCCCCTATTGATTTTGAGGTCAGTACATCTAAATTCAAGGTCACAGTGACCTTGAGCTGAAAGGTCAAAGTGACAAAAATTGTTTTTGCTTAATGACTTTGAAAATGGAAGTTAATACTTGGTGTGCAGGTTGGTCACCACCAGCAAATGACCCATACTGATTTTGAGGTCACTAGGTCAAAGGTCAAGGTCATTGTAACTTTCAGCTGAAAATTGGTTTCCGCTCAATAACTAAAGAATGATTATGTCAAGGAACTTCATACTTGGATTCACAGGTTGGTCTTAACCAGTAGTTGACCCCTATTAATTTTGTTTGATTTTGAGGTCACAAGGTCAAAGGTCAAGGTCACAGTAACATTCACCTGAACAATTATTTTTACTCAATTACTCATACTTAGTGTGCAGGTTGGTCCTAATTAGTAGATGATCCCTATTGATTTTGTTTGATTTTGAGATCACAAGGTCAAAGGTCAAGGTCACGGTAACCTTCAGCTGTTTTTACTCAATAACTCAAGAACGCTTATGCCCTGGAAGTTCATACTTGATGTGCAGGTTGGTCCTAACCTGTAGATGACCCCTATTGAGTTTTACTCCATCATTTCTTTTCCTCCCCTACGACCACACAAATGGGGAGACAATCGCTTTTTCAAAAAAGCAATCTCTAGTTTAATTAACTGTCATGTGCTAATCCTTTATTGAATGTCATACATGGTATTTTCTTTTAGCGACTGGCTCGTGTTAAGGTTCCTTAAATTGAATGTCACGTGATGTGTTTGCTTTTATTGAATATCATGTGATATGTGTTCTTTAATGGAAATTCATATGTTGTATTCGCTTTAATTGAATGTCATATGTTGTGTTTTCCTCTATGTAATGTTAGGGGTTTGGTCTTAGTGAATTGAATGCCATGCGTTATGTTTTCCTTTATTGAGTTTCACGAACTTCACGTGTCGTATCTTCCTTGATTGTATAAAATGTGTTTCTTTCTCTATACGTTATCTTTATTCTTTTTTACTCGATTACATGTCATGTGTCATTGTTCATTTTACCGATTAGTATATGTTTTCTTTTTCATTAGATAACATGTGTTATTTGTTTAAATTAATTAGTATTTGTTCATAATTTTCTTTGATTTGAAACTAGACTTGTTTCCGCGGTGATTGTCTCGAAAAGGTGGATGTATGTGCTGGCCGATCCAATGACTCAACCACTTCAGCCCCTGGTACCACGTCGCCGACAGTTACAGAAAACACAGTTTCGACCTCGGGGACCACCACCACTACCGTAGGAGTGACAGTATCCAGTTCTCCCTTTCCCACAACTACAGCCGCCGAATGTTCTTGCCGAGGTATAAGAAGAAGACGCCGAAGAGCGAGATGCTGTAGGAACCAGCGCACTAATGAAGCAGACTGCTGTAAAGGTTGTCGACCCACTAGGAGAGGCACCAACTGCATACCACGTCGCCGTTAATTGATATTTGTTCCTAGCCTAAAACTGGAGGGAAAGAACACTCAGATAATGTAACAGATAATGTAACTAGTTAAGACGTTAACACCTCATCTGCTTAGCGTATTTTAGCAAATTGCTGTTTTACGCAAGTTAAAAGCAACACTTACGAATACTATATATACTTAGATAGACCAGCGTAAGCAATTTGATCGTCATTGTTATTATTTCGAAAACCTCCCTGCATCGGCTTATCGTTTATAGCGACTCAAATTTGTACTATATCTTTCAGCGCCGTTCACGTAATCCGTATTTTGTAATAGCTTGATAACTAAAACGCAATCAACGCTGATTTCATGTGAGATTCATCTTGATCTGTATTGTTTGCCATAAAACTCCATATTGCCATTGGCACTGAAGGAGTTACTGACGATATATGTATATATCTATATATCCGAATACATATTTTACCATCTTTTTGTGACCGTTGCCATTCTTGATTGATTGAATGGAGAACTTGCAAGATTTTCGGAGACACAGTCTGGTCACAGGTTCAGTGTAGGCATCATCCCTGATTTCCTCTTGCCGTGGTTTTATTAAAAGATGTTCAATGACGAAAGAAATTGTACAACTACCGTGAATCAATCGTTATCTATAAGTAAGCTTCATTCGACACTAAGCAGAGGACCAGATAAGGAGGAGTAAAATGGTATTTTCCAAACTATATTTCTCTTATACTCAACCAAAGCCTATGTTGTTGGTAATATCAACAATCGTATGATTTCCCCAACAGAGGATTTGCGTGTCAAATAAGGGTTTTGGAATTTGAAATACTCACCTTACCTAGAGCTCTGACTTTAATCATGATGTTCAGTGGATTATTGATAAACAATAGTGCATTATGACCTCAAAGACTCACTGTTTCAAAAAGTGAGGTTTAAAAAACAGAATTTACACAAAGGAAGTCTGCTCTCCAAGGATTGGCTGATCTTGGCATCCTGACCCAGCCTCTATTTTTAGACAAGTACATTACATGATTACACTATCAGAGTGTTCCATCACGTGACTTGCAGGTGGCCACAACAACTAGTTATATCCCCACGCTGCAGATAAAACGGTCAACAACACCATAAATACATTTATGTAGGCATACAATCTATATATGCCCTAAGCGAAGTCTTAATCTGAATGTATGCGTTGTTGTGAAACACTTATTAAGTAAATTATTACTTTGTACTAGTTTTCCGAGCGTTCTCTTTCTCCAACTGTTCATTTTTAATAAATACATGTAATCAAGCAATTATACGAAAAAAAAACATGAATGGGTTTTTTCGCTTATAGTTAACGGGCGTGAGATTTTTTTTTTTTTTTTTTTTTTTTTTTTCAATAACCCATGAAGCTTTCTGAAATGAAACTGAACAAAATCCATGGGGGCCGCCATTTTGGATATGTATAAAAAGCAGACGTGAAACACAGATTGAAAATTATTGTCGGCTTTTTAATCATTTTTTTTAAAATCGGTATTTTGGGTATGTATAAAATGAGCAGAAAAACACTGATTGAAAATTATTGTCGTCTTTTTAATCAATCTTTTTAAAATCGATATTTAAGATCA
Organism: Serripes groenlandicus; assembly: GCA_031761405.1. Lineage (NCBI taxonomy): Eukaryota > Metazoa > Mollusca > Bivalvia > Cardiida > Cardiidae > Serripes > Serripes groenlandicus. The sequence goes on along the minus strand of JASEVX010000006.1, from coordinate 41,839,837 downwards.
TAAAAGTGCTGGAATTAACATTTGTACGAAAAGTTAAAAATAAATGGAAATCTATAAGAAATATGTCAAAAAACGACAGCATTAGCCTTCTACGCCCGAAACTAAATTTTGACTGTATCGTAGCCAAAGAAGGACGTGACGTCATTTCCGTTACACTTCATCTTGGCGTAACGTCAATGGAGCGACGTCGTTTCCCGCAAAAAAGTGGTACATGAAGACCCCAGATTCCTATACATGAGCTATTGACTCAATCATTCAAAGTATAATTATTTATCAAACATTGTGGCAAAAGGATAACTTTCTCATAAGGAGCAATTGTTCTTGTTGCGACAATCTTTTCCTAAATCATAGGCCTCAGAAACCGTCTCTAATAGGGAAAGAGTTTAGCAGAAATGTGACCCCCTTACATAATTTGTTCCAGTCATATTGACTGCTTGAAAAAGGCAGTCGCCAGGTGGCATCAGAAAAGGGCTGATCTATTTGCTTCTTTAATGTAGGTGATCGATTAAGGATCATCTTGGCCCTCATGTTTTAGCCTCGTTCATTATAAATGTATTCCTTGATTTTCAGAAAGTCTTTACTTTATTATTTTCTGTTCGTAATAATAGACGACAGCAATAAGAATTGCAAATATGTTTTGATAATGCAAGACACATGCCATTAACATTATTATTGTCTAGTCAATTACATATAAATCCTTATTTATGGCCAAAATATGCTCTTAAATTTTTGTTTATAATTATCTTGCGTTTTTTTCATAAATAGGTAGCACCTATAGATATATTAAATATGCGTGTTGTTTTAATATAAGGTTCTCTACGGTACAGCAGTATAGCGATACAATACAATACGAATCACACGCTGGTAGTTGTTGCAAGTGTTAGTCGTGAAGTGGTTGTATAATAAGGATGTTTTTGGCGGGTTTGCTCGCCAAATGGCTTTATGCAGAAAGGCAAGGGTAAAGAACCCCAAACCATTACATCAGTTCTCGTCAGTTCTACGCAAGACTTCTCGCAGTTCTATCGCTGTCTTGCCCATGTAAAAGGTGTTTGTTTACAGAATTGCTACTGCGCTTTCTCGTTAAAGGATGTTATCACCGGGTCATAATAATCAATTTAATATAAATGAATTACGACTATACATTTATGACCGTAGCATAAATTCAGCGATCACTTAATGCCCCAGTCATAGTGTCACGTTCTGGCCGCCACCTTAAGCTACGTTTGGAAATATGGCTACAACGTGAGCGAACGTAGAACAACGTGACTAAAACGTGATCAAACGTGACAAAATGTGAACTGCAAATGTTATTTTTTTGACAAAACTCGCTGCCATTTCTAGACAAGGTACTAAAACGTGGCGAGAACGTGGTACAATGTAGTTTAACGTGGCAAAAACGTAACATAACGTGAACTTAGCGCATCCCGTCGGTTGATACTATTACGTTATGTTGCGTTTATTGACACGTTGTGCTGTGCTATGCTACGTTGTGTTCTCGTTGCTCCCACGTTTCACGTGACGCGTAATGCCACGCTGTGTAACGCTATAATACGTTGTAACACGCTGACTACATTATAAGCTACATTATGATACAGTGTTCTACGTTGTACGAGGTTGTGCTACGTTTCTACTATGAAAGAGAGAAGAAGAATTTTAAAGTTATTGCATTTTCTACCTTTATGATGCCTCAGCAATCAAAGTTCGCTATATATTCTTTATCTTTGAACACATTCCAAAGTAACATTTCTTGAAAGTTTGGCTGAAATTTGTCTAGTGGAGTAGGAGTAAGGAGTAGATGTCATTTGAAGCTTAAAGTTAAATTTACCCCTTTTCTGATGCCAGCTGTATGCTATGTCTTTCAACAAAGCATTTTTGCTGGTAAACAATATGTAGAAGCTGACTGAAGGAACATTTCTACACATTTATCTTGAAATCAGACAAACATTTCCATAAATAAATAAGAGGGCCATGAGGCCCTGGAATCGCTCACCTGAGAATTGGCTATTTAAGACATAACTCTCGCATGCTCAAGCCAAACATGCGGCTTCAAGAGTGTTAAACAAGAGTTTCCTTAAATTTGGCCTAGTGACCTAGTTTTTGACCCGACATGACCTATATGACTCATATTCGAACTTGGCCTAGCTATTACTTAGACAAATATTCTGACAAAGTTTCAACATGTTCAAGCCAAATATGTGGCTTCCAGTGTTAACAAGATTTTCCTTCAATTTGGCATTGTGACCTAGTTTTTGACCCGACATGACCTATATTCGAACTTGACCTAGATATCACTAAGTCAAATTTTCCGACATAGTTTCAACATGCTCCATGTGAACATGACCCATATTCGAACTTGGCCTAGATATCGCCAAGACAAACTTTCTGATAAAGTTTCAACATGCTCAAGTTTAAAATGTGGCTTCCAGAGTGTTAACAATATTTTCCTCCCATTTGGCCTAGTGACCTAGTTTTTGACCGTACATGACCCATATTCGAACTTGGCCTAGATATCACCAAGACAAACTTTCTGACAAAGTTTCAACATGCTCAAGTTTAAAATGTGGCTTCCAGAGTGTTAACAAGAATTTCCTTCAATTTGGCCTAGTGACCTAGTTTTTGACCCGACATGACCTATATTCAAACTTGGCCTATATATCACTAACACAAACATTCTGACAAAGTTTCAACATGCTCAAACAAAAAATGCGGCTTCAGGAGTGTTAACAAGATTTTCCTTAAATTTGACCTAGTGACCTAGCTTTTTACCCCACATGACCCAGTTTCGAACTTGGCCTAGAGTTGATGGAGATGTTCTGATAAATTGTCATAAAGATTGGATGCAAAATGTTGCCTCTAGAGTAGTAATAAGTAAATGTTGACGACGAACGACGAACGACGGACGACGGACAAAAGGCGATCACAATAACTCACCTTGAGCACTACGTGCTCTTGTGAGCTAAAAATGTATAATTTAAAAAAAAAATCATCATTTTGCCCTTTTTCTGATGACATACACACACGTACATACGTGCATAAACATACACAGTTATACACATATATTTACACACACATATACAAATGCATATACATACATACTTCTCAGAATTTAAGAGTGGTTTTGTAACACATATCTTACAATTGTCCAGCTTTCTTTGTCTGATTCGGCTGTTTTTGTTGAATTGTAAATTTTCCATGTTAGACTAAATCGGTTTCTAAGACCATTTATTGAAGGAGCAGTTAGTTTTGATTTACAGGAATATATAACGTTTTATTTTTAAAAATAAACTAGAACTATCACTGAATGTGATTAATACCCCCGAACGTCGCCCTGATAGGAAAGGTAGAGGAATATTAAGAAACCGCACCTAAAATTCGAACTTGTAGTTTGTAGTTATACGGACAAGAAAATAGTAAGAAAGGGCGATGAAAATTATTCTAAGAAGAAGAAAATGTAACAAAGGGCAATACCTCTCTATTTAGATAAAATATAGTTATGGTTCCTGTACACCGCACTTCCTCTCAATGTGCTGTATCATCGTATGAAGTTTTATTAAATTCCAACAATTAGTTTTAAAGTTATGCTCCGGACACAGACTCTACGAACAAGAAAAAGTAACAAAGGGCAACTCTATAATTATGCAAATTAAAGTTATGGTTATTGTACACTGCCCGTCCTCTCATTATGCTATACCATTGTATGCAGTTTTATTAGATTCCATATATTAGTTATTAAGAAATTATCCGGACAAGAAAAAGTAACAAAGGTCCATTACTCTGTAATTAGCAAAAGTAGAGTTATGGTTCCTGTAAACCGCACTTCCTCTCAATGTGTTGTATCATCGTATGAAGTTTTGTTAGATTTCAACAATTAGTTTTAAAGTTATGCTCTGGACAAGGAAAATCGCAACGGACCAACCGACCGACCGACCGACCGACCGACCAACCACAGGGTGACTCCAATATACCCCCACTAAACTTTGTTTATCGGGGGTATAAATATCCAGTTTAAAATCATTTTAACGCAATCCTAAAATTGTATAGTTGGATCTACTTCCCTAATTGTATCTTAAATAATTTAAGCAAAGGATTAACATTTTCGCATTCATAGAACGATGTATAAGAGTTTATTCTTTTGAATTTCTAATTGGCCACCTAGTTTTTATCATATTTTAGGAAAAGTATTAGGAGAAAAATACAAATAACCAAATATAAGTTTAAGACAATTTATTCCTAATATGTAAAATAAAACTTCATTGAAATTTGATCACGAGTACAAACTTAACAAAGAGAGTTAACATGGACACCCTTAAAACAAAAACTGCAGGATCAAATCACGTATTACACATGTATCGTATGGTTGACCACCCGTGTTTTTCTTATAACGATGCGTAACATACCTGTCTGATGGGGGTGCCGGCACGAATCATTCCGACGGCTTGAGCGCGTTCTGCAATGCTCATTCTCGCCATATTTAATGTTTTTCATAAAAGACAATCCACGAAAAATACATTCCTACCAAATACGACAACTACCATGCCGTGCACGAGGAACGCGAGCACATAGGCTATTTTCGGACCTACGTTCCGCATGGATGATTTTGTAAATGTGTTTTCTTTCTGTAAATCGATAGATTGGTGTGTACAGAACAAAAATAACCAAACTTTATATTTATTGATTAAATATGACGCATAATATCATATCTTATATGGTAGCCAATTAGAAATTCGTCGAAGTGCATGTGTCTTTTGTACTTTTGAAGATACTACTATATGTTATTCTCCAAGTAATGTTTGAAGTTGGATACAATAAAAGCCATTTATCTTTACTGGTAGGTACTTATTGGTTATATATCAAGGTATTATAACTCAACTCAACTCAACTGTATTAGCAATCGGCATAGAAACATGCCTTTGGCCATTTACAAACAACTTTAAGTGAAATATGGCAAAGTCACACAGCAATAACTTTTGTATTTGGGGCATTAAAATATGATAACTGACATATTACAAACCCCTATAATCGGTGAGACTTTCTTGTTTTCGATACTTTTTCCATCACAAATTCTACCCCGGCAGTAACGGGGTAAGTTTATAAATAGCTTTCGATACTTTTAATCTCATTCATCACGTGACTTGAAAAGTCGTCACGTGATTGAAGAGTCGTCACATGACCGATAGGACGCATGCGCATTAAATGAAATATTTTTATACCATGAAGGTTTTATGCAAAATCACGAGGAGCTCATGCAATCACAAACAAATCTCTATGATTACTGTTGTTCGAATCCGCCAAACGTGTAAATTGTGTATAACTGTACACGCCTGTCAGTGTGAACCGTTATATAGTTATATCACGTGATCGTTGCAAGGCGCCCGTCTGAAGGATTCCGTGGTATTTTTAAATAGGAAACCCCATCATCGGGACAATTGAAAACGACTCAAGTTCACTTAATTGATAACAAACGATACATGTTCTACCCTGGTTTTACTTGGATAACATAAAGAATAACATTTAGGGCGAATTCGAGTGGGTTTTTTTTTTTTTTTTTTTTTTTTTCGTGCCATCTGGATTTCAGTCGCTTTAATATACATGCAATATAACTATCAAACTATCGTTAAGGGTTATTAAAGTATTTATTTTGTTAAATACACAATTTTCTAATTTTGAAAGCTTCTTTAATAAATGTTGCTATTTAAATTGTACCTTTTTCCTATCATTCTTCATAAGAGATATACATTTGTTTAAAGAAGGCCAACATGTAAAGTATCTAGGAAGTAATTGATTTCTAATGTCAATATTTTTCGGACACACAAGTAAAAAATGGTATTCAGATTCAACGAATTTTGTTTTTGGTTACAAAATATACATAACCTATCATTTCCCTCAATACTATTGTATCTACCAGTTTCTATTGCTTAATGATGTGCTGACAACCGAAATTTTGTTAGTTGAATTCAAGATGTATACTTTGTAATGTTATGTAGGTATGATTCGAATTCTAAAGTGTTTTTATATTAAGCGTAATATTCTAATTTGCGTGATGCAATTAGCCCTGCGCTCCATTCTTGAATAGTTTGGTCCCGTAATCGTCTTTGTATCTGGATTAAAATTGTCCCATATATGAAAAAGACCTAAATTATCAAGTTTTGTTTATGGTAAACGCCCAGCTATTGTCGTTCATACATAATACATTACATTGTTGTAGATACATATCATACAAAACAGAACTACCGTTGTTTCGCTTAATTTAATCCAGTTCTTTAAAGATCGTTTAATACCAGTAACAGATAACGGTATTCTCCCGAGTTCACCTAACACTGCAACATTTGTGGTTTGTTTTTTAACACCCAATATAAATTTGCAAAATCTAATGTGTAATTTATTTATCTCATTATAATTATATATTCTCCAAACCTCGGAACCGTACAATACAATTGGAACAACCAATCTATCAAATAAGGATAGTTTTGTATTAAGATCAATATTAATTTTCTTAAAAAACGAAAATAAACTATTCATTGCTCTTAGAGCCTGGTCAGATAAGGATTTGACTACACAACGAAGATTTCCTGTTTTAACTAGTTTAACGCCCAAATAAATGAAACTTTCAACTTCCTCAATTTTAACCTTAGCAATGCACCACTCAAACATATGTCGTCGCTTTCTTTTTTCAAATATACATACTTTCGCACAATACAATTAAATGTTATTCGATAATACCTTATGGATAATGCTATGCAGGATAAAAACACAATCAACCGTACTTCGTTTATCTCAAAAACCAAACTGCGTATCGTTAAGAATATTTTCATTTTCACACCAATTATTTAGTCTATTCCTTAAGCATAGTAAAAATATTTTAAGGCATATAATTTAATAAGGTTATACCTCTGTAATTACCAGGATTAGTATGATCTCCCTTTTTATAGATTGGGACTATAGTACATCTAGTCCAAGATTCCGGATAAACACCACTTTTAAAAATCTTAAATATTTTATCTAAAAAGTGTGATATAAAACCTTTAGCATCTATGAAAAAATCGGGTACTACATTATCAATACCACAGCTCTTATTTCTTGTTAAACTTGAGATAGGTTTAATAATTTCATTTTCATCAAAATGTTTATCTAGTTCCTCCATATTAATATAAGTAACATTCTCGTTAGACACAACGTTATTATTTTGGTTCGCAGATAAATTCGTTCTACAAAATCCTCAGCAGATAAGTTCGATTCACAAGTTTTCCTTTTTTTATATTTCTTAATTAATTTCCAAAATATTCTACGACTTTTCGACTAATTTCGCTAATTTTCGATTTCTCACGCATGTTATAAGTATTTGCAATTCCGTTTTACTTTACAAAAAAATATTTCTACTTTCTAAAAATATGTTTCTATTTATTTCAGTTTTATCGGCCTCAAAAATACGTCTTTTAGTATAAAAAACGTCTTTTACCTTTTTGCATTCCTCATTAAACCATGGAGCTTTTTTAATATATCTTTACCAGAAATAGAAATAAATGTTTTACCAAAGTTCAGATAAGAAATGTTTAAAATTGTCTCTGTAAAAGCATTGATGCTTTCATTAGTACTTTTGACACCATTCACAAATTCATCAACAATATTTTCAAAAACATGTATTCTTTCATTCAAACTTTGATTTAATTGCTCACATTTATTGCTATCCCATACAATCTTGTTTGTATACGTTTTCGTAGTGTTAATGCCACTGTCGTTACATGTATATTTTAAAGAAAAACTAATCGGACAGTGATCCGAAAATTCATTCAAACTTAGCACTTTGAAAACAGCTATCGAATCAAAATTCTTTACATTTGTAATTAAATAGTGTACTACACTCGATCCTGTGGACCTACGATTAATTGTAAAACATGAACAATCACCTTTTTCTAATCTACCGTTAACAGTATGCAAATCGTTCTGCTTACAAAGGGTCAACAGCTTATTACCAAATGTATTCACGTTTTATCATCGGACTGTCTAACCGGTAATTTATTATAACTAGTTGAAGTTTCGGGCATATCAATATATCTATTCAAGTTAATGTTTTCAACAAAGTCTTGGTTTTCCTCCATCTTGCGTTTAAATCGCCTGTTAGAAAAATATCACCCTTATCAGAATACAATAAGATATCATCATTCAGTAGTTCAAAAAAGTCACATACATACACATCTGAGTGCACATTATTATATACAGAGGAACGTTCCGGTGGAACGTAACATACACAAACATACAAATCATTATCAAATCCAAAACTGTTCTTATTCAATGTAAACCATAGTATACCTCTGTTATTGGTTTTAATCAAATCCAGTTTACCCGTTAACCACTTTTTAAAGTACACTATTACACCTCCACTATCTCGTTTTGCTCTACGATTAGTTTTAGGTATATAACACATAAATTGCTGATACCCATCAATGCCACGTTGCTGTTTTTAGCCGACACCACGTCACAGTGAACAATAAAACATCATAATCGTTGGTAAACTTTAAAAAATCAACATCCAATAACTTATTTACAAGCCCATTTACATTCCACTGAAAACAAATATACCGATTGCTTGATTCCTATAGCCTGGCACCTGCTCAAAGCTCCTGTGTAACGTCTGTCGTCTGCAATTTACCATTCATATACAGTTTATCATATGATAGGACGGCACGCTAGCGCTTGCCCTCGTCCTTAGCCTTCCGTAGAGCCGGGTATAAAACACGATACCTTAACTTTTCATAGCCTGCTTGTTTTATTGCCATTTTGTCGGGGAAATAATTGTACTTTACTACAATAGGTCTAGTCTTGCCTGGTTTAAATGCCACTAGGCGATGGGCTCTATCTATTTTAATGTTTTTCGCGTGTTCTATTCCAAGCTGACTTTCACTAAAGTTAACTGTTTTAGTTTGACAATTTTCCTCACTGCGTAGTTGCCATGATTCGCATTCGGGAATTCCATGGAATAACAAATTGTCCCGCATCGATCGTGAATGTAGATCCAGCACCTCCTCATTTAAACGTGAATTCTCCTGTTTGACATTCGTAAACTCAGTACTTATGAATTCAAACTTCTTCGTTTCAGCCGCCATTTGTTTCTGCAAGTCATTGCATTTGGAACTTACATCCTCGCATGTCTGCGAGTCATATGCTCTGCTTGTTTCAAGTTCCGTTATAGTTTTATTTGTGTTGGTCATGGTTGATTCGAGGGAAGTAACTCGTTTTTCAAAACGTAACAGTTTAGAGCTCAGATTTGACACCTGATGTTCAATAATCGTCAACGCAGCAAGTTTTTGATCCACAGTCTCCAATTTGGATCAAAAAATCAAAATTTAAGTCGAACATCTTCTTTAGGTCAGCATGAAAAACAATACCAAGTAATTTAAACTGGGTTTCGCCCCAGGATAACTACCATTTTGTTTTTATTGAACGGGAACTATATTTGAGCGACCTAATCCAAATAACCTTTGTTTTTATCAAAGCTTATTTTTAAACCGGATATATTCGTAAAATTATTCATTAATTCTAAAACAGTGTTTAACGAGTTTTCGGATCCATCTAAAAGTAGAGTTATGTCATCTGCGAATTGTGAGATAATGTATTCCTCGTCTTTAATTTTTATTCCAAAAATATTTTTACTGTTTCTTATTTTGATATTTAAAATTTCTGTACAAAGAATTAACATATAAGCCGAAATAGGATCTCTCTATCTACAGCCCCTTTTGACCGTGAAGAATTCTGATAAAAAAAACACTTAACTGTACTGTACGACTTCAGTATTATATAAAAACCAATTTAGTCCATTTTTTGAACATTTCACCAAATTTAAAAAATGTTAAAGTTTTTTCAATGAATTTAAATGACAGTGAATCAAAAGCCTTTTCAAAATATATAAGCATTAACAGACCAGGACTATGATTATCTTCACAATACTTCATAATATTATATACGAGTTTTATCTTTGATAAAACCAGTCTGTTCGTTTTATACAGTTTTGAGTCTATTAGCTATCGTTCCTGAGGCTAATGTATATAAGACAAATAATGGAGTGATAGGCTTACAGTTCTTAAGGAATTGTTTTGCCTTGTTTTCTTTAGGAATACATGTTATATGTTCGAATTTAGTGTTTTTAGAGAATGAATTCGATATGAATGCATAATTTAGCGCTCTAACAACAAAATGACCTATTATATTCCAAAACACTTTATAACAATTTGAAGAAAATCCATTGCAACCCGAACTTTTGTCGTTTTTCATATTTAAAAAACCTTCTAAACTGTAACGTTGGCATTCATTTAATTTATTTACATCACAATTGTGTATGTCTGCCTCTAAATCAAAGTCTTTTATAATATTTTGTTTATCGTATAGCTTTTCATAATATAACTTGGTTTCGTGTAAAATGTCATTTTGTTTGTAAATATGAGAGCGATCTTCTTTTTCAATAAATGGAGTAGTTTATGAAGAAAAGTGTTGTTTCTCCAAGTTGCAAAAATAGCCAGTTACCTTTTCACTTGTCAACTTTATTCAAAAAATATATCATATGTCTGCAAATTTTCCAGCGCAAATACATGCAGATGGTCATGAGCAGTTCAAACACGACAGATTATTTTAAAATGTGTCTGTAAATGATATAAGGGTTTTTAAAAGATACTTTCCATATTTTTGTGAGTATAATGTTTTCACGGTCGTCCACTGCAGATTTGTTGTATGTGGGAAAGGGTTAAGGAACTATCACAGATTTCTTAAAACCAAGTCAAGGTAAACTTTGTAAAATATACATTATGTCATGCATCAAAATACAGTTTTGAAATCAGCATGATTTTCTCATTTAACCCTTTCCCACATATAGACACTTTCTAATGCCTCTACAGCAGATAACTTTTTGAAAACATTGTGGCAAAATAAGATCAGATCAAAACTAGCAATTTATTCTTCTGCCACATTATTTTCAACTCTATTCAATATATAAACCTTCAGTTAGAGATATTCCGTATTTTTCCCCAGATAATTTCAAAGTCGTCTGGTACAGATTTGTTGTATGTGGAAAAGGATTAAATGAGCCCCAAGAGTACTAGAAGGCTCTATTGTTCACACAGTTTAAGATTTGAGTCAATACACAACACTATAATCTAATCATTATTACAATAAATCAACAGTAGATTTTGCTGTTTAAAAATATTAAATACATAGGGAATATTATGTAGCAGTAGCAATATGTAGTTTTGAAGCTTATTGTGAGTGCAAGGGCAAATTGATATCTCGTAAGATTAAGAGTCGAGAGAAAAGTCATTTAAGGACAGTAATCTCTGTACAGCAATAGCCACTAGTTAAAGTCATACAGAACAATTGTTAACCATTTCTATAGAGGTAAAGGAGAAAGCTACAAGGGTGTGAACAAGTGTATGGAGCATGGGGCTCATTTTTATTCGTTCGTTTTGAAAAAAAGGATCGTATTATAATTTTACCTGCGGCATACAGGCGGGCGGGCGGCGTCCAGTATGTTGTCAGCTAAATAATTTGAGAAGCCTATGTCCCATGATCACCAAATTTAATCCGAATGTGTACTGGCATAATATCTTGAACATGCTTGATAATTAGCAATATCGCTTTAGTCAATCAAGAGTTATCGTCCTTAAATTATAGAAGTTAACTCAAATTGGTCTTGTCAGCCCAATAACAAGAAGCCTTTGTCCAATCATCACCATTTGGTCAGAATGTGTATTGGCATAATATCTTGGACAAGATTGATAACTAGCCATATCGCTGCAGTCAATCAAGAGTTATAGCCCTTTAATTATAGAAATGACCTAAAATTGTTCTTGCAGCTAAATAACCTAAATAGTTTTTGTCTAATCAATACCAAATTTTATCAGAATGTGTATTGGCTTAATATCTTGGACAATATGTGTATTGGCATAATATCTTGGACACGTTTGATAATTAGCCATATCGCTTCAGTCAATCAAGAGTTATCGCCCTTTAATTATAGAAATGACCTAAAATTGGTCTTGCAGCTAAATAACTTGAGAAGCCTATGTCCCATGATTTCCAAATTTAATCAGAATGTGTATTGGCATAATATCTTGAACACGTTTGAT
>JASEVX010000006.1:41091892-41227527 GCA_031761405.1 Serripes groenlandicus | reverse complement strand
TTACTTACAACGTCAGAAATATCTCTCTTGCATGTTGACATTAAAAAAACGATTTCTCTTCTTCAACTATGAAGAAATTTCATTTTAACATCACTTTACTCCTGGGGAACTCCGTTGAGTTTACGTTTTAAAAGTTTATTTTCGTTTTTATCTTCATTGTGATTTAATTTTACCGTATGTTACATTTTCGATTTTCATTAGACTTCCTTGCGTACATGGCATTCCTGTACGTCACTAAGCAACTTTACTTTAATTATGTTAATTATGGAACACAAACGTTAAACCTTTGCAATAAGAACAACATAACGACAAATCAATGCCGTTCAAATATTCGCTATCTTCTGTTGTTGTATATTTGAAATTAACAAAGTTTAAATTGGAACTGTCTTGTAAATTTATTTTCTCCGGTTGCAAATTCCCACAAAGCTCTGTTTTCGTGTTGCGTGGCTCAACTACAGTTATTGCAGTGCACCCATTCAACGCTACAGACACATTGTAAGCATATAATACACAGTATTCAATCACCGCAAAATGATTTAACACTTTCCACTCCACAATTATATGGATTTAGAAGCGTTTGCAGCAGACGGTATGTTCATACATTGTGGGAAAAGATGACATTGCTCATGATAAATCATTTCTCGTTTTCCCATTACGTGTTCTACTCCATTTTAAAATGCATTTATAGAATGTTCAGTATGTTTGCCTAGATATGTTTAAAGTCGTCTGCTGCAGATTTGACTCTGCTAAATAGAGGTTATAGAAACACATTTTGTCGTCACGCAGCTTAACTTTGTTTCGCAATTATGAGTTTTGAGAGATATGTAATCAATCAATGCCAGTGCATTCAACAAGCTATTAAAAACCGTTTAGTTCGTACGGTCGCTCCTATTTTATCACGCAATTAATAAATCCGTTATCTTTGCATATGCTATTGGGAAAATCTCCCATTGCATACTCAAAAAACTATTTCAAATACGTTTAAAAGCTGAAAGCATCTTGAACAATATATATGGAAAGTTAAACAAAATGTATAGACTGACGCCAAGTAAAATGAACGTTAGAGTATGACACTTTTTCCTATAAAAACATTTATATGATAATTCTGACAAAACTATAACGAAGAATTAGAGACAAGACGAAGATAATTCGTTTTTTATGAGATGATATTTGTATTGCACGATTATCATATGTCAGTGATATGCCATATGTTCTGCCATATACTTTACTTTGACAAATGTTGCCTTATTCAACTATTGCGACATGTTTGATTGTTGCAATATGAATGTATATTAATGATATTTTTGTAGATAGGGCATATGATTGTTTATTTGCACAATTGTTAATTTGAGTATGTGATATCCCTAAAACAATCACAATTTGTAAAATGTATAAATGTATATAACTTGTGTATTGGCCGGTGACCCGAAGTTGCAATACAATTTATATTGAATTGGATTGAGGAGATATTTCATATAAACGTAATATACCATCATTGGTAAATGGGCGGGTCCTTATTCGATCAACCGAACGATTATATCATACCAGGTACAAGTTTCGATGCTACGAGAGGTGTTAGACTTATATGTTAACAAATTTAAAATAACACAAGAAGTATTCTATTTACATTGGATTGCAACAAATGTTCAATTTAAGCTCCAAAACAATTGTATATCTTCCACAACGTATCGGCCGATGTCTTATTAATAGCATCTTGCTCACGTTTTCTCCACTCATCCTTCAGTGCGCGTTTAACACCAGTTAATGTGTTTACATTATTCTTGTGTTAACATATTCAAAACAAGTACATTGTTACTGTATCGGGTAAATTTTGCATCCAATCTCTGGGTGAAATACTCTTCACAATGTTAGCCTTGATGCACTGAATGGTATGTTTTGCTGTATGGCCTGACGCAGAATCTTGGTGAAATACCATGCCCTTGAAACTATATCCAGCGAAGGGCGATGCATACCTTTTATCATAAAGGTTTACGAATTGTGTTGATATAGTACTTTCAGTTGACTTGTGAACCTTTGTCAGTTCAGTTGTGCCGCCATAGCACACAGCATATAATGCCACGGAACCGGCAGTGGAAGAAAATAACACGCTCAACAACATTCAACTTATGTCTATCATCGTGACCCTTTCTTAAAAAGCAGATTTATCTTCTACCATAACTTCCTCCTTGGTAAAAACAGTGCCTTATCAGAGGTAACAGTAATGTTCAAATTACCATTCTGCAGACCATATACAGCTTCCAAGACTATTGTCTACTATAAATGATTAACCTGGAATTTAACTGATGATCATTTCACGTTTGTCTTGCAATATGTTTGAAATAATGCGTTTGACAGTTCCGATGGACACACCCAGTTTCGTTGTCGTCTCACGTTCCGTGGTGACTTTGTCCTAAATATTGTGGAACTATTATGCTTTATCACTGTCGAAATCGACCATATTAGGCGGGGTCTTTTTCGATGTAGTATAGCCTTTACTGATACAGGCGGCAGAAGGCATGGCTCGATTGTTTTAACAAATATAAGTGAAAGGCTCCTAATAAATCGTATAACCATGTTCCTTCACCACATCATTGATGTTTCTATAGGAGTGTTTAAACTTCAAAAGTCCTAGGACACTGCCCTCTGCAACATCATTAATTTTTGATCGAACAATATTGAATAAACAATACAACATGAATGTTTATCATAAAAAAAACATCACCTTATACGGCTGAATAGCGAAACTTAAACAATATCTTGCTAGCACGATAAAACTGAATGTTGTGTACTGTTCAAATAAGTAATCAGTCAATTATCACATCGCATTGGTATATTTCAGGATTATCGAAGTTCTAAGAATTCGTATTTTTGGGAATATCTACATGTATATATTTGTTATCATTTAAATGACACCGAATTTCAAATCTGTTTCAATAACAAAAAGACACTTGCGTTGTAATGATTCAGTCTAACAAACATGAATTGTTTAACTGATACTCGATACAGATAAAATTCGAATTTTGTGTTGACTATTAAAACATGAAAATAAGCAGTGGAGCTCAATGAGGCGTGAAGGGTTAACCTTATCATTACAAAATGGGAAGAGGAGCACGAGTACATTTCGATACATTCATATAAAACATCGTCCTACAAATAGCCTTTGATTTATTCTGAAGATAATGCTTTGGATAATGCAACGGTTATCTAATTGTTGGTTCTCTCTTCTAGAGATCCTTAAAGTCGGTCTTCGTTTCTGTCCGTTTGTTTGTAAAATGTTTGCTTGTTTGTTTGTGGCAAGCGTAGCGCCAAAACTATTCAACGGATTTCGACCAAACTTGGTAGGGATAAAGGGTCTACGCTCTAGTTGTTCCTTTTGTAGTATGGTCGCCATAGAAAACACCGTTGCTATGGAAACGGGCGAAAATATTGTATTCCTGCGAAAACTATCTACTCCCACAATTTTTCGAATTTAGAAACCACTCGGTATGCATTGTGTAGCCCATCAGTTGCTACATTGAATGATCGTCCCGACTTTTGATCCGTCTCTTCGTTTTCTTAATATTTGAGTTGCCGTAAGGGGTACCATTTCCGCGGAAAACACAGACACGTCAAAACTAAATATATCGACACAAACAGAAATGGTTTCCTATTACCTGATCGCTGATTGGCTAAAGATCCGCACACAACCAAATATCGACCAACCAGAGAGCACTTCACATAGCCATTACAACTTCCGTTTCAAGTACTTTTATACGAGGAGAAGAAATATTCAAGTGAATTTGACGCTGTTCTCGCAACAACTCGATAGCTTGTTTTATTATTCGTGCGGTGTCGTGAGAGTAGAGACAAGAGAGAACCATCGTCGCAGTATGCTTGTATTTATAAGTGTCCACAAGAAAAATATCCATTTTCGGGAGAGCTACAAACATGTTTCCTTGCATTTAAACATTGACACTTGAGATCCCTGTTCGAGCACGCGTCGAAAACATAAATATATGAAACGCTGGGGCAAAGTCAAAGTATTGCTTCTGAAGTGTAAACATCTTAGGTATCAAGGAATTGCTTAACCTTTGGTCCAAAAGATAGTCATGACCACGGACGCTGTAATAAAAATCAAATACAGGCTTACACAACAGACCGCATCGAATGTCTTTCCGACACTCGCCCATGTACATTTCCATTCACGGACATGGTTAACTTTATCGTTAAGGTCATCGCATGTGGGCGGGGCCTTTTCCGCAAAGTTATAGGTGTTACCTCCTTTCACTGACTGTGAGTCTGTTGTCGTTAATTCATAAATGTCATCCCCTGTAATGTCATCTGTTACTGATTGTAAAACCTGACGGTCCTTGGATGATACGTCTGCAACCACTTGTTTTCGAAACCGTAGAAAGTACAGACCTAATACCCAGACTGTGTTTTGAACTTGCTTTGGAACTTCGGTCTTTTTATCGTAAATTCTTAAAGATATGATGCACGTGAACATAATGGTATTACTATAAATGAGGAGAAACAAGATGTAGTAATAGATCAAAGCAATCGGCTGCGAGCTTTGGGGTACAACACCATTGACGATTCCCATGTAGACTACAAACGACAGAAATGTGGTCACAGCAACGGATGTTCTCTCCCCTGATGACGGAGGCATCAGAAATACCAATGTGTTCATCGCACCCAGAATCATAAGTGGTATCATTATGTAAATAAAAAAGAATTTACTTCTACGTTTCAGGATTATTTTCATATTTAAACACGGTGTGTCTTGTATAGTTGCACAGTTTTCCAGCGTACTTGGCATCAGTTCCCATTGACTATTATGGTTATAATACTCCTCAGACACGGCTCTGCTTGAAGCAACATAAACCATGGACGAACTGGATACAGCCCAGTTTAAAAAGGTTAGTTCGCATATCTGGGTATCGAAAGGGAAATACGCAACGTCCACCGAGCACGATACCCTCATTACTTTGGACGGAATCCACCCTACTAAACCGTAGGGTAATATGTAAGGTTGAATCGATGTGTTACCGATGTCAGTGACGCTGTCAGAGGATTGCAACAAAAATAACTGAGGTCGCCATAAATCCTCCGGGCATACTGTCACATAGGTTGCATTTCCGTAATCTGAAGGGTTCCACGATATCCTCGGCTCTATCCACGAGATAGAAAATGATACAGTGACGGACAGCTCGCCGGAGATTTCGTTGAAATTGTTGACATTGATTATATATGCCGTCATGTTGACGTGAGCCATATCAGATGCTTTTAACACCGGCAGAGTCTTTCGATTGTAGTCTTTAAAGATGTCCGTATACAGTCGATCCATGTCCGTGATCACACTGGACTCTGCGTTATGAATGTGTGTTAACATCAGGATAAGATATAACTGTTTGTACATCATGCTACTCTCCATTGGTGATATGCCTGAAATTAAAGAAGAACCACGACTTGTTAACAACACTTTTTTTAAATTGCAACAATTGAAGATTGAGTTTCTGCAAAAACGAGTTAAATTATTTCCATTATGTAGTCAACGTTTATAATCTTCTGGGAAAGCGATTACAGTCATAAGATGGCGTTCTGTTCACCTTACGTGTGTTTCCTGGCCTTCTCGCACAAATACTCCACACGGCATTCTTCCACAGCAACTGGCTACATTCCTATATAAATGAGCTGTTCCGTGAGATGGCCATCATTATGGACTCTGCGTAATGTATCGGCCCAGGCTGACACAATCCGTATCGGAGGGATAGAGGTGAAGTATAATGATTCCTGAAACAGAAAATCAACAGGAGGCGAAAAGTGTCTATCCGGGTAAGCCTGTGCGGCACGCTTAGGCTGATCAGGATCGATACTTTACGCAGAGTCCACACTGTTTGTGTTCTCGTAATTCGGCTCAAATTATATTGTAAATAGGTGGATGACGATTGACTTTGGTTTGGACAAGTAATCGTAGTGGATATTACGAAATGGATTCATACGATTTACTTGATTTACTTTTATCTTCAATCATAAAAAAGGTTGTGAGTTCCAACCCCATCTAGGCAAGCAATATTTCTGACGCATAAACTGAAATAATCGTTTGACAAAAGTCAATTGGACGAGCGTCATTTGTCATCCTTCAATGGGCCAAAAGTATATTTTTGAGGACAAAAATCATGCCGTGTGGAGAACTGGTGTGATAAAGCTAGGAAACACATCTGATCTTGAACTGGCCTCCGTGATATGACAGAAAAAATGTTGAAACAAGAAAGAAAGGCCTACCTATACAACACACAACTTACCTTAGTCCTAGTTGGGTTATTTTGTAAAAACAAAAATAAATAAAACTTCTCTACATCCTTTAAAACACTGCAATACGATGTTCACAGTCGCTTCAAGTGTTATTAACGTTTATTCATTCGGAATCAACTTGTCTCTAATTCCCTATCCTATATTGATGATCGATTAATCCATTCCCACATACACCAAATCTGCAGCAGACGACTTTGAAAAAATACCCGATTTTGTTTGGATACTCCCTTTTAAAAAATGAAGTACAATAATTGAATAGAGTTGAAAAAATGGTGACAAAAGGAGAAATTGCTCGTTTTGAGCAATTTATTCTTTTCTCGCCATGTTTTCAAAAGCCGTCGGCTGCAGAGGCGTATATAAAGCGTATATATGAGGGAAAGGATTAAATACAAAAATCAAATAAATAATGCTTTTAACTATCGCCAATGATCAGTGATAGCTTTGTATTACCCTAGTGGGACCATGCAGCCTGAATCATGGCTGGTATGCACCTAGTCATACAACAAGTAATTCTTTCAGCGGCGAATTGTTTGAAGCAGACTCTTCAATGTTCATAATCGGTCGTTTCCAATTCCGATGTAATACTGGTTCGCGGCATGACGATCATGGTGCAGTGCCCTTGGGAAAGGCACATGTTCTGGCCTAGTTCTGGTTTGTTTACCCAAGGATCATGCATATGTGAATTGTCACCTTGATATAACTGAAATAATGTTGAAAACGGCATAATACCTCCGAATAAACAAAAAACAAAAAAAAGGCAAATAATGCTGATTTCAGGTGAGACAGCTCATTACGAGCTC
The DNA here is from genome assembly GCA_031761405.1 of Serripes groenlandicus. Taxonomy (NCBI): domain Eukaryota; kingdom Metazoa; phylum Mollusca; class Bivalvia; order Cardiida; family Cardiidae; genus Serripes; species Serripes groenlandicus. The sequence continues at coordinate 41,220,433 of JASEVX010000006.1, read as the reverse complement.
ACTCAGCTGAATCTGTATTATTTGCAAATCCCTCAATATTACCATTTGCGCTGTAAGCACTCGTCAATGATTTAGCCAGTTCATGAGAAGATGTACGAGATGTTTTTTCTGAACAGTGTAGTTTCAATTCATGTTTACACTCGCCCAGACTTATCAGTATCTACACAAGTTGACATAATCTTCTAACATGCGTGTGTAAGTAAAACGTGAACTATGTAGATCGTGATCGGACAGTGCAGATACACAGACTGATCTTGATCTGAACTGTTTCAAAAAGACAATTGTCTACATCTTCCCATGCACAGGCTCAACAAAAGTCATAATTATTGTCACCACTATCGTTATTAATAATATAAATTAAACTTTTCCCACAAACAACAAATATGCAGAAGACGACTTTAAAAGTCTACTAAAAAATATGGAAAATCCCTATTATTGTAGGTATAATTACTGAACAAATTTGAAAACTTGTTTTGAGCAATTTTTGCTTTTGTCACAATGTTTTCAAACGTCGTCTGTTGCAGATGTGTCAACATTCGTCTACAAGTGGGAAAAAGGTTAAGGCAAAGCCTCTGAACATTTTGGAAAGTGCTTCCAGTCTAAACATATTTAATTTTCTGATTAAAATATTGATTAGCCCAGCTGTTATACAATAACCCATTTATTATTTGATCTTATAGCTTAATTCAAGTTAATTGATATAGAGAGTGTTGTCAATACGGGGATTGAGAGTTTCAGTGCAGGCAATGTCAACATTCTTTCACATACCAGACGAAAGTCACAGACTATTTTTTCAAGTGAATTTGTAAATTTCCTTTGAACGTTGATATTGTAAGAGGACATATGCCCAGGTTGCAATGGTAGATTGTATTGTTGTCAGATTTTATGTGAATACACAGTCTTTCAAAATGAAGACTGTGACAAGAATTCGCCCATCTTCATTGTGTACATGGCATTCTTGTACGTCACTAAGCAACTTTATTTTTATGGTGGTAATCATGGAACACAAACGTTTAACTTTTTCAATAAGAACAACATAACGACAAATCAATGCCATGCAAATAGTCGTTATCTTCTGAACCTAGGAAAGACGTACAGGCAACCAAACGTCCATCTGTCAGAGATCAAGGATAAGGTACATGATGGACCAGTGCCTGTTAGCTGTTAGGAAAAAGGTTAGTGTATATTTAAATTAACAGAATTTTAATTGGCACTGTGTTGTACAATTACAGTCTGGCCCGCTCATGCCTCAAAATGTTTCTATTACAAGCATTTGGATCACCCCTCGAATTACAAAACATACGTGTAATTGTATAAACAGTGATTTATCCTTTATATTTCTAGGAAAGCTTTTATGATGTTTTGTTAGACTTTATAGAAAATAGGGAAGAGCATGATCCCGCAACGTGGAGTCGCAGACATGTCTTGACCTTCTCCGGTCGCAAATTCCACAAATATCGGTTTCCTTCTGACGTGGCTCAGGGAGAGTAATTGCAGTGCACCCATTAAACGCTACAGACTAATTGTAAGCATACAAAGTATTCAAATACCGCAAATGATTTAACACTTTCCACTCCACAATTATATTCATTTAGAAGCGTTTGCAGCAGAAGATTTGTGTATACATTGTGTGAAAAGATGACATTGCTCATGATAAATAATTTCTCGTTTTCCCATAACGTTTTATACTCCATTTAAAAAAAAAACTTCATTTATAGAATGTTCAGTTTGTTTGCCTAGATATTTTAAAGTCGTCTGCTTCAAATTTGTCTCTGCTAAAAAGAGTTTAAGACACATTTTGTCATTACGCAACCTGAATTTGTTTCGCTATTATGAGTTTTGAGAGATATGTAATCAATCGACTCGTGCGTCTGCAAGTACATTCAACATTCTATTAAAAACCTTTTAGTCCGTATTGTTGTTTCTATTTTATCACGCAATTAATTAATCCGTTATCTTTACATATGCCACTGGCAAACATCTCCCTTTGCATACTCAATAAGCAATTTCAAATAACTTTTAAAGTTGAAAGCATCTTGAACAATATCAATAATAAGTTAAACAAAATGTATAGACTGACGCCATTAAAACCGACCGATAGAGTATGATTATTTTTCCTATAAAAACATTTATATTGATAATTCTGACAAAACAATAACGAAGAATTAGAGACAAGGAGGAGATTTTTCTTTTCATATGAGATCATATTTTGGTATTGCACGATTATCATATGCTAGTGATATGACATATGTTCTGCTATATACATGTACTATAGTTAGACAAATTTTGCCTTATATAACTATTGCGACATGTTTGATTGTTGCAATATTAATGTAAAGTGAATTTGTTTATTAATGATGTTTTTGAAGATAGGGCATATGATTGTTTATTGTATAACTGTTAATATGATTATGTGATATCCCTTACACAATCACAATTTTTAAAATGTATAAATGTATATAACTTATATAAGGGCCGGTGGCCGAAATATTCAATACAATTTGAATTGAATTGAGGAGATTTTTTATAAATAAGTAATATATTATCAGCATTGGTAAATGGGCGGGTCCTTATTCGATCAACCGAACGATTATATCATGCCGGGTACCAGTTTCGATGCTATGAGAGGTGTTCAACTTATATGTTAACAAATTGTAAATAACACAAAACATATTCTATTTACATTGTATTACAAGAAATGTTCAATTGGGCGCCATAACAATTGTATATCTTTCACAACGTATCGGCCAAGATGCAGATGTCTTATGTATAGCCAGCCTCTTGTTCAAGTTTACTCAACTTATCTTTCAGTGCGCGTTTGAGACCCGTTAAGGTGTTGACATTCTTCTTTTATTTACTGCGTTTTAATATACCACATATTCAAAAGTCCATTATTGCTGTATCGGAAAACTTTGGCATCCAATCTATGGGTGAAATTAATTTCACAGTTTTAGCCTTATTGCACTGAATGGTATTTTTGCTGGGTGGTCTGACGCGGAATCTTGGTAAAATACCATGTCCTTGAAACTATCTCCAGGGAAGGGCGGGGCATACGTTTTACCATAAAGGTTTACCAAACTTTTTGACATAGTACTTTGAGTTGACTTTTGAGCCTTTGTCAATGATTCTCAGATCAGTTGTGCCACTATCGCACACAACAGCTAATGCCACGGAAACGGCAATGAATAAAGCATCACGCTCAACAACATTAAACTTATGCCTGTCATCGTGACCCTTTCTTAAAAAGCAGACTTATCTTCTACCAAAACATCCTCCTTGTTAAAAACAGTGCCTTATCAGAGGTAACATTGAATTTCGAATAACCGTTCTGCAGACCATATACAGCTTCCAAGACTACTGTCTGCGATAAATGATTAACCTTGTCTTTAGCTGATGAATGTTGCACATTTTACGGTGTTTATCTTGCAATATGTTTGAAATAATGCGTTTGACAGTTCCGATGGACACACCCAGTTTATTTGCTAGCACGATGAAATTGAATGTTTTGTACTGTTCAAATATCAGTTGTGACCACTGTATAGAGCCAGATCAGCCAACGCAACGGAGAATCACGTGCTCCAATCCAAGTACCATGCATACATGTGTTTAAAGTGCATCCTACTAAGTTCGAGATACACTTGGGAAGATACATTCATATAAAACATCGTCCGACAATTTGTCTTTGATTTATGCTGAAGATAATGCAGCCATTATCGAATTTTATATATTAGGGTTCACAAGAAAGATCTTCATTTTCGAGAGACGCTTTAAACATGTGTCCTTGCATTAAAAACATTGACATCTGAGATCTTTGTTCGAGCACACGTCGAAAAACATAAATAAATTAGATGCGAGAGCCATTAAAAAAGAAATTAGAATATGTTGGATTCAAATATTGTTTTCTTTATGCCGAGTTAAAAACGCTTTTAAAATGGGGGGAAATTCATAATTTTGTCCAAGAATTTTCTAAAAGGTTTTGCTGCTGAAGTGTAAACATTTTAGGTATCAAAGAATTGCTTAATCTTTGGTCCAAAAGATAGTCATAACCACAGACGCTGTAATAAAAATCAAATACAGGCTTACACAACAGACCGCATCGAACGTCTTTCCGACACTCGCCCAGGTACATTTCCATTCACGAACATGGTTAACTTTATCGTTAAGGTCATCGCATGTGGGCGGGGCCTTTTCCACATAGTTATAGGTGTTACCTCCTTTCACTGACTTTGAGTCTGTTGTCGTTAATTCATAGACGTCATCCCCTGTAATGTCATCTGTTACTGATTGTAAAACCTGACGGTTCTTGGATGATACGTCTGCAACCACTTGTTTTCGAAACCGTAGAAAGTACAGACCTAATACCCAGACCGTGTTTTGAACTTGCTTTGGAACTTCGGTCTTTTTATCGTAAATTCTTAAAGACATGATGCACGTGAACATAATGGTATTACTATAAATGAGGAGAAACATGATGTAGTAATATATCAAAGCGATCGGCCGCGAGCTTTGGGGTACAACACCATTGACGATTCCCATGTAGACTACAAACGACAGAAATGTGGTCACAGCAACGGATGTTCTCTCCCCTGATGACGGAGGCATCAGAAATACCAAGTTGTTCATCGCACCCAGAAATAAAAGTGGTATCATGATGTAAATAAAAAAGAATTCACTTCTACGTTTTAGGATTATTTTCATATTTAAACACGGTGTGCTATTTATAGTTGTACAGTTTTCCAGCGTACTTGGTTTTAGTTCCCATTGACTGTTATGGTTATAATACTCCTCAGACATAGATTTGCTTGTAGCAACATAAACCATGGACGATATGGATACACCCCAACTTAAAAATGTTAGTTCGCATATCTGGGTATCGAAAGGGAAATATGCAACGTCCACCGAGCACGATACCCTCATAACTTTGGACGGAAGCCACATTACCAATCCGTCGGGGAATATGTGCGGTTGAATCGATGTGTTCCCGATGTCAGTAACGCTGTCAGAGGATTGCAACAAAAATAACTGAGGTCGCCATAAATCCTCCGGGCATACTGTCACATAGGTTGCATTTCCGTAATCTGAAGGGTTCCACGATATCCTTGGCTCTGTCCACGTAATAGCTAATGAAACAGTGACTGACAGCTCGCCGGAGATTTCGTTGAAATTGTTGACATTGATGATATATGCCGTCATATTGACGTGAGCCATATCAGATACTTTTAACACCGGCAGAGTCTTTCGGTTGTAGTCTTTAAAGATGTCCGTATACAGTCGATCTATGTCCGTGATCACACTGGACTCTGCGTTATGAATGTGTGTTAGCATCAGGATAAGATATAACTGTGTGTACATCAGGCGACCCTCCATTGGTGATATGCCTAAAATAAAAGAAGAGCCACCACGTGTTAACAATCAAAAATTTCGAACAGCATGAGTTTCTGCAAAAACGGGTAAGATTATTTCCATTTTGTATTCACAGTTTATAATCTTCTTGGAAAGGTATAACAATCCTAAGAGGACGTTCTGCTCACCTTACATGTGTGTCCTGGCCTTCTCGCACTAATACTGCACACGGCATTCTTCGAAACCAACAGTATGGACTATGCGTAATGTATCGACCCAGATCAGCCTGCACAGTCCGCGCAGGCTAATCCGGGCCGACACATTCTTTCTCAGGGTGATATAGAATAATTATTTCTGAAACAGAAAATCAACAGGAGGCGAAATCGTTTGTCCGGGTAAGCCTTCGCGGCACGCTTAGGCTGATCAGGGTCGATACTTAACGCTGAGTTCACACTGTTGGTTTTCTCGTAATTCGGCTCAAATTATATTGCGCAAAGGTTGAAGACGATTGACTTTGGTTGGATAATACATCGAAGTAGATATCACGAAATGGATCCATTCTATTGACCTGATTTACCGGTATATTCAATCATAAAAAGGGTTGTGAGTTCCAACACCATCTAGGTCAACAATATTACTGAGTAAAGCTGAAAACAATTAAATTAAATTAAATATTACGTTTGACAAATGTCATTTCGACGCGTTCACGTGGTTTCTAGCAATAGGCTAAAAGTCTGTCTATATGGACAAGAAACCAGTTACTAGAAATGCCGTGTGGAGAACTGGTGTGATGAAGAAACGCATATGTATGTGAACTGGCCAACGTCATATGACAGAAACTTGTTGAAAACGGCGTTAAACCCCACCCCGCTAGCAAACAGCTACACAAACAGACGTCGTGCATTTATCTTATTTGTCATTTAGATATTTCGGTTATCCTTCTGCACCACATGATGTCAAAATATGCTGTAAATGCTTTTATTAGAGATAATGTTCATAGTTTTATTTTGCCTATATGCTCAATATACTCTGCTGCAGATTTGACATTAGTGGAAATGGGTTAAACTACGTACGAATGAAATAACCTAGAAAGAAAGGCCAACCTATACGACACACTGCTTACCTTAGTCCTAATTATGTGTAAAAATAAGAAATAAATAACAGTTCTCTACATCCGTTAAAACACTGCAATACGATGTTCACAGTCGCTACAAGTGTTATTAACGTTTATTCATTCGGAATCAATTTGTCTCTAAACCCCTATCCTATATTGATGATCGATTAATCCATTCCCAGATACAACAAATCCGCAGCAGACGACTTTGAAAAAATACCCGATTTTGTTTGGATGCTCCCTTTTAAAAAATGAAAGTACAATAAAATGAGAAATTGCTGGTTTGTGCAAATTCTTCTTTTATCGCCATGTTTTCAAAAGCCGTCTGCTGCAGAGGCGTCAGAAAGCGTCTATATGAGGTAAAGGATTAAATATAAAAATCAAATAAAAAATGCTTTTAACTATCGTCATTGATCAGTGATTGCTTTTTATTCCCTCTTTCAGCGGCGAATTATTTAAAGTAGACTCTTCCATGTTCATAATCGGGCGTCTCCATTTATGATGTAATAAAAGTGTTGTTGGGTTATTTTGATAACTAAAAAGGAATCCGCCGTTGTCGAGTGGTTAGAGTCTGGGTTTTAAAACCAGGCCTCCTGGGTTCCATCGCCAGTCGCGGCATGACGATCATGGTGGAGTGCCCTTAGGAAAGGCACATGTTCTGGCCTAGTACTGGTTTGTTTACCCAGGGATCGTGAATATGTGAATAGACGCCGTGATATAACTGAAATAATGTTGAAACGGCATAAAACCCCAATAAAACAAAAATAACATAACGGCAAACAATGCTGAATTCGTAACGAGCTGTCTCAGCCGAGTCTGTATTATTTGCAAATCCCTCAATATTGCCATTGGCGCTGTAGGAGTTCATAAGCACTCGTCAATGATTAAGCCAGTTCATGAGAAGATGTACAAGATGGTATTTCTGAACAGTGTATCTTCAAATCATTTTTACACTCGCCCAGACTTATCAGTATCTACACAAGTTGACATAATCTTCTAACAAGCGTGTGTAAGTATCTGGATCTGCCAATGCATAGGCTAAAAAACGTTATAATTATTATCACCACTATCGTTATTAATAATATGAATTAAGGTAAAGCCTCTGAAGGTTTTGGATTTATTTATTGATTGTTTGGTGTTTTACACCGCTTTAAACAATTGTTCAGTTATATCAAGGCGTTAGGTTTAAATAATATTTTATTTGTATTATAATAATATTATACATGTACAACTTATAACACTTTCATAACAGTTATAAATATAAACAGGATTGAGCAGAAAGCATTAAACTTACTTAGGAAGCTCTCGCCGTTCAAATACCATATTGTGAGGTTCCCTTGGGTGATCTTATACACAGGTTCCATGGAACTATACTATGATAAATTACCTTGGGACTAATCCCTGTATACCCCTGTTGATTAACTACCTTGATAGGCTACGCTTTGACAATTAGTTAATGGTTTTGGTTAAACGTCGCTTTCAGTAATTATTCAGTTATATCACGGGGTGTCCTGGGTAAGTTACCAGTACTACTGATCCATTTATCCTGACACCAGCCAGTCAGTTATGATGCTAACCCCGCAACCATGAGCGCAAAGGAGGGCAATCATTATTACTATTTTTTATTTATTTGGTATGGCTCGATCGGGGATTGAACCCACAACCTCCCACGCCCGAGGCGGATGCTCTACCACTACACCACCGAGGCGGTGACGTTTTGGAAATTGCTTCCAGTCTCAACATATTTACTTCGCTGAATTACAGATAGACGAGAACAGCTGTTATACAGACACTCGTATACTATTTGATCTTATAGCTCAATTGATAATGGAGAGAGTTGTCAATACGGGGGGTGAAAGTTCAAGTTTAAGCAAAGTCAACAATCTTTCAACTACCAGACTATTTGTCTGATTTACTTTACCTCCATGCGTTTACGTGTACGTACCAAGCCCCTGGAGCTCGGCTGGTAGCGACGCGGACTGAAAATATAGGGCTGTGTGTTCGAACCTCAATTCGGAAGACAAGTAACAAGCTTCATTCGTCCTAACAGTATATGTTTAAAAACGCAGCCAGTTGCATGGAAATTCTGTTGTGTGGGTGCTGGCGTGCGAAAGTCATGAACCACAAGGGTAGGTGAACTGATCGCCGTGATGGGACTACAAAATGGTGGTAGATTGTGTTAAGCCCTAATTTATCAATCAATCAACTTTACTGTAGTTGCATAGAGTGCAATCCCCAAATAATGTACCTCATGATTGTATTATGTTTGTTTGAAATCCGCTGTTAATATTCAATGGGATGCTGCCACTCACCGAACCAAACACTGGCACAGGACTTATGTGTTGTCATGTAACTTGTTTTACATTGATTATTAACTTTCAACAACTTATACTAATCCCTCTTAATGTGACAGACCAGACTACATATCGTATGCTATATATATGAGCCGTTCCATGAGAAAAGCAAAATTATGCTTAATATTTCGACCCAGATCAGCCTGCGCAGTCCGCGCTCGCAAATCCGGGCCGACACTTTCCGTTTCGGGCGGATATAAGTATAGCGTAATGATTCCTGAAACAGAAAGACCACAGGAGGCGAAAAGTGTCTTGATGGCTTATCTTGCGCGGTATGCTTAGTCTGAACCGGATCGATGCTTTACGCAGAGTCCACAGTGTTGGTTTCCTCTTGGAACGGATCTAATACAGTTTCAATTAACAGAATTTGATAATTAAGTGAAAAAGTGATGATTTAAGTGAGTCCATATATCCACGCGGTCCTTTTATCACACACATTTATTCTACATCAGATGAGTTTAACGAAAGCGTCTTGGCAAAAAGCGGACAAACTTTCTAGATGCTCGCATTATTATTAGATATACAATATAAATGATACAGTGACTAAAGTTGAAAACATTGTGGGGAAAAAAAGAGAAATTGCAAAACAACAGCAATTTATCCTGTTGCCACAATGTTTTCAGAAGTCGTCTGCATGTGAGAAAGAGTAAAAATAGTTCGTTTTAATATCCTTAACCCTTTTCCACATAAAAACAAATCTGCAGCAGACAACTTTTAAAACATAGTGACACAAATCTGAAAAATCTCCATAAAAGATAGCTTAATTGATAAATAAAGTTGAAAACATTGTGGCCAAATGAGAAATTGTTCATCATGAGCAATTTCACCTTTGGCCACAATGTTTTTTAAAAGTCGTCCGTTGCTATTGCGTCAAATTGCGTCTACAGGTGTGAAAGGGTCAATCCTGCCAAACACGGATACATGGGGGCGTATTCAATTTGTGCCAACACACGGGGCACTCGTACATGTGCTAGCCAAAGCAACCAATCGGAGTTGCAGAAGAGAGGGACATGATTTTAGAAACATTTGATTTTATTCACAAATCTAACGAAATAAACGGGCACTAAGAATTGAAATAAAATTGGTGTACGTCCATGTGTCTGTTGTTGTACAAGTACGCCCGTAGGACCGTATTATGGTAAAACTGTCGTGGGCTGCAGCTCAGCAGGCGCACGGGTGAGTGGAGACTTGGTGGGCGGCGTCCAGACGTTGTCTGTTCTCTTAGTTAAACATTATCCGTGTTGGACATGTTAAGGTTTGCTAACAAGTCAAATTGCTAAAGGTACGATTGGATTATGCCCCTTGTATTGTCAAGAATTGGCCCTCTCTAAGTCGAATAGTTTTCATCCGATCGTCATCAACTGTTTTAAACTCTCTTTGTTTTGGTATTATACCATGAAAGAGATAAATTAATCAAAGACGCATCAGTAATAGTAGGTGATGTCTTGATTTGTATCAAAGTGTAAGTAGTATCAAGAAATAGGTATACTTTTGAGATGAAGGAACGAAATAGTTCCCTCAGTGCACCCCTGTCACTTTATTTGTAATACAATTAAACTAATTGTGTAGAAATTCATTAGTTCGGATGAAGGCACGACATTGTCACCTAAGTGAACCCCTGTCATCCTAAATGCAATGCCATTAAACTTACTATATATTTGTATGAAACATATGTCCAGATCATTTTTCTTTTTTGCTTTTAGAGAGAGAGAGAGAGAAAGAGTTTAACACATATACGGGAGGCGAACTGAATAAAGACTATTTACCTGGTTAAGTAAACTCATGATATAATGTCGAATAGGATCATTATGTAATGAATAGCAGTTTGATCCGAACACGAGTGTACAGTCTGAATCAGGTTATGCTGTCGATCGAGGGGTCTTGTATATGAATCCTGGCTCTGGTACCTTTCTATGGACATATGACAATAGCATTTGAGTCATGCACTAGTGGGTTATACTATTTAATAGTTCAAAATGTATTTTTAAATGAAGTGGCCGTCTTGGATTTTATAGGACGTAGTCGATCTATGGTCATACAAATAGCTTCAATGCTTTCATTGACCCCTTAAGCCTACATCTAGACTCCAAATATGTTATCCTATGTGTAATATGTATTGGTTTAAAGCCAAATACATGACATGTTGGCCATTATTGGTGGAAATCTTGGATTTTATATTACGTAATCCATTAATGACGATATAAATGGTTTCAGTGGATACCTCGACGCCTACAACCTATGTCTAGATACCACAATTATAATGTTATGTATAACATGAGAGAAATTATAGCCAATTGAATGAAATGATGGTCATCTTGGAAGTCACTGAGATGGTTTAGGAATGGAATAAAGCTGAGCTCCGGAAATCATGCGATATATCACTGAAATGGCACAGTGAACTTCAATTTAACCCTTTCCCTCATAAATACGATTTCTGACGTCTCTGCACCAGACGGCTTTTTGAAAACATTGTAGCAAAAGGAGAAATTACTCAAAACGAGCAATTGCTCCATTTGCCACAATTTTTTCAACTTTTTGCAATAATTATACCTTCATTTATAGATATTTTCCGGGTTTTTGCCAACATGCTTTCTAGGTCGTCTGCTAAAGATTTGTTGGGTGTGAACAAGGGTGCAACAGTTATATATACACACTGTTCGCATCAACTTCGTTAATAGCCATTGCTCAAAGGCCTTCCAGAATCACTGTTCACTGAAATGCGTAACAAATGATGTGTAACATAAAACGACATGTTAAAAATTGCTATTACCTTGATGTTTTTGCATGTAAGGCATTGAGATTTGCTGACTGATGTACTACAATATATGCACACTAATAATATTGCGGAGATTTTTCGTTATTTTGCATTGTAAAATCTACTGGGTTAGTAACCAAGTAAATCTAAATATATCGCTGTATATTTACCACGTTATCACTACAACCGAATTGACAATCTCCTTCCCAGAGTTGTTGTTCCTTACACTCACGCATACATGAATGTAATGAGTCGATAGTGTTAGAGAATGCCGAATTGAATCCACAAATTCAAATGAGCAAGAGGAAATTCCACGGTATTTTTAAACGGGAAAACACGGAGCGGACGTTTTTGTAACTGCTTATTTCCTATGAAATAATGAAAAACAAGACTTGTACGACCTGCTACAACATTCCGTTACATATATATAGACGTATGTTGGATTAATAAGAATAAGTCCCTTTAAACTGTTACTTACAACGTCAAAAATATCTCTCTTGCAATGTTGACATTAAAAAAACGATTTCTCTCCTTCAACTATGAAGACATTTCATTTTAACATCACTTAACTCCTGAGTTTACGTTTTAAAAGACTATTTTCGTTTTTGTCTTCATTGTGATTTAATTGTACCGTATGTTACATTTTCGATTTTCATTAGACTTCCTTGCGTACATGGCATTCCTGTACGTCACTAAGCAACTTTACTTTAATTATGTTAATTATGGAACACAAACGTTAAACCTTTGCAATAATAACAACATAACGACAAATCAATGCCGTTCAAATATTCGCTATCTTCTGTTGTTGTATATTTGAAATTAACAAAGTTTAAATTGGAACTGTCTTGTAAATTTATTTTCTCCGGTTACAAATTCACAGAAAGCTCTGTTTTCATGTTGCGTGGCTCAAGTGCACCCATTCAACGCTACAGACGAATCGTAAGCATACAAAGTATTCAATCACCGCAAATGATTTAACACTTTCAACTCCACATGCATTTATAAGCGTTTGCAGCAGACGATATGTTTATACATTGTGGGAAAAGATGACATTGCTCATGATAAATAATTTCTCGTTTTCCCATTACGTGTTCTACTTCATTTTAAATTAAATGCAGTCATTTGTAGAATGTTCAGTATGTTTGTCTAGATATGTTAAAGTCGTCTGCTGCAGATTTGACTCTGCTAAAAAGATTTTGTCATCACGCAGCTTAACTTTGTTTCGCAATTATGAGTGTTGAGAGATATGTAATCAATCGACTCATGCGTGTGCCAGTAAAATCAACAATCTATTAAAAACCTTTTAGTCCGTATGGTCGCTTCTATTTTATCACGCAATTAATAGATCCGTTATCTTTGCACATGCTATCGGGTTAAAGGCTGAAAGCATCTTGAATAATATATATAGAAAGTTAAATAGTGTATAGACTGACGCCATTAAAAACGAACGTTAGAGTATGACACTTTTTCCTATAAAAACATTTATGTTCATTATTCTGACAAAACTATAACAAAAAATTAGAGAAAGGAGGAGATTATTCTTTTCATATGCGATGATATTTGTATTGCATGATTATCATATGTTAGTCATATGCCATATGTTCTGCCATATACTTTACTTTGACGAATTTTTCCTTATTCAACTATTGCGACATGTTTGATTGTTGCAATATGAATGTATATTAATGATATTTTTGTAGATAGGGCATATGATTGTTAATTTGCATAATTGTAAATTTGAGTATGTGATATCCCTAAAACAATCACAATTTGTAAAATGTATAAATGTATATAACTTGTGTATGGGCCGGTGGCCCGATTTTGCAATACAATTTATATTAAATTGAATTGAGGTGATATTTCATAAAAACGTAATATACCATCATTGGTAAATAGGCGGGTCCTCATTCGATCAACCGAACGATTATATCACGCCAGGTACCAGTTTCGATGCTTCGAGAGGTGTTAGACTTATATGTTTACAAATTTAAAATAACACAAGACGTATACTATTTACATTGTATTGCAAAAAATGTTCAATTTAAGCTCCAAAACAATTTTATATCTTCCACAACGTATCGGCCGATGTCTTTTTAATAGCATCTTTCTCACGTTTTCGCCACTCATCTTTCAGTGCGCGTTTAACACCAGTTAAGGTGTTGACATTCTTGTGTTAACATATTCAAAAAAAGTACATTGTTACTGTATCGGGTAACTTTGGCATCCAATCTCTGGTTGAAATATTCTTCACAATGTTAGCCTTGATGTACTGAATGGTATGTTTTGCTGTATGGCCTGACGCAGAATATTGGTGAAATACCATGCCCTTGAAACTATATCCAGCGAAGGGCGATGCATACCTTTTACCATAAAGGTTTACGAATTGTGTTGACATAGTACTTTCAGTTGACTTGTGAACCTTTGTCAGTTCAGTTGTGCCGCCATAGCACACATCATCTAATGCCATGGAACCGGCAATGAAAGGAAGCAGTACGCTAAACAACATTCAACTTATGCCTATCATCGTGACCCTTTCTTAAAAAAGCAGATTTATCTTCTACCATAACTTCCTCCTTGTTAAAAACAGTGCCTTATCAGAGGTAACAGTAATGTTCAAATTACCTTTCCGCAGACCATATACAGCTTCCAAGACTATTGTCTACTATAAATGATTAACCTGGAATTTAACTGATGATCATTTCACGTTTGTCTTGCAATATATGAAATAATGCGTTTGACAGTTCCGATGGACACACCCAGTTTCGTTGTCGTCTCACGTTCCGTGGTGACTTTGTCCTAAATATTGTGGAACTATTATGCTTTATCACTGTCGAAATCGGCCATATTAGGCGGGGTCTTTTTCGATGTAGTATAGCCTTTACTGATACAGGCGGCAGAAGGCATGGCTCGATTTGTTTAACAAATATAAGTGAAAGGCTCCTAATAAATCGTATAACCATGTTCCTTCACCACATCATTGATGTTTCTATAAGAGTGTTTACACTTCAAAAGTCCCAGGACACTGCCCTCTGCAACATCATTAATTTTTGATCAAACAATATTGAATAAACAATACAAAATGAATGTTTATCATAAAAAATACATCACCTTATACGGCTGAATAGCGAAACTTAAACAATATCGTGCTAGCACGATAAAACTGAATGTTTTGTACTGTTAAAATAAGTAATCAGTCAATCATCACATCGCATTGGTATATTTCAGGATTATCGAAGTTCTAAGAATTCGTATTTTTGGGAATATCTACATGTCCGAATTTCAAATCTGTTTCAATAACAAAAAGACACTTGCATTGTAATGATTCAATCTAACAAACATGAATTGTTTAACTGATAATCGATAAAGATAAAATTCGATTTTGTGTGCACTATTAAAACATGAAAATAAGCAGTGGAGCTCAATGAGGCGTGAAGGGTTAACCTTATCATTACAAAATGGGAAGAGGAGCACGAGTACATTTCGATACATTCATATAAAACATCGTCCTACAATCAGCCTTTGATTTATTCTGAAGATAATGCTTTGGATAATGCAACGGTTATCTAATTGTTGGTTCTCTCTTCTAGAGACCCTTAAAGTCGGTCTTCGTTTCTGTCCGTTTGTTTGTAAAATGTTTGCTTGTTTGATTGTGGCAAGCGTAGCGCCAAAACAATTCAACGGATTTCGACCAAACTTGGTAGGGATAAAGGGTATATGCTCTAGTTGTTCCTATTGTAGTATGGTCGCCATAGAAACCACCGTTGCTATGGAAACGGGCGAAAATATTGTATTCCTGCGAAAACTATCTCCTCCCACAGTTTTTCGAATTTAGAAACCACTTGGTGTGTGTTGTGTAGCCCATCAGTTGCTACATCGAATGATCGTCCCGATCCGTCTCTTCGTTTTCTTAATATTTGAGTTGCCGTAAGGGGTACCATTTCCGCGAAAAACACAGACACGTCAAAACTAAATATATCGACACAAACAGAAATGGTTTCCTATTACCTGATCGCTGATTGGCTAAAGATCCGGACACGACCAAATATCGACCAACCAGAGAGCACTTCACATAGCCATTACAACTTCCGTTTCAAGTACTTTTACACGAGGAGAAGAAATATTCAAGTGAATTTGACGCTGTTCTCGCAACAACTCGATAGCTTGTTTCATTATTCGTGCGGTGTCGTGAGAGTAGAGACAAGAGAGAACCATCGTCGCAGTATGCTTGTATTTATAAGTGTCCACAAGAAAAATCTCCATTTTCGGGAGACGCTACAAACATGTTTCCTTGCATTTAAACATTGACAATTGAGATCCCTGTTCGAGCACGAGTCGAAAACGTAAATATATTAAACGCTGGGGCAAAGTCAAAGTTTTGCTTCTGAAGTGTAAACATCTTAGGTATCAAGGAATTGCTTAACCTTTGGTCCAAAAGATAGTCATGACCACGGACGCTGTAATAAAAATCAAATACAGGCTTACACAACAGACCGCATCGAATGTCTTTCCGACACTCGCCCAGGTACATTTCCATTCAAGGACATGGTTAACTTTATCGTTAAGGTCATCGCATGTGGGCGGGGCCTTTTCCGCAAAGTTATAGGTGTTACCTCCTTTCACTGACTGTGAGTCTGTTGTCGTTAATTCATAGACGTCATCCCCTGTAATGTCATCTGTTACTGATTGTAAAACCTGACGGTCCTTGGATGATACGTCTGCAACCACTTGTTTTCGAAACCGTAGAAAGTACAGACCTAACACCCAGACTGTGTTTTGAACTTGCTTTGGAACTTCTGTCTTTTTATCGTAAATTCTTAAAGACATGATGCACGTGAACATAATGGTATTACTATAAATGAGGAGAAACATGATGTAGTAATAGATCAAAGCAATCGGCCGTGAGCTTTGGGGTACAACACCATTGACGATTCCCATGTAGACTACAAACGACAGAAATGTTGTTACAGCAACGGATGTTCTCTCCCCTGATGACGGAGGCATCAGAAAAACCAATGTGTTCATCGCACCCAGAATCATAAGTGGTATCATTATGTAAATAAAAAAGAATTTACTTCTACGTTTCAGGATTATTTTCATATTTAAACACGGCGTGTCTTGTATAGTTGTACAGTTTTCCAGCGTACTTGGCATCAGTTCCCATTGACTATTATGGTTATAATAAGCCTCAGACACTGCTCTGCTTGAAGCAACATAAACCATGGACGAACTGGATACAGCCCAGTTTAGAAATGTTAGTTCGCATATCTGGGTATCGAAAGGGAAATACGCAACGTCCACCGAGCACGATACCCTCATTACTTTGGACGGAATCCACATTACCAAACCGTAGGGGAATATGTTAGGTTGAATCGATGTGTTACCGATGTCAGTGACGCTGTCAGAGGATTGCAACAAAAATAACTGAGGTCGCCATAAATCCTCCGGGCATACTGTCACATAGGTTGCATTTCCGTAATCTGAAGGGTTCCACGATATCCTCGGCTCTGTCCACGTGATAGCTAATGATACAGTGACGGACAGCTCGCCGGAGATTTCGTTGAAATTGTTGACATTGACGATAAATGCAGTCATATTGATGTGAGCTATATCAGATGCTTTTAACACCGGCAGAGTCTTTCGATTGTAGTTTTTAAAGATGTCCGTATACAGTCGATCCATGTCCGTGATCACACTGGACTCTGCGTTATGAATGTGTGTTAGCATCAGGATAAGATATAATTGTGTGTACATCATGCGACTCTCCATTGGTGATATGCCTGAAATTAAAGAAGAACCACCAAATGTGTTAACACTTTTATTAAATTGCAACAATGGAAATTTGAAAACAGCCTGAGTTTCTGCAAAACGGGTTAAATTATTTCAATCATGTAGTCACAGTTTATAATCTTCTGGGTCAAGCCCCGGTAGCTCAGTCAATCCGGGGTTTGTGAGTTCGAATCCCGGATCGGCCAACTTTCTTTCCAACGATTGACAAAAGTCAATGCGACATGCGTCACTCGTCTTCCACCAATGGGCTAAGTCTATGTGGAAAAGCAGCCAGTTGCTTGGGATGATTGTTGTGTGGAGTACTGGTGTGTGAAAACCAGAAAATGCATGAGTAGGTGAACTGGCCGTCGTGATATAACTGAGAAATTGTTAAAAACGTCGTTAAACCCCAATCAATCAATCAATCAATATAATCTTCTGGGAAAGGGATGACATTCATAAGATGGCGTTCTGTTCGCCTTACGTCTCGCACCAATACTCCACACGGCATTCTTCGACAGTAACTGGCTAATTCATATATAAATGAGCCGTTCCTTGAGGTGACCAACATTATGAACTCTGCGCAATGTATCGACCCAGGCCGACACATTCCGTCTCAGAGGGATAGAGGTATAGGATAATTATTCCTGAAACAGAAAATCAACAGGAGGCGAAAAGTGTCTGTCCGGGTAAGCCTTCTCGGCACGCTTAGGCTGATCAGGATCGATACTTTACGCTGAGTCCACAATGTTTGTGTTCTCGTAATTCGGCTCAAATTATATTGCAAATAGGTGGATGATGATTGACGTTGGTTGGACAAGTAATCGTAGTGGATATCACGAAATGGATTCATAGGATTTACCTGATTTACTTTTATCTTTAATCATAATCAAGGTTCTAGGCCAACAATATTTCAGACGCATAAACTGAAATAATCATTTGACAAAAGTCAATTGGACGAGCGTCATTTGTCATCCTTCAATGGGCTAAAAGTATATTTTTGAGGACAACAATCCAGTAACTCGGACATGCCATGTGAAGAACTGGTGTGATAAAGCTAGGAAACACATGATCTGTTCTTGAACTGGCCTCCGTCATATGACAGAAACCTTTTTGAAAACGGTGTTTAACCCCACTTCGCTATTAAAACTGGTATAAAAAACAGACGTCATTTAAATATTTCTTTTATCTATCAAAACGTGCTGTGACTGCTTTTATACGAGATAATTTTCATATTTTAATTAAGCCAATATGTATTCAAAGTAGTCTGCTTCAGATTTGATATTAGGGGAAATGGTTTAAACTACGTACGAATGGAATAGGCCAACCTATACAACACACAACTTACCTTAGTCCTAGTACGGGATATTTTGTAAAAAATAAAAATAAATTAAACTTCTCTACATCCGTTTAAACACTGCAATACGATTGTTACAGTCGCTTCAAGTGTTATTAACATTTTATTCATTCGGAATCAACTTGTCTCTAAACCCCCATCCTATATTGATGATCGATTAATCCATTCCCACATACAACAAATCTGCAGCAGACGACTTTGAAAACATACCCGATTTTGTATGGATACTCCCTTTTAAAAAATGAAAGTACAATAATTGAATAGAGTTGAAAACATGGTGACAAAAGGAGAAATTGCTCGTTTTGAGCAATTTCTTCTTTTGTCGCCATGTTTTCAAAAGCCGTCGGCTGCAGAGGCGTCATAAAGCGTATAAATGAGGGAAAGGATTAAATACAAAAATCAAATAAATAATGCTTTTAACTATCGCCAATGATCAGTGATAGCTTTTTATTACCCTAGTGGGACCATGCAGCCTGAATCATGGCTGGTATGCACCTAGTCATACAACAAGTAATTCTTTCAGCGGCGAATTGTTTGAAGCAGACTCTTCAATGTTCATAATCGGTCGTTTCCAATTCCGATGTAATACTGGTTCGCGGCATGACGATCATGGCGCAGTGCCCTCGGGAAAGGCACATGTTCTGGCCTAGTACTGGTTTGTTTACCCAGGGATCATGCATATGTGAATTGTCACCTTGATATAACTGAAATAATGTTGAAAACGGCATAATACCCCGAATAAACAAAAAACTAAAAAAGGCAAATAATGCTGATTTCAGGTGAGACAGCTCATTACGAGCTCACTCAGCTGAATCTATATTATTTGCAAATCCCTCAATATTCCCATTGTCGCTGTAAGTGTTCATAAGCACTCGTCAATGATTAAGCCAGTTCATGAGAAGATGTATGAGATGTTTTTTCTGAACAGTGTAGTTTCAATTCATGTTTACACTCGCCCAGACTTATCAGTATCTACACAAGTTGACATAATCTTCTAACATGCGTGTGTAAGTAAAACGTGAACTATGTAGATCGTGATCGGACAGTGCATATACACAGACTGATCTTGATCTGAACTGTTCCAAAAAGACACTTGTCTACATCTTCCCATGCACAGGCTCAACAAAAGTCATAATTATTGTCACCACTATCGTTATTAATAATATAAATTAAACTTTTCACACAAACAACAAATATGCAGAAGACGACTTTAAAAGTCTACTAAAAAATATGGAAAATCCCTATTATTGTAGGTATAATTACTGAACAAATTTGAAAACTTTTTTTGAGCAATTTCTGCTTTTGTCACAATGTTTCAAACGTCGTCTGTTGCAGATGTGTCAAAATTCGTCTACAAGTGGGAAAGGGTTAAGGCAAAGCCTCTGAACATTTTGGAAAGTGCTTCCAGTCTAAACATATTTAATTTTCTGATTAAAATATTGATTAGCCCAGCTGTTATACAATAACCCATTTACTATTTGATCTTATAGCTTAATTCAAGTTAATTGATATAGAGAGTGTTGTCAATACGGGGATTGAGAGTTTCAGTGCAGGCAAAGTCAACATTCTTTCACATACCAGACGAAAGTCACAGACCATTTTTTCAAGTGAATTTGTAAATTTCCTTTGAACGTTGATATTGTAAGAGGACATATGACCAGGTTGAAATGGTAGATTGTATTGTTGTCAGATTCTATGTGAATACACAGTCTTTCAAAATTAAGACTGTGACAAGAATTCGCCCATCTTCAATTTTCAGATTTCTGAAGTGTGACCAAAGTCCAGCAGTATATTCTGAAAGGATCGATAAATATATGAAAGAAGTTTAATGGTCAACCCTACTACTGCCGGATAATAAATATTACGTGGAGGGTACCCAATTGCCTGCAAAGAATGATGCATGGAATGCTGGTTTAGGAGTGCAAGAATTTATGTTTAATTAATGGCGTTTTATGCCGCTTCCAACAGTTTTTCCTTCAGTCGTATCACGACTTTAAATTACCGGTTACTGCCACCAGGCTAATCCGGACACCAGCGCATCAGTAGTACTACAATCTCAGCTACTCTCAAGTCTTCGGTATGATCCGACCGGGTGTGGAATCCTGGTCTCCGGCTTTTGATCTGGACGCTTAAATCTTGCGTCGTCCCTGAGATTGTTTAGGAATGAAATGAAGCTGATCCATGCGATATATCACTGAAATGGCACTTTGAACTTCAATTTAAAAATAATATGCTCTGGAATAACCAACCTAATGCCATTTGCGACAGTTATATATACACACCTTTTGAATCAACGTCCGAGTTCCTTCCCCCTATTACTATCAAAAGAAGTCAGGTACCCGAATTGCTAAAAGGTCTGCCAGAACCACTGTTCACCGACAAGCGTAACATATGATGTGTAACATAAAACGACACTTAAACTGTTCCTTACAACGTCAAAACGGTCTCTCTTGCAATTTCTCTCCCTCAACTGTGTGAAAATTGCATTTTAACATCGCTTTACTCCTTGGGAATTCCATTGAGTTTACGTTTTCAAAGATTACTTTGGTTTTTGTCTTCGTTGTAATTTAATGTTATCATATATAGACAATTTCGATTTATTTGTCATCAAACTCCATTGTGTACATGGCATTCTTGTACGTCACTAAGCAACTTTATTTTTATGGTGGTAATCATGGAACACAAACGTTTAACTTTTTCAATAAGAACAACATAACGACAAATCAATGCCATGCAAATAGTCGTTATCTTCTGAACCTAGGAAAGACGTACAGGCAACCAAACGTCCATCTGTCAGAGATCAAGGATAAGGTACATGATGGACCAGTGCCTGTTAGCTGTTAGGCACTGTGTTTTACAATTACGGTCTGGCCCGCTCATGCCTCAAAATGTTTCTATTACAAGCATTTGGATCACCCCTCGAATTAAAGAACAAATTACAAAACATACGTGTAATTGTATAATAAGTGATTTAGCTTTAATATTAAAAGGAAAGCTTTTATGATGTTGTGTTAGACTTTATAGAAAATAGGGAAGAACATGATCATGCAACGTGGAGTCGCAGACATGTCTTGACCTTCTCCGGTCGCAAATTCCACAAATATCGGTTTCCCTCTGACGTGGCTCAGGGAGAGTAATTGCAGTGCACCCATTAAACGCTACAGACTAATTGTAAGCATACAAAGTATTCAAATACCGCAAATGATTTAACACTTTCCACTCCACAATTATATTCATTTAGAAGCGTTTGCAGCAGAATATTTGTGTATACACTGTGTGAAAAGATGACATTGCTCATGATAAATAATTTCTCGTTTTATACTCCATTTAAAAAAAATAAAAAAATTATAGAATGTTCAGTTTGTTTGCCTAGATATTTTAAAGTCGTCTGCTTCAAATTTGTCTCTGCTAACAAGAGTTTAAGACACATTTTGTCATTACGCAACCTAAATTTGTTTCGCTATTATGAGTTTTGAGAGATATGTAATCAATCGACTCGTGCGTCTGCAAGTGCATTCAACATTCTATTAAAAACCTTTTAGTCCGTATTGTTATTTCTATTTTATCACGCAATTAATTAATCCGTTATCTTTACATATGCCACTGGCAAATATCTCCCCTTGCATACTAAATAAGCTATTACAAATACGTTTAAAAGCTGAAAGCATCTTGAACAATATCAATAATAAGTTAAACAGAATGTATAGACTGACGCCATTAAAACCGACCGATAGAGTATGATACTTTTTTCTATAAAAACATTTATATTGATTATTCTGACAAAACTATAACAAAGAATTAGAGACAAGGAGGAGATTATTCTTTTTATATGAGATAATATTTTTATCACATAAATACCCTTATTTTCAAGTTGAGAACAAATCACGGATAAACGATATCCAACATGTGTGATATCAAATACACGTCATACACGCGACTACTGATGACGTCATTTTGACTTTTATCTTTATTATGTTTATTGTTAAGTTGTTAAATTTTACACATTGAAAAATGCAATAATACGTTATTTTGAATAAATAACGAGTCTCAATTGTTTAAGACATTGTTTGTTTTTTGGTAGACTTGCGCATGCGCAGAGGCTGCCATAGTCATAGTGAGTTTGAAGTCACGTGATGTATATGCCCTTCACCACCAACAATTAAGTGCAATTGTTGGTTTGACTAATTTACGAATGCTCACAAAAGCAAACATAGAGTAACGAAAAAAAATCCGATTATTCAAGCTTATAATAGAAAATAACAAGTCTTGTAAGTGTAAATATCATATTTAAAGTGTACACAATTATTTAGATATCACTACGCCAATATAGCACTGCACCGCGCAATTACCCTTTGTAAATTGTAACCCTTCCCTCTCGGCAGAGATGTAAACATCCACTCGCCCGCTAGCATAAGCGAGTGGAATGAAGGATCGGCTAGTACGAAATTCTAGGCGCTAGTCCATACAAGTTCGTTCATGTCCTTATTCATAAAGATAGTATGCATTGCTAAGCCTTTTCTTTCTCTTTCTCTCAGTCCATCTATTCCTTCGACAACCATTAACGATGACTTTTGGATAGGTGCTTTCGACAAGGTCCGCGTCTAAAGAAACAAATTTCATCAAATGATTTGAGCGCTTTAAATCACTTGTTTATAAAGCGTTTAGAATACTTTGATTATAATAGGCAGAACGAATAACGAATAAATCTTGCAAGAAATCGATCATTTCTTTCGGCCAAAATCAGGTAAATGACCCGCGGATATTGGTTGTTACAACATAAGTGATTCATCCTTTTATTCTAAATTTGTATTACACAGTTCAAAATTAGATTTTGACAGTTTGTTCGTTATGATTTTGACGCGATTCAAGATTTTGACGCGATTATTTCGTTCATAGAGTTGATTACTAACAGATGACTAAGTTGATGATGGAAAGAACATTAACAAGTTAAGTTAAGCTAAAACATGCACAGGCAGGCGAGTGTTTCATTAGGATAAGTGCAACACTCAATTCCCAATCCTGCTTGCCCTTTAACAAATCACAACCCACCCCACAATATAAAAACTCTGCAGCAGACGAATTAAAAAAAATCTGAGCAAAGATACAGAAAATCACATTTATTGGAAGTGTAATCATTGAATATAGTTGAAAACATTGTTGCAAAAGGAGAAAGCTTGTTATGAGCAATTTCTTCTTCTGCATCAATGTTTTCAAAAGTCGTCGGCTGCAATTACGTATGCAAGTGGGAAAGGTTTAAATAAGAAACACTTTTTCAAATGATAGTCAGTTGGCTATTCTAGTATATAATGTCCGTCTTAAATAATAATGACAAAACTTTCAAAAAACAAGATAAAGATTTTTTACAATTTAATTGAAAACATATTTAATCAAAGTTGGGAAAGTTGTCCCTTTCCGTGCTTTTTTTATGAGAGTTCAAATCACAAGCAAAACTTATGGGACAGAGTTGACAAATAACACATTGACATAATTTCAGATTTAGGCTTTGTTTCTGTCAAACTGCTGAAGAAGACAACACTGAGACACACATTTTGATTAAAAGTTTATTTAAAAGGAATAATTTTATTTATGATAAACAACATTACAATGATGGTGTAGAAAATACATGTCAACAATACATTTTTCAATTTGTACATTCATTGCACAGACCAAATCTTAGCAAGTTTGAAATTATGGACCTCTCAGCACATTTTTTTCTCAATTCATTACTTCTTGGCAGGATTTTACTGCTAAAATTGATGATTTTGTTTTATTTTTGGCCGGATTGCTCTAGCAATTCCGGTCTATAGATTGGCGATGTCTGTTTCTCCGTCTGTCTGTTCGTCAACATTTTGGTTAAAGTTTCAGGTTGAGGGAAAATCTCAGCACTGGAAAGGGTTACACACTTGAAACTTTGCCTGAAGGTAACCGGTAAAATAAATATTCATATATGCACTTCTGTATCTCTTCTTAAACGATCGCAATTCTACCTTCAGTACTTTGTACTTTGATTTCTTCTTATTCAAAAATGATGAGGACTACTTTTTTATGCGGTGAATCACAAGTTCTTATGAAGAATATGTTATTCGGTCTTTGTTTTGATGTTGTCAATATTTTTCATTAAAACACACTGTTTAGGTGATAAAAAGAATCCATCACTCGTTTTACTTTGGAGAAGATTTCTTAAATTCGTCTCGAAAAAGAGAGTTATTAACCTCGCCAAGAGGCTCGGTTAATAACCGTCTTTTTCTAGACTCATTTAAGAAATCTTGATCTCCAAAGAAAACTCATGATAGATCCTATATGTATTGTACGATAATCATCTGTTAGTAATATGACATATGTTCTTCTATATACTTTACTGTAGTTTGACAAATTTTGCCTTATATAACTATTGCGACATGTTTGGTTGTTGCAATATTAATGTAAAGTGAATTTGTTTATTAATGATGTTTTTGACGATAGGGCATATGATTGTTTATTGTATAACTGTTAATATGATTATGTGATATCCCACAATCACAATTTTTAAAATGTATAAATGTATATAACTTATGTATGGACCGGTGGTCCGAATATGCAATACAATTTTAATTG
Organism: Serripes groenlandicus; assembly: GCA_031761405.1. Lineage (NCBI taxonomy): Eukaryota > Metazoa > Mollusca > Bivalvia > Cardiida > Cardiidae > Serripes > Serripes groenlandicus. Next base: position 41,195,150 of record JASEVX010000006.1, on the reverse strand, counting down.
AATTGAGGAGATTTTTCATAAATAAGTAATATAATATCAGCATGGTAAATGGGCGGGTACTTATTCGATCAACCGAACGATTATATCATGCCAGGTACCAGTTTCGATGAGAGGTGTTCAACTTATATTTTAACAAATTGTAAACAACACAAAACGTATTCTATTTACATTGTATTACAACAAATGTTCAATTGGGCTCCATAATAATTGTATATCTTTCACAACGTATCGGCCAAGATGCCGATGTCTTATTTATAGCCTCTTGTTCAAGTTTACTCCACTTATCTTTCAGTGCGCGTTTGAGACCCGTTAAGGTGTTGACATTCTTCTTTTATTAACAGCGTTTTAATAACCCTCAGATTCAAAAGTCCATTGTTGCTGTATCGGGTAACTTTTGCATCCAATCTATGGGTGAAATATACTTCACAGTTTTAGCCTTGATGCACTGAATGGTATTTTTCGCTGTGTGGTCTGACGCGGAATCTTGGTAAAATACCATGTCCTTTCAACTATCTCCAGGGAAGGGCGGTGCATACTTTTTACCATAAAGGTTTACGAAACTTTTTGACATAGTACTTTGAGTTGACTTTTGAGCCTTTGTCAATGATTCTCAGAGCAGTTGTGCCTCTACAGCACATAACAGCTAATGCCACGGAACCGGCAATGAAAGAAAGCATCACGCTCAACAACATTCAATTTATGCCTATCATCGTAACCCTTTCTTTAAAAGCAGATTTATCTTCTACCATAACTTCCTCCTTATCATAACAAAATGGGAAGAGGAGCACGAGTACATTTCGATACATTTATATAAAACATCGTCCTACAAATAGTCTTTGATTTATGCTGAAGATAATGCAGCCATTATCAAATGTATATATTAGGGTTCACAAGAAAGATATTCATTTTCGGGAGACGCTTAAAACGTGTGTCCTTGCATTAAAAACATTGACATTTGAGATCTCTGTTCGAGCACGCGTCGAGAAACATAACTAAATTAGATGCAGGAGCCATTTAAAAGGAAATTAGAATATGTTTGATTCAAATAGTGTTTTCTTTATGCCGAGTTAAAAACGCTTTTAAAATGGGGGGAAATTCATAATTTTGTCCAAGAATTTTCTAAAAGGTTTTGCTGCTGAAGTGTAAACATCTTAGGTATCTAAGAATTGCTTAACCTTTGTTCCAAAAGATAGTCATGACCACAGACGCTGTAATAAAAATCAAATACAGGCTTACACAACAGACCGCATCGAACGTCTTTCCGACACTAGCCCAGGTACATTTCCATTCACGAACATGGTTAACTTTATCGTTAAGGTCATCGCATGTGGGCGGGGCCTTTTCCACATAGTTATAGGTGTTACTTCCTTTCACTGACTTTGAGTCGAATGATCGTCCCGATTTTCGATCCGTCTCTTCGTTTTCTTAATATTTGAGTTGCCGTAAGGGGTACCATTTCCGCGAAAAACACAGACACGTCAAAACTAAATATATTGACACAAACAGAAATGGTTTCCTATTACCTGATCGCTGATTGGCTAAAGATCCGGACACGACCAAATATCGACCAACCAGAGAGCACTTCACATAGCAATTACAACTTCCGTTTCAAGTACTTTTACACGAGGAAAAGAAATATTCAAGTGAATTTGACGCTGTTCTCGCAACAACTCGATAGCTTGTTTCATTATTCGTGCGGTGTCGTGAGAGTAGAGACAAGAGAGAACCATCGTCGCAGTATGCTTGTATTTATAAGTGTCCACAAGAAAAATCTCCATTTTCGGGAGACGCTACAAACATGTTTCCTTGCATTTAAACATTGACAATTGAGATCCCTGTTCGAGCACGAGTCGAAAACGTAAATATATTAAACGCTGGGGCAAAGTCAAAGTTTTGCTTCTGAAGTGTAAACATCTTAGGTATCAAGGAATTGCTTAACCTTTGGTCCAAAAGATAGTCATGACCACGGATGCTGTAATAAAAATCAAATACAGGCTTACACAACAGACCGCATCGAATGTTTTTCCGACACTCGCCCAGGTACATTTCCATTCACGGACATGGTTAACTTTATCGTTAAGGTCATCGCATGTGGGCGGGGCCTTTTCCGCAAAGTTATAGGTGTTACCTCCTTTCACTGACTGTGAGTCTGTTGTCGTTAATTCAGAGACGTCATCCCCTGTAATGTCATCTGTTACTGATTGTAAAACCTGACGGTCCTTGGATGATACGTCTGCAGCCACTTGTTTTCGAAACCGTAGAAAGTACAGACCTAATACCCAGACTGTGTTTTGAACTTGCTTTGGAACTTCGGTCTTTTTATCGTAAATTCTTAAAGACATGATGCACGTTAACATAATGGTATTACTATAAATGAGGAGAAACAAGATGTAGTAATAGATCAAAGCAATCGGCTGCGAGCTTTGGGGTACAACACCATTGACGATTCCCATGTAGACTACAAACGACAGAAAGGTGGTCACAGCAACGGATGTTCTCTCCCCTGATGACGGAGGCATCAGAAATACCAATGTGTTCATCGCACCCAGAATCATAAGTGGTATCATTATGTAAATAAAAAAGAATTTACTTCTACGTTTCAGGATTATTTTCATATTTAAACACGGTGTGTCTTGTATAGTTGCACAGTTTTCCAGCGTACTTGGCATCAGTTCCCATTGACTATTATGGTTATAATACTCCTCAGACACGGCTCTGCTTGAAGCAACATAAACCATGGACGAACTGGATACAGCCCAGTTTAAAAATGTTAGTTCGCATATCTGGGTATCGAAAGGGAAATACGCAACGTCCACCGAGCACGATACCCTCATTACTTTGGACGGAATCCACCTTACTAAACCGTAGGGTAATATGTTAGGTTGAATCGATGTGTTACCGATGTCAGTGACGCTGTCAGAGGATTGCAACAAAAATAACTGAGGTCGCCATAAATCCTCCGGGCATACTGTCACATAGGTTGCATTTCCGTAATCTGAAGGGTTCCACGATATCCTCGGCTCTATCCACGAGATAGAAAATGATACAGTGACGGACAGCTCGCCGGAGATTTCGTTGAAATTGTTGACATTGATTATATATGCCGTCATATTGACGTGAGCCATATCAGATGCTTTTAACACCGGCAGAGTCTTTCGATTGTAGTCTTTAAAGATGTCCGTATACAGTCGATCCATGTCCGTGATCACACTGGACTCTGCGTTATGAATGTGTGTTAACATCAGGATAAGATATAACTGTTTGTACATCATGCTACTCTCCATTGGTGATATGCCTGAAATTAAAGAAGAACCTCGACTTGTTAACAACACTTTTTTTAGATTGCAACAATTGAAGATTGAGTTTCTGCAAAATCGAGTTAAATTATTTCCATTATGTAGTCAAAGTTTATTATAATCTTCTGGGAAAGCGATTACAGTCATAAGATGGCGTTCTGTTCACCTTACGTGTGTTTCCTGGCCTTCTCGCACAAATACTCCACACGGCATTCTTCCACAGCAACTGGCTACATTCCTATATAAATGAGCTGTTCCGTGAGATGGCCATCATTATGGACTCTGCGTAATGTATCGGCCCAGGCTGACACAATCCGTATCGGAGGGATAGAGGTGAAGTATAATGATTCCTGAAACAGAAAATCAACAGGAGGCGAAAAGTGTCTATCCGGGTAAGCCTTATTGGCACGCTTAGGCTGATCAGGGTCGATACCTACGCAGAGTCCACAATGTTTGTGTTCTCGTAATTCGGGCTCAAATTATATTGCAAATAAGTGGATGACGATTGACTTTGGTTTGGACAAGTAATCGTAGTGGATATTACGAAATGGATGCATACGATTTACTTGATTTACTTTTATCTTCAATCATAAAAAAGGTTGTGAGTTCCAACCCCATCTAGGCAAGCAATATTTCTGACGCATAAACTAAAATAATCGTTTGACAAAAGTCAATTGGACGAGCGTCATTTGTCATCCTTCAATGGGCCAAAAGTATATTTTTGAGGACAAAAATCATGCCGTGTGGAGAACTGGTGTGATAAAGCTAGGAAACACATCTGATCTTGAATTGGCCTCCGTGATATGACAGAAAAAATGTTGAAAACGGTGTTTAACCCCACTTTGCTATTAAAACTGGTATAAAAAACAGACGTCATTTAATTTCTTTTATCTATCAAAACATGCTGTAAATGCTTTTATTAGAGATACTTTTCATATTCTAATTAAGCCAATATGTATTCAAAGTAGTCTGCTTCAGATTTGATATTAGGGGAAGTGGTTTAAACTACGTACGAATGGAATAAACAAGAAAGAAAGGCCTACCTATACAACACACAACTTACCTTAGTCCTAGTTGGGTTATTTTGTAAAAACAAAAATAAATAAAACTTCTCTACATCCTTTAAAACACTGCAATACGATATTCGCAGTCGCTTCAAGTGTTATTAACGTTTATTCATTCGGAATCAACTTGTCTCTAATTCCCTATCCTATATTGATGATCGATTAATCCATTCCCACATACACCAAATCTGCAGCAGACGACTTTGAAAAAATACCCGATTTTGTTTGGATACTCCCTTTTAAAAAATGAAGTACAATAATTGAATAGAGTTGAAAACATGGTGACAAAAGGAGAAATTGCTCGTTTTGAGCAATTTATTCTTTTCTCGCCATGTTTTCAAAAGCCGTCGGCTGCAGAGGCGTATATAAAGCGTATATATGAGGGAAAGGATTAAATACAAAACTCAAATAAATATTGCTTTTAACTATCGCCAATGATCAGTGATAGCTTTTTATTACCCTAGTGGGACCATGCAGCCTGAATCATGGCTGGTATGCACCTAGTCATACAACAAGTAATTCTTTCAGCGGCGAATTGTTTGAAGCAGACTCTTCAATGTTCATAATCGGTCGTTTCCAATTCCGACTGGTTCGCGGCATGACGATCATGGTGCAGTGCCCTTGGGAAAGGCACATGTTCTGGCCTAGTACTGGTTTGTTTACCCAGGGATCATGCATATGTGAATTGTCACCTTGATATAACTGAAATAATGTTGAAAACGGCATAATACCCCGAATAAACAAAAAACAAAAAAAGGCAAATAATGCTGATTTCAGGTGAGACAGCTCATTACGAGCTCACTCAGCTGAATCTGTATTATTTGCAAATCCCTCAATATTACCATTGGCGATGTAAGCACTCGTCAATGATTAAGCCAGTTCATGAGAAGATGTACGAGATGTTTTTTCTGAACAGTGTAGTTTCAAATCATGTTTACACTCGCCCAGACTTATCAGTATCTACACAAGTTGACATAATCTTCTAACATGCGTGTGTAGGTAAAACGTGAACTATGTAGATTGTGATCGGACAGTGCAGATACACAGACTGATCTTGATCTGAACTGTTCCAAAAAGACACTTGTCTACATCTTCCCATGCACAGGCTCAACAAAAGTCATAATTATTGTCACCACTATCGTTATTAATAATATAAATTAAACTTTTCCCACAAACAACAAATATGCAGAAGACGACTTTAAAAGTCTACTAAAAAATATGGAAAATCCCTATTATTGTAGGTATAATTACTGAACAAATTTGAAAACTTGTTTTGAGCAATTTCTACTTTTGTCACAATGTTTTCAAACGTCGTCTTTTGCAGATGTGTCAAAATTCGTCTACAAGTGGGAAAGGGTTAAGGCAAAGCCTCTGAACATTTTGGAAAGTGCTTCCAGTCTAAACATATTTAATTTTCTGATTAAAATATTGATTAGCCCAGCTGTTATACAATAACCCATTTACTATTTGATCTTATAGCTTAATTCAAGTTAATTGATATAGAGAGTGTTGTCAATACGGGGATTGAGAGTTTCAGTGCAGGCAATGTCAACATTCTTTCACATACCAGACGAAAGTCACAGACTATTTTTTCAAGTGAATTTGTAAATTTCCTTTGAACGTTGATATTGTAAGAGGACATATGACCAGGTTGCAATGGTAGATTGTATTGTTGTCAGATTTTATGTGAATACACAGTCTTTCAAAATGAAGACTGTGACAAGAATTCGCCCATCTTCATTGTGTACATGGCATTCTTGTACGTCACTAAGCAACTTTATTTTTATGGTGGTAATCATGGAACACAAACGTTTAACTTTTTCAATAAGAACAACATAACGACAAATCAATGCCATGCAAATAGTCGTTATCTTCTGAACCTAGGAAAGACGTACAGGCAACCAAACGTCCATCTGTCAGAGATCAAGGATAAGGTACATGATGGACCAGTGCCTGTTAGCTGTTAGGAAAAAGGTTAGTGTATATTTAAATTAACATAATTTTAATTGGCACTGTGTTGTACAATTACAGTCTGGCCCGCTCATGCCTCAAAATGTTTCTATTACAAGCATTTGGATCACCCCTCGAATTAAAGAACAAATTACAAAACATACGTGTAATTGTATAAACAGTGATTTATCCTTTATATTTCTAGGAAAGCTTTTATGATGTTTTGTTAGACTTTATGGAAAATAGGGAAGAACATGATCCCGCAACGTGGAGTCGCAGACATGTCTTGACCTTCTCCGGTCGCAAATTCCACAAATATCGGTTTCCCTCTGACGTGGCTCAGGGAGAGTAATTGCAGTGCACCCATTCAACGCTACAGACTAATTGTAAGCATACAAAGTATTCAAATACCGCATATGACTTAACACTTTCCACTCCACAATTATATTCATTTAGAAGCGTTTGCAGCAGAAGATGTGTGTATACATTGTGTGAAAAGATGACATTGCTCATGATAAATAATTTCTCGTTTTCCCATAACGTTTTATACTCCATTTAAAAAAAAAACTTCATTTATAGAATGTTCAGTTTGTTTGCCTAGATATTTTAAAGTCGTCTGCTTCAAATTTGTCTCTGCTAAAAAGAGTTTAAGACACATTTTGTCATTACGCAACCTAAATTTGTTTCGCTATTATGAGTTTTGAGAGATATGTAATCAATCGACTCGTGCGTCTGCAAGTGCATTCAACATTCTATTAAAAACCTTTTAGTCCGTATTGTTGTTTCTATTTTATCACGCAATTAATTAATCCGTTATCTTTACATATGCCACTGGCAAACATCTCCCCTTGCATACTCAATAAGCAATTTCAAATAACTTTTAAAGTTGAAAGCATCTTGAACAATATCAATAATAAGTTAAACAAAATGTATAGACTGACGCCATTAAAACCGACCGATAGAGTATGATTATTTTTCCTATAAAAACATTTATATTGATAATTCTGACAAAACAATAACGAAGAATTAGAGACAAGGAGGAGATTTTTCTTTTCATATGAGATCATATTTGTATTGCACGATTATCATATGCTAGTGATATGACATATGTTCTGCTATATACATGTACTATAGTTAGACAAATTTTGCCTTATATAACTATTGCGACATGTTTGATTGTTGCAATATTAATGTAAAGTGAATTTGTTTATTAATGATGTTTTTGAAGATAGGGCATATGATTGTTTATTGTATAACTGTTAATATGATTATGTGATATCCCTTACACAATCACAATTTTTAAAATGTATAAATGTATATAACTTATATAAGGGCCGGTGGCCGAAATATTCAATAAAATTTGAATTGAATTGAGGAGATTTTTTATAAATAAGTAATATATAATCAGCATTGGTAAATGGGCGGGTCCTTATTCGATCAACCGAACGATTATATCATGCCGGGTACCAGTTTCGATGCTATGAGAGGTGTTCAACTTATATGTTAACAAATTGTAAATAACACAAAACATATTCTATTTACATTGTATTACAATAAATGTTCAATTGGGCTCCATAACAATTGTATATCTTTCCATGATGCAGATGTCTTATGTATAGCCAGCCTCTTGTTCAAGTTTACTCCACTTATCTTTCCGTTATTGCTGTATCGGAAAACTCAATCTATGGGTGAAATTAATTTCACAGTTTTAGCCTTATTGCACTGAATGGTATTTTTGCTGTGTGGTCTGGCGCGGAATCTTGGTAAAATACCATGTCCTTGAAACTATCTCCAGGGAAGGGCGGGGCATACGTTTTACCATAAAGGTTTACTAAACTTTTTGACATAGTACTTTGAGTTGACTTTTGAGCCTTTGTCAATGATTCTCAGATCAGTTGTGCCACTATCGCACACAACAGCTAATGCCACGGAAACGGCAATGAATAAAGCATCACGCTCAACAACATTAAACTTATGCCTGTCATCGTGACCCTTTCTTAAAAAGCAGACTTATCTTCTACCAAAACATCCTCCTTGTTAAAAACAGTGCCTTATCAGAAGTAACATTGAATTTCGAATAACCGTTCTGCAGACCATATACAGCTTCCAAGACTACTGTCTGCGATAAATGATTAACCTTGTATTTAGCTGATGAATGTTGCACATTTTACGGAGTTTATCTTGCAATATGTTTGAAATAATGCGTTTGACAGTTCCGATGGACACACCCAGTTTATTTGCTAGCACGATGAAATTGAATGTTTTGTACTGTTCAAATATCAGTTGTGACCACTGTATAGATCCAGATCAGCCAACTCAACGGAGAATCACGTGCTCCAATCCAAGTACCATGCATACATGTGTTAAAAGTGCATCCTACTAAGTTAGAGATACACTTGGGAAGATACATTCATATAAAACATCGTCCTACAATTTGTCTTTGATTTATGCTGAAGATAATGCAGCCATTATCGAATTTTATATATTAGGGTTCACAAGAAAGATCTTCATTTTCGAGAGACGCTTTAAACATGTGTCCTTGCATTAAAAACATTGACATCTGAGATCTTTGTTCGAGAACACGTCGAAAAACATAAATAAATTAGATGCGAGAGCCATTAAAAACGAAACTAGAATATGTTGGATTCAAATATGGTTTTCTTTATGCCGAGTTAAAAACGCTTTTAAAATGGGGGTAAATTCATAATTTTGTCCAAGAACTTTCTAAAAGGTTTTGCTGCTGAAGTGTAAACATTTTAGGTATCAAAGAATTGCTTAATCTTTGGTCCAAAAGATAGTCATAACCACAGACGCTGTAATAAAAATCAAATACAGGCTTACACAACAGACCGCATCGAACGTCTTTCCGACACTCGCCCAGGTACATTTCCATTCACGAACATGGTTAACTTTATCGTTAAGGTCATCGCATGTGGGCGGGGCCTTTTCCACATAGTTATAGGTGTTACCTCCTTTCACTGACTTTGAGTCTGTTGTCGTTAATTCATAGACGTCATCCCCTGCAATGTCATCTGTTACTGATTGTAAAACCTGACGGTTCTTGGATGATACGTCTGCAACCACTTGTTTTTGAAACCGTAGAAAGTACAGACCTAATACCCAGACTGTGTTTTGAACTTGCTTTGGAACTTCGGTCTTTTTATCGTAAATTCTTAAAGACATGATGCACGTGAACATAATGGTATTACTATAAATGAGGAGAAACATGATGTAGTAATATATCAAAGCGATCGGCCGCGAGCTTTGGGGTACAACACCATTGACAATTCCCATGTAGACTACAAACGACAGAAATGTGGTCACAGCAACGGATGTTCTCTCCCCTGATGACGGAGGCATCAGAAATACCAAGTTGTTCATTGCACCCAGAAATAAAAGTGGTATCATGATGTAAATAAAAAAGAATTCACTTCTACGTTTCAGGATTATTTTCATATTTAAACACGCTGTGCTATTTATAGTTGTACAGTTTTCCAGCGTACTTGGTTTTAGTTCCCATTGACTGTTATGGTTATAATACTCCTCAGACACAGATTTGCGTGTAGCAACATAAACCATGGACGATATGGATACACCCCAACTTAAAAATGTTAGTTCGCATATCTGGGTATCTAAAGGGAAATATGCAACGTCCACCGAGCACGATACCCTCATAACTTTGGACGGAAGCCACATTACCAAACCGTAGGGGAATATGTGCGGTTGAATCGATGTGTTCCCGATGTCAGTAACGCTGTCAGAGGATTGCAACAAAAATAACTGAGGTCGCCATAAATCCTCCGGGCATACTGTCACATAGGTTGCATTTCCGTAATCTGAAGGGTTCCACGATATCCTTGGCTCTGTCCACGTAATAGCTAATGAAACAGTGACTGACAGCTCGCCGGAGATTTCGTTGAAATTGTTGACATTGATGATATATGCCGTCATATTGACGTGAGCCATATCAGATACTTTTAACACCGGCAGAGTCTTTCGGTTGTAGTCTTTAAAGATGTCCGTATACAGTCGATCCATGTCCGTGATCACACTGGACTCTGCGTTATGAATGTGTGTTAGCATCAGGATAAGATATAACTGTGTGTACATCAGGCGACCCTCCATTGGTGATATGCCTAAAATTAAAGAAGATCCACCACGTGTTAACAACAAATATTTTTTTAAATTGCAACAATCAAACATTTCGAACAGCATGAGTTTCTGCAAAAACGGGTAAGATTATTTCCATTTTGTATTCACAGTTTATAATCTTCTGGGAAAGGTATAACAATCCTCAGAGGACGTTCTGCTCACCTTACATGTGTGTCCTGGCCTTCTCGCACTAATACTGCACACGGCATTCTTCGAAACCAACAGTATGGACTCTGCGTAATGTATCGACCCAGATCAGCCTGCACAGTCCGCGCAGGCTAATCCGGGCCGACACATTCCGTCTCAGGGTGATATAGAATAATTATTTCTGAAACAGAAAATCTACAGGAGGCGAAAACGTTTGTCCGGGTAAGCCTCCGCGGCACGCTTAGGCTGATCAGGGTCGATACTTAACGCTGAGTTCACACTGTTGGTTTTCTCGTAATTCGGCTCAAATTATATTGCGCACAGGTTGAAGACGATTGACTTTGGTTGGATAATACATCGAAGTGGATATCACGAAATGGATCCATTCTATTGACCTGATTTACCGGTATATTCAATCATAAAAAGGGTTGTGAGTTCCAACACCATCTAGGTCAACAATATTACTGAGTAAAGCTGAAAACAATTAAATTAAATTAAATCTTACGTTTGACAAATGTCATTTCGACGCGTTCAAGTGGTTTCTAGCAATAAGTTAAAAGTCTGTCTATATGGACAAGAAACCAGTTACTAGAAATGCCGTGTGGAGAACTGGTGTGATGAAGAAACGCATATGTATGTGAACTGGCCAACGTCATATGACAGAAACTTGTTGAAAACGGCGTTAAACCCCACCCCGCTAGCAAACAGCTACACAAACAGACGTCGTGCATTTATCTTATTTGTCATTTAGATATTTCGGTTACCCTTCTGCACCACATGATGTCAAAATATGCTGTGAATGCTTTTATTAGAGATAATGTTCATAGTTTTATTTTGCCTATATGCTCAATATACTCTGCTGCAGATTTGACATTAGTGGAAATGGGTTAAACTACGTACGAATGAAATAACCTAGAAAGAAAGGCCAACCTATACGACACACTGCTTACCTTAGTCCTAATTATGTGTAAAAATAAGAAAGAAAGAAAAGTTCTCTACATCCGTTAAAACACTGCAATACGATGTTCACAGTCGCTACAAGTGTTATTAACGTTTATTCATTCGGAATCAATTTGTCTCTAAACCCCTATCCTATATTGATGATCGATTAATCCATTCCCAGATACAACAAATCCGCAGCAGACGACTTTGAAAAAATACCCGATTTTGTTTGGATGCTCCCTTTTAAAAAATGAAAGTACAATAAAATGAGAAATGATTAAATATAAAAATCAAATAAAAAATGCTTTTAACTATCGTCATTGATCAGTGATTGCTTTTTATTCCCCTAGTGGGACCTTGCAGCCTGAATCATGGCTGACAATTAACACTTTCAGCGGCGAATTATTTAAAGTAGACTCTGTTCATAATCGGGCGTCTCCATTTATGATGTAATAAAAGTGTTGTTGGGTTATTTTGATAACAAAAAAGGAATCAGCCGTTGTCGAGTGGTTAGAGTCGGGGTTTTAAAACCGGGCCTCCTGGGTTTCATCCTCAGTCGCGGCATGACGATCATGGTGGAGTGCACTTTGGAAAGGCACGTGTTCTGGTCTTGTACCGGTTTGTTTACCCTGGGAGTATGTATATGTGAATTGTCGGCATGATATAACTGAAATAATGTTGAAAACGGCATTAAACCCCAATAAAACAAAAATAACAAAAAGGCAAACAATGCTGATTTCGTTACAAGCTCACTCAGCTGAATCTGTATTATTTGCAAATCCCTCAATATTCCCATTGGAGCTGTAAGTGTTCATAAGCACTCGTCAATGATTAAGCCAGTTCATGATAAGGTGTACGAGATGTTTTTTCTGAACAGTGTAGGTTCAAATCATGTTTACACTCGCCCAGACTTATCAGTATCTACACAAGTTGACATAATATTCTAACAGGCGTGTGTAAGTAAAACATGAACCACGTAGATCGTTATCAGACTGTGCAGATACACAGACTGATCTGGATCTGAACTGTTCACAAAAGCCCCATTGTATATCTCCCTATGCACAGGTTCAACAAAAGTTATAAGTATTGTCACCACTATCGTTATTAATACGTGTGAAAGCTTGAGCCGAAGGCTCGAGCGAAGCACGCCTATAGGTTATACGTACGAACACATCATACGAGATCAAAACAACGAGAATTCAGTACAATCTTACTGTTTTTCACATATCAAATCTCAACCCCATAGCACTTTTTTTCGGCCATTTTGCTTCCGGTCTTACTGGTGAATGTAGAGCGCCTATGTAATAGAGATTGCCAAATGTGACGTCATTGCAACGAAAAGTAACGTCATTGTAAGGCAAGTAATAAATAAATAACAAAAGGAAAACGACAGGAATGGTAGGAAAAGATAGTTTGACTCGTCACAAATGGATTTCATTCACTGGAAGGACTTTATGAAGGCTAAGTCGACTATTCTTTTGTACCTGTCATCATTATTTCATGGATTTTATATCTTTGCAATATAGAGAAGCAATAAACACTTGAAAATGATTGTAAATAATTTCAACGGAAGTTATCGTTCGTTACACTGGCCTCGGATATTATTTTAACTGAAAAGGACGAACAATTCTGTTTCTGTATCGGCATAGCTTCATTTCAAGGTAAGCTATTTATTATATCAATAATTTGCTTAAAAATATAACTTCATTTCTAAATTATTTGTTATATCTGTTGGGAACGATCCACGATGCTTTCGTCACATCGCGTGACGTCACATGGTGTGTATCGTTTATGACTGTATCTGTCATTTGAAGCCGAAGCCGTCTTGTCAAATGTTGACTCCACTCAAGAAAATAGCTATTAAAACTATCATATCTTCGACTGTCTAGTTGTATTGACTTTAAGACGTTTATCTATTTATTGCAGTAAATGTAGCAAACAAACAAAACTACAGTCAATTTCAAATTATTTGCCTTCAATTTACATTATTTTTTTACATTGTACAGTTTAACAGTTTATGTCTATGACCTAGTCTTTGTCAAATCATGAAAGTATGACCAGAATCAGTTCACCCTGATTTTGGGGTATACATAGTAAATGTCTTAATGTCTATATCCTCCAACCTGAAAGAGAGGAAAACACTTTCATGCCTTCAAATGAGTCTATTGTTTTAAAGAAATGATGTTATATGTGGACTATCAGTAAAACACATAACTTTTCTTTCAATAGGCTGAATTTCTAGTAGTTTCATATTTTTTTTTATCCAAAATTTGTTTATTGATCAAACTCAAATGAGTCCATTGTTTTAAAGGAATGATGTCATATGTGGGCTATCAATAAAACACATTACTTTTCTTTCATCAGGCTGAATTTCTAGTAGATTTATCTTTTTTTTTATCCAAAATGTGTTTATTGATCAAACTCAAATGAGTCCATTGTTTTAAAGAAATGATGTCATATATATGTGGACTATCAGTAAAACACATTACTTGTCTTTCAACAGGCTGCATTTCTAGTAGATTCATCTTTTTTTTAACCAAAATGTGTTTATTGATCAAACTCAAATGAGTCATGATTGTTTAAAAGAAATGATGTCATATGGGGGCTATCAGTAAAACACTTTACTTTTCTTTCAACAGGCTGAATTTCTAGTAGTTTCCTTCTTTTTTTTTTTATCCAAAATGTGTTTATTGATCAGATTGGACAAACTTGGTACTAAGAATTTAAACATTATTTTCACTAGGTTATTTAAAATACTCTGCATGTATGTATTCAAACAATATTTGAAAAAGATTCAACATCTATTGACAGCACTATTTTCATACTTGGGAGCACAACAACCAATGATGTCATAGAACTCTTCAAATTGAAGAGCAAATGCAAAATAAAAGCCTTTTACGGTCACCGATTTAGGTCCGTCTATGAAACAGGGCAATGTACACTAACTATATCAAACTCAAATAAGGTAAAAACAAACTGAGCATTGAAATCTGTAGATAAAGAGGATCAATCTCTTTTTAAATTCAACAAACACTCAAAATACTTTTTATTCAAATAAATTTGTATAAACATTTTGGTTGAACAATAAAGAAAACGTAATCTGTTTTTCAACAGAAAAAGGCTATAAGGCAGTTCATAATTAATGTCAGTTATGTTAGTCACCCAGTGACCTCACATAAGTGTTCTGTCCTCTGATATAACTGAAATACCACAGAAATGTATCTGTTTTCTATGTAATTTATTGTGAAATCCATTTTTCTGTGTGAAATTGTATAATCTATACAATAGAAATGGTAAAATTTAAATTGGTATACATTCATTGTAACAAAAAAATTCTTATACTTTACTGGTAATAAAAGTACACATATTTTCATGAACTGCTGCTCAAAATAAAAACCTATACTGTAGTTTAATGGTAAAACACCTGGTCTAACAAGAGTTCTAAGATCAAATCTCAGCAGGTACATGTTTTGAAAGAGGCAACTAAACTTAACAATGTATACATGAAACAATTATGTTGTGGGGAGTTGTCTTACTTAAACACTTATTACATTTTTATCCAGGCTTCTAGTGAAAATAGTTTACTCCCTGTACCCTTTTCAAAAGCTTTTATAATTGAGCAATAACAATTAAAAAAAGGAATGGTTATCAACATTGATAACTCTGAGAATCTGTACATGTTCAAGGATTGATCCAGCTTTGATAACCGTTCTAATATCAAAGTTTTAACGAAATTTATACATCATATTTTTATAATAGAGCAATTTTAACATGATCACTAACAATGTTAAATTATTGCAAATTCTTCTGGAAAATCCATTTCTCTGTTTGTACTTTTTATAATTTCTTTATTTGCTATAAACATACTGTTTATTGTTTTATGCAATAAAATGTATATTGAATATATTGATCAGATCTTATATTATCCATTTTTTTTTCAAACAACATATTTCAGATACATGTATATATATTCAGTAACTGTTGTTGACACTAAGTCTGGTACTTATTAACAAATAATCTGATGCTGTTTTCATGTTTTACAAATTAAAAACCAGAAAAGGAGATAGGTGTTCAAAGTGAAAATGTTGTTGAATAGGAACATATTGTTCATTTTGGATATGTTCATTTTGGATCAATTACACCATTCCGACAATGTATTCGGATTAGTCACAGAAATCAAGTAATTTACATCAGACAAGGCCGGCTAAACTTTAACCTTTCCAACATACATCATTATAAATGGGACTTTTGAAAATATTTGTCAAAAATTACATTTTTCTCAGTCATCTTAAATTGTCTCAAGATTATACATTCAGCCAGATCATGCAAAGTTAGCCATCTGCCTTGTAAGATTGTTGTGTGGAGTAATGTTAAGCGCAAGTCATTCAATCAACCATGGTAAGAGTCAGTTTTCAATTATATGTATTACTAGTTTACAAATAACTGGCATTTGTAAAAATAAATCAGAACATTCTTCAATGCCTTCTAGTGTTGTTTTCCATCAACATCCTTGGAAATCTTACAGTCTATTACAATCCTGACCTAATAAAAAATAAAACAGATATATATGTACAAATTAAACTTAAATGCATGCTAAGTTTCGTTTTTTTCAATATGTTTTTCAAATTCTGTTTTTGTAACTTAAATTTCTACAATTTGCCTATTAATTTGTTTCTTGTTGGGGGACAGACAGTGCTTAATTAATTGTTCTTGCTTTCACACGACCTAGGCTTTGCCTATTAACATATTAATACGAAAAAAACCCATGAATGGTTTTTTTCGCTTATAGTTAACGGGTGTGAGAATTTTTTTTTTTTTTTTTTTTTTTTTTTTTTCAATAACCCATGAAGCTTTCTGAAATGAAACTGGAAAAATAAATGGGGGCCGCCATTTTGGATATGTATAAAAGGCAGACGTAAAACACAGATTGAAAATTATTGTCGTCTTTTTAATCATTTTTTTTTTAAATCGGTATTTTGGGTATGTATAAAATGAGCAGAAAAACACGGATTGAAAATTATTGTCGTCTTTTTAATCATTTTTTTAAAAATCGGTATTTTGGGTATGTATAAAATGAGCGGAAAAACACGGATTGAAAATTATTGTCGTCTTTTTAATCATTTTTTTTTTAAAATAGATATTTAAGATCATTAAAATGCTGTGTTATGTGGGAATAAACATTTGTACGAAAAGTTAAAACTAAATGGAAATCTGTAAGAAATATGTTTTCCCGTTCGTAAAAAAACCGACAGCATTAGCCTTCTACGCCCAAACCTAAATTTTGACTGTATCGAAGCCAAAGAAGGACGTGACGTCGTTTCCGTTACACTTCATCTTGGCGTAACGTCAATGGAGCGACGTCGTTTCCCGCAAAAAAAGTGGTATCAACATGAAAGACCCCAAATTCCTATACATGAGCTATTGCCACACTCATTCAAAGTATAATTATTTATCAAACATTGTGGCAAAAGGATAACTTTCTCATAAGGAGCAATTGTTCTTGTGGTGACAATCTTTTCCTAAATCGTCTGTTGCATAGGCCTCAGAAACTGTCTCTAATAGGGAAAGGGTTTAGCAGAAATGTGACCCCTTACATAATTTGTTCCAGTCATATTGACTGGTTGAAAAAGGTAGTCGCCAGATGGCATCAGAAAAGGGCTGATCTACTTGCTTCTTTACCATAATGCAGGTGATCGATTAAGGATCATCTTGGCCCTTATGTTTTAACCTCGTTCATTATAAATGTATTCCTTGATTTTCTGAAAGTTTTTACTTTATTATTTTCTGTTCGTAATAATAGACGACAGCAATACGAATTCCAAATATGTTTTGATAATGCAAGAAACATGACATTAACATTATTATTGTCTAGTCAATTACTTATAAATCCTTTTTGTATGGCCAAAGTATGTTCTTTAATTTTTGTTTATAATTATCTTGCGTTTTTTCGTAAATAGGTAGCACCTATAGATATATTATAAATTAACCCTTTTCCACAAACAATAAATATGCAGCAGACGACTTTTAAAATGTCGACTAAAAAATATGGAAAATCCCTATTATGCTTACTGAACAAAATTGAAAACTTTGTGGCAAAAGGGAAAATTACTCGTTTTGAACTATTTCTCCTTTTGTCACAATGTTTTAAAATGTCGTCTGCTGCAGATACGTCAAAAATGCGTCTTCAAGTTGGAATGGGTTAAGGCAAAGCCTCTGGACATTTTGGAAAGTGCTTCCAGTCTAAACATATTTAATTTTCTGATCTAAAGATAGATTAGCACAGTAACCCATAATTATTTGCTCTTATAGCTCAATTGATAATGGAGAGGGTTGTCACTCCTGGGGTTGAGAGTTCAAGTTCAAGCAAAGTCAACATTCTTTCACACACCAAACGAAAGTCACAGACTATTTTTTCAAGTGAATTTGAAAAAGAGGGAATATGACCAAAGCCATGATAAGTGCATACAAATGTTAAAGAACTAGACCAAGATACACACATACATGTCGAGGTTTAACTCTTTCATCGCCAATGGTAATAGAGGGGTGTTTGCATGTAATACAGATTCAGGTGAGTCAGGTCATAATAGGGTGAGAACTGTCTTACCTGAAATCAGAATTATTTGCATTTTAATTATCAAAAAACTCCAAAACATTTATTACATCAGAAATGGAGACGCCCGAATATGAACATGGAATAGTCCACTTTAAACAATTCAGGGCTGAAAGAGTTAAAGAGATAATTAGAACACATTTCAGTAGAAATAAACAACAATTGCGAAATTTTTAAAATAGCTTATCAGTTGAATTATTAGTCGATCCTTGCTGCCTTAAGTTACTTATTTTCGCCCGAGTTTTTGCTCAGATTTGAATTCACTTGTGAAATATGTTTACTATTTAATTAGAAATGCGAAGAGGGTAAAATGAAATAAAAATGTTCTATGTGAAACATTTGTCCTTAGGTGGCTTCGTTATATACAATAGTTATATACTGAGCTAGCAAATGAATAACGTTGAATTACCTACTTAATTCTGTTTGGCTGTTACCAATGCATCATCCCGAATAGGATGAATCAATCATTAGCCAATCTGACAAGACCTTAGACACACATACAAAAGAATATAATGCTAGAAGATGGACATTTTATTGTCAAACATAGTAGAAAACATTGTAGAAAAATAAGCAAAGTCTCGTCAGAGCAATTGATAATTTACCAATAACTAACGTAGCATTTATAACAGAAGAAAAGGGTTAAGTTCAAGTGTGTTTGACAATGACCTATTTAATGTGATTCCCTTGGCTACATATAGAATTAGAGTAGTAAAGATTTTCTCATTTGTGATAAAGCATGGCCATTCCTAAGGTAATAATTGTCGTCTACATTCTTGGATGTGCGCTTATGAGCGCTGACGCAGATGACCAAATCAACAAATTGCTCACGCGTCTTCAAGATTTGGAAAACTACGCAAAGAAACAAGATGAACGCATATTGTCCTTAGAACAAGAACTTTCTACACACCAACAGCAGTTGTCCAAGTTCGCTAGTGTATGTGAAAATCTCTCCGATAGACATGCACCTAATGCAAATGTGTCTGTAGCAGCATCGATGTTAAAGGGACGTGTCAGATCAGCAAGTTTAGGTAGGCCTTTAATCATTTACCTGATTTGACAGATGAAAAGTTTCCCCTTTTCTCAAAATGTTTTTAAAAGTGAGATGCCAGTGCGTTAAAGTCGTCAGTATAAATGCAATTTGTGTTGTTGTTTTTTAGCAAGGGGCTCGTCAGAGCCAATTGCTATAGTGGACGAATTCCGAAGACACTCATCGAAATCTAGACATGAATCAGTCCCTATTGTTAAAGTCTTATTACAATATCGGTAATATTATTTATTCGATTTTACAGAAAATAAATGAACTGTTTCGTATTTGTGTACTTATATCGCACATCTGTTGAGAGTATTGCACTTTTTTGTTGTAGTCCAATTCATTTACAAATATTTCTTGACCGAAAGCTTTCGCTTGAAGTAAAGCTCCCGTTTCTACGCAAATTCACTCGACCATCGAACTGGAGTCGTTACATTTGATTGACATTTGATTGACTATATTCCTCTTCACAGTGCACTAAACGATAGTCAATCGCCGAACCTAATCGCTCGTACATATCCTGGATTGCCCAAATGTAAACACTGAAACTACTGTCTCCATGATTCGACATGTTCGAGTATTCAGCAACGGTTCGACATATTCTTGCTATTAACATATATACATCATATCTGCAGCAGGCGATTTTGAGACCATGAAAAATATAAATGAACAAATTTGGAAACAATATGACCAAAGGAAAAAAATGCTTTTCATGAGCAATTTTTCCTTTTGCCACAATGCTTTCAAAAGTCGTGTGCAGCATAGGCGTCAGAAAGCGTCTGTATGTGGGAAATGGTTAACACACATCCAAATACAGCTATCTATTATCAAGTGTGCGGATTTTATTTTACCTTTACAAATGCTTTCAGGCAGACGTGCCCCAGATTCACATGTTGCGTTTTCGGCATATTTGGATCACAAAGTAGACCATATTGGACTAGAAAGAATCATTCCCTTTAATCAGGTTATTTTAAACGACGGAGGGGCCTATAACACGATCACCGGTAATGTCATTAAAACTTTTACCACAGACGAAATTAACCCTTTCCCTCATATAGACGCTTTCTGACGCCTCTGCAGCAGACGGCTTTTTGAAAACATAGTGACAAAAAGAAGAAATTGCACAAAATGTGCAATTTCTCCTTTTGCCACAATGTTTTCCACTTTTTGTCATTGGTTATCCATTCAATTATGGAGATTTTCTATTTTTGGACAAAATACGTTCAAAGTCGTCTGCTGCAGGATTGCAGTATGAGGGAAAGGGTTAAGAACATTTAGTAAAATATATAGAATCTCTCTATAAATGAATAAAAGAAATTCTTGAATAAAGTTGGAACATTGCGGAAAAGATGAAACTGCGCAATAAGAGCAATTTCTCCTTTTGCTACAATGTTTTGAAAAGTCGTCTGCTGTAGAGGAATAAAAAGCGGCTATATATTGGAAAGGGCTACATAGCTATTTTAGATACGATGCAGGTCAGGCAAATAGGTGTACTGATGCCTCTGAGAACAGGGAAGGCTCAGGTGTACCTACGCCTATGTGCAGTCTCGTGTTAGCCTCACTGACCGTCATCAATCAGAAGAGTCATTGACGACATATTGTTTTTAAAGGTGCTGAACTCAATGTGGAGATAAACAAAACTAAATGTTGAAATTTCTGCAAATATTTCTAATTGTCAGGGGCGTAGCTTGGCAATAATCAATGTGTAGGCCGTCTCGTGAGAAAATCAACATTGTGGACTCTGCGTAAAGTATAGATCCGGATAAGCCTAAGCATGCCACGCAGGCGTACCCGGATATACACTTTTCGCCTCCTGTGGATTTTCTGTTTCAGGAATCACTACTCTATCTATCCTTAGACGGAATGTGTCGGCCGGATCAGTCTGCGCGGACAGCGCAGGCTGATCTGGTCGATACATTACGCAGATGTGTATCGCCGCAGCTGCATTTTGGGGCATTTTTAGAAAAAATGTGTAGGCACGTGCCTACAGTGCCTAAAGGGAGCTACGCCCCTGATTGTACAACAAAGTAAGAAATAAATAAACTATTTTGGAAGTAAATGTTGAAAAAACATTAATTTGAAAGTCATGAAAATATAAAAAGTTTGGCTTACTGGGTATGTTCCCCCACTGAAATGAAGCACAAAATATCAATATTTAGACGTTTAGTGTACTGGAAAGTGAAATTATTACTCTTATTTTATCCCAGACTTATGATCCTAATATTTCAAAACAATTTTTGAACAGATTAAAAAATTGACTATACTATGTATAATCTGGAGTTCATCACTTTAACCCCTTCTCTCAAATACAAAAAGAAAGAAGGATGTTGCAGACGACTTTCATCATATTTAGTATTAAAAAACACTTTGGCAAATGGGTAAATTGCTCATTGATGACATTTTGACATTATACCACCCATTTGGGGAAAATTAGGTTGTCAAATGTCTTTGTTAAATTCATTCGTAAGTACATGTAACACTTTTATCACATAGAGCTCCATCTGGGAGTGTCATAATCCCATTACATAAATATCATATGACACTACTAGTTTGGTTTCCAGTCTTAAGCCAACCTGACACTGGCACGAATTGTGTCCCCGCAATGCCACGCAATGCGTCGTGCCAATGAGTAAAGTCTTCGTGAACGAGCGTGAGGAGTGTGTGAAGGGTGCGGGAGTGCGAGTCATGTCGTAGAGAGAATTTTGAAATTTCCAAAAATTCGGCACGCATTAACTTTCGTACCATGTGCGTTACACTCGCGTGAACCATGCGTGAACACTGCGCGAACTCGGCGCGAACACTGCCGATGGTGCGTGTCAATGCGTGTCAACGCGTGAATACTGCGCGAAATCGGCGCAAACACTGCCGACGGTCCTGTCAATGCGTGCCAATGCGTACAATCGTCCACAGCGGGTCGAGGAATGAAGTTAGGTGTGAATTTACACGCTATATATATATATAGCGTGCCGCTAAGCGGAACAAAGCTTGACCAAAACTTGACCCGACGACTTGACTCATGCGCCAAGTCATCAGGGCAATGCGTTGCGATTCGTAAAGACAGCGGGAACTATGCGTTTCGTGCGTGACACTGCGGGACAATGCGGTACGGTAGACGTGAACAATACTTAACCTATGCGTAAACAGGTAGGCTAGTTCCATTGCGTGTCAATGTGTGCCAATTCGGCGCATTTTTGGCGTGTAAAATATACATGTACAGTGCGCGAACTGGCCGCAAACACGGCTTCTAAATCCGCTGCGTAGCACCGAAATGGCACGCCTTGACACGACGCATTGCTTGGCATTGCGAGGACAAAATTCGTGCCAGTGTCAAGGTGGCTTTACGCTCAAGTCTGTGTTACAGCGCGGAAACCGAACTATGAAAATGACGTCACGTCAGCTGTATGACGTTATAACGTTAATCACTATGGCGCCAAAACCGGCAAATTTCATGTACATTTTGTCGAAAAACGCCTCATAAATCACTTTATGTGATAAATAGAATGTCTCTTTCGTGCTTATTTATTATCACTTTTAAAGTTGTAATAAATAAACACTCATGAAATATCCACTATGAACTAAAATGTTTGTTTTAATGTTTTATTTTGCAGGTATTTTCACTGTCCCCGTTACCGGTGTATATTTGTTTCACTACACCGTGCTTACAGACAATACAGTCTGGCAACTTGTTGTCAAACTTGTACTCGATAACGTCAACATGTCGGACGGGACGTCAGACACGTTCCACTCACTGCAGGTTTGTATAAGAACATATTAATATACCTTTTGTCAATATGTCCCTTCCGCCTACTTCATGTTTCTATAACAACATATTCATATACCTATTGTCAATATGTCTCTTCGCCCACATCATGTTTGTATAAGTTAACAACATATAGATATAACTATTTTCAAACTTGTACTCGAGGACGCCAATATGTTCTTTCCGCTCTCTTCATGTTTGTATAACAACATATTGATAAACATATTGTCAAACTTGTACTCGATAACAACATATAGATATACCTATTGTCAAACTTATACTCGATAACGTAAATATGTCCCTTCCGCCCATTTCATGTTTTGAATGTCTTCATTCCACGACTCTAGTTTTCTATCATTACTATTCTCATTACAGGAGATCCAAGGGGGTAATACGGTGATATTCCGGGCCAATCAGGGTCAATCTGTATGGTTGGCCACCTATAACACCGCAAACACGCTGGTGTCCGGGCGAGAAGACTACAGATTCTCCACATTCTCGGGTGCTCTATTATACACATAATAAACTCTGGTTAAAATAGCAACGAGTTTTATTTATTGGCTGGAGTTAAACGCCGTTTTTAACCAATTTTCCGCCATATCACGGCGGCTAGTTTACCTATTCATGTGTTTCCTAGCTTTCTCATAGAAGCACTCTACACAACAGTATTTCCATGCACATGGGTGCTTTTCCACATAAACTGTTATCACACTGAGGAAACGAGCATGATACTTATCTCGTTGACTTTTGTAGAACATCGGAAATATTTTTGGCCGAGCTGAGGTTCGAACTCACAACCTTTGGATTGAAAGCCCGTTTTGCTACTGGATGGGCTACCGAGGCTAGGCTAAGACTAATTTATCCTGCCATCTGAATCTGTGCTAGTCGCCATGTCCAGGTTTGAAGCACCGCTGCGTAGTAGCAGTTTAACAAAAGTGTACGTGTTCGAGCTCTTGATCCAAAGTTTATAGACATATACTTTTTTGGAAAGTGCTTTAAGGCACACATGTCTACCATGACTCAAACAAAACATAACTGGTTTTACCTTTCGGACATAGAAAATAATGTGGTTTACCCTATTTGTTATAAGTCATTGACCTTTACCGAGACAAGTATAACAATCTTGACTAAAGTGCCAGTTGTGTATGACATTAACCAATGTGTACGGCATCATATTACAAACTTATATACGTTATTTTGTTATGGCAAAGAAATGTAAATGTTTTTTAACTTTTTGCACGTTTAATGGATTCTTCTCTATTTTATGATTATATTAGTACACGTGATATCAGTGTTACGCTGGAATACATAAATTAACCGTAATAATAGCTATCGGACACAGAAGATATTGTGGTTTGCCCTATTTGTAATAAGTCATTGACCTTAACCGAGACAAGTATGACAAACTTTACCCGCAAAGTGCCAGTTGTGTATGACATTTTACAATGAATACGCCATCATATTACAAACTTAAATACATTATTTTGTTATGGCAAATAAAATGTGAATGTTTTGGCACGTTTAGTGGATTCTTCTATTTTTTATCATTATCTTACCACACGTGATATCAGTAATACGCTAGAATACACGAATTAACAGTCATAATGCTCTGGGTCATTTGTAGTTAATATATGTAAATTATTGTGTACATCATAGTATAAAAATGTGCAAATTAATTCAATATCGGTAAATCTGTTTTTAAACAATATCGTTCGTTCGATATCTGTCTCTTCTTTTCTCGAGCAAATACATATATCAGGGAACTTGAATCTGTATTATGTCATGATTTGCATTTGTTTTTATATTATTATAACTCTCTGTTCACTTAAGATATTATATATTGCGTATTGTATTATGGACCGGTGGCCTAGATACTAGAAATAAAGAGATGTCTATTCCAATGTCTTTTCACGAGCAAACAAAAGCTATTGGTCGAATTTCTTATCAACCGGCTCACAGGAAACCCGATCTACAATGTTTGTCATAGTCATGTCAATAACTAGTATCAATTTAATTATCTGTGTATAGCCAATATGAGTCAGTAAATAAATTTCTGAACGGTGTCGGTTCAGATCGTTTCTTCCACCTGTGAGGTCTGATCAGAATCATCCCATTAATAACATCCGATCACAGTAGTAACATGTTAGTGAAAAGGCGAGTCGTGAACCAAATTAGTAGGCCTACGGGGCACTACGTTACAAAACCAAGCATACTAAACGCGCATATCTTATAACGCAAGTTGTTTGTTACAACATTAATAGTTAGATAAATTATATTGTATAGTTTTATAGCGGTGCTTATACAATATGAGAAACAGTGGACTTTGTCATGTAGGATGGTTATTCTTAGGTCTGACGTTGATAACATTAATAGGATATATATGTAAGTATCTATTAGAAATTAACGTGATTTACATCTATTTGTTATTAACGCAAGATGTTTGTTTCAAAATAAAATGCAAAATGAACAAATGTGTAAAGTTTTATTAGTCGTGCTTATACAATATGAGAAACAGCGGACCTGATCGTGTAAGATGGCACTACTTAGGTCTGACTTTATTAATATCAACAGGATGTTTACGAAGTATCTATTAAAAATACACGTAATTTACATATATGAGCCGTCCCGCGCGAAATCCTACATTGTGGACTCTGCGTAAAGCATCGACCCAGATCAGCCGAAGCATGCCGTCCAGGCTTAACCGGGCGGAACTTTTTGTCTCCTGTGGATTTCATTACTCTATACCTCTATACCTCTGAGACGGAATGTGTCGGCCCGGATTAGCCTTCGCGGACCTCGCAGGCTCATCTGGGTCGATACATTAAGCAGAGTGCATAATGTTGGTTTTCTCGCGGGATGGCTCATATTCAAAATCATTAAAAACAAAATACTTTACGATGGAAGGAATAGTATGTTTTGCGAGCAATATATATAGTTCTCACCATGTCTCAATCTTCGTCTGCTGCAGGAGATCTGTCATAGGGTGTGGTTCCATGTAGGTTTCTAGTTACTATTTCTTTAATTGCGTCCGCAGACATTTTAAATTGTGAACGTCTGAAATGGACAAGGGCATGATTATTCTTATTGTACGAAAGACCGGTGGTGACTTCCAAACTTCACATTTCAAACTTCAGATTCACACTTCAGACTTCAGACTTCAGACTTAAGACTTCACACTTCACACTTCACACTTCACACTTCACACTTCACACTTCACACTTCACACTTCACACTTCACACTTCATACTTCACACTTCATACTTCACACTTCATAGATAATATGTTTGAAGTGTGAAGTGTGAAGTTTGAAATTCAGACTTCATACTTCACACTTCACACTTCAAACATATTAGCTATGAAGTGTGAAGTATGAAGTCTGAATTTCAAACTACAGACTTCAGACTTCAGACTTCAAACTTTATACTTCAAACATTTTATCTTTGAAGTGTGAAGTATGAAGTATGAAGTGTGAAATGTGAAGAATGAAGTTTGGAAGTCACCACCAGTCTTTCGTAGTATTGCGTGTGTCTTTGCTTGTTTCTTAAATCCTTTCCTACCTATAACAAATGTTCAAGAAGTCTGCTGCAGAAGCGTCAGAAAGTGTCTGAATATGTGAAATGGTTAAAGAATGAAAAAAATCATAGTCGTTCTAACTCGAGTTAAAAGTTACAATAATTTATTTTTAGTCTTCGTTTATACAAACTGCATCAGCTACATTTCTTCTAAAACTGTTTACCATACGTTTGTTTTTGTCAAAAACTTTTGCATAAAACCTTTAGTAATATACAACTTAACTATGTTGTTCTGGTTCCGTTTACAATTGCTTGTAGAATTCAACAACAATTTGTCAAAAACTTTTGCATAAAACCTTTAGTAATATACAACTTAACTATGTTGTTCTGGTTCCGTTTACAATTGCTTGTAGAATTCAACAACAATCTGGGGGAAAGTTATCTACACTTACTTTTAATTTAATGTAAGTCTTATATAACTTATGATATATTCTCGTATTCAAAGTTTCAGTCTAATAAATGTAACTACATTAGTTGCAGAATGTCCCGAAAAATCTGTCATTCGATTGTTTGGAAGCCGCTGTCATTTAAAATGCCATTGCAAAGACAATGTCAAGTGCGACTTTAACACAGGCGCATGCGCAACCGGATGTGCACCAGGATGGATAGGAAAAGGATGTCAGTATGGTAAGCTTATGTTAAAATAAAATCTTAGTTAATTTAATCAATTACCTGTTTGTATCAAAGGCATGTGTACTTGTCTGTGTATACGTATTCGAGAGACGCTCTGCGAAAACCAACCTTACAGCATTTGTCATCAGAGTAGGTCCAGATCAACCAGTTTAAATTTGCTCTGATGTGTTCACCAATTAGTCGTTAAAGATTTCAAGAAACTTCATTTAAGCAGTTGTCATGTGGATCCTTTGGCAGTTATTAATCCCCACGTGTAATAATTACGTTAAGTTTGATTTTTCTTGAGCACCGCTCATGTAAATACATTTCTTAGTATTTCTCAATTAACACCTATTACATACACATACATTTATATGAGATAATATGAGCCGTCCCGCGAGAATACCAACAGTATGGCCTATGCGTAATGTATCGACCCAGATCAGCCTGCGCAGTCCGCGCAGACTGATCCGGACCGGCACATTCCGTCTCATGGGGATAGAGGTATAGAGTAATGAATCCTGAAACAGAAAATCCACAGGAGGCGAAAAGGGTATGTCCGAGTTAGCCTGCTGATCCGGGTCGATACTTTACGCAGAGTCCACACTGTTGGTTTTCTCGCGAGACGGCTCAATTAAATTCAACGTGTCCACACATTTACCTCATTTTGTTTCAAAATGTTCATATTTTACATAGTTGATTCGTTATTTTACGATCTACTTGTTTTTATATCATACGACATTCCTTCCTTGCAGCTAATATTGCATTCAATAAGACAAGCATTCAACGATCAATATCGGAGAATAACATTACAGTAGAAGAATCAAACTTAACGGTAGACGGGAATATAGGTACTTGTAGCAGTCCATTGGTCTCAGACAACAACTTATGGAGGGTCGATTTCGGTATCAAACACACAGTTGTTGGACTCACTATATATTTAAAGAACGGTAAGTCTTTTCTCTTGTTCAACGGCATGTAGTTTAGTTATAATTGTGTAGCACTCTTTTCAGCATAACTGCCTTGCACCAGGAAAAAACAAGATTATCGTGTGTGTGACAAACGCAAATGAGCCGCCTGTAGCAATATTGGGGTCTTAACACATATATGTACAGTGCATTCGCACTGTCCAACCAGTTTCTTCACTCATGCTTATACTTTAAAAGGATATCAAAGCGGGGGTAACAAAGACCCCAGATCGCTTGACGCAACGCGTCTCATAAAAAGAGCCACACGCCAACTATTGGCGAATAGAAGAGAGTAATATTTAACTGCAAGAATGCTCTGGTGTATATGATATACACCGGAAGTTCGTTTTCGTAGTGCACTGCTCTAAATTAACTTTTTCTAATTATTATATATATCACATAATGAACTGTATGTTTACCCGATACATAAACAGAACACATATCGTGGTTGTCGGAAATGCCACAGCTTAGTCACGTGTATCGTGCCGTTCAAACCAGAGACCGTTGGTATCCGTGATCAACACTGTGCCACTTAAAAGTACCATTCAATTAATTAATCTATCGTTGATATGGCAAATTGTGTTACTAATAATTGTTTAAAGGAGCTAAGGGAATTATCACATGTTCGCCTTATATGTTATCGCCCTTATTTTTCTGTAACATTCAAATCATTGAACAGAAACATTTTCAGATCACCTGACGAGAAATATATTTTATACCATTTGTGAAGAAAATGCTAAGATTTGACCACAGGCTGGAAAACCGGGTCCTTGAGACCAGAGACAACCGTAATCAGCATACGCCGTTGCTAAGTTTAATATTTGATTGATTGAGTGATTGATTGGGATTTAATGCCGTTTTCAAAAAACGTCCAGTCATATCATGGAGACCAGATCACATACCAATGTGATTCTGGCGTTCTTATACCTGTGTTCTCCACACAACAGTCTTTCCAAGCAACTGGATGCTATTCCTTGTAAACTGTTAGCCCAATGGTGGAAGACGAGTGACGCGTGTCGCATTGAATTCGTCGGGAAAAATTGTTTAGCCAAGCTGGGTTTCGAACTCAAAACCACTGTATTGACAGTCCGCATCTGAACTACCGTGGCTCGGCGAATTTTGATAAATGTCTCCCCTGTTCGCTCTGTATTCATTCAAATAGCCTATAAGCTTCTACAGCGGATTTATGTCCGAAAAGTACAAATCTAATGGATGGATCAATATTAGGTTGACGATATTTTGTTTAATAAAACATAATTGCAGAATCTCCTGACACTAATGGCAGAACCAGACTGGTTGTTTACGTCATCAATTCTACTGATGACGCAGGTGAGCATCCGGTTTGTTATCATGGTAGCGGAAGTAAGCCGACACGTGATGGCATGATAGAAATAACTTGTACCAGGCCGCTGATTGGTCAATTATTGCAGATCCATGTTTCCGAAATGTCGAATTTACAGCTTTGTGAAGTTCAAGTATATGGCGGTAAGTAGCTTTGAATTGTGCATTTATTTTTTATTATTGAATGTTTGTCATTACTGTTACAAATATAATCTTAAAGATGGTATTATGACGATATTAATGATAATGATAACATTTGAAAACTTTGAAGGGGAAAACAAACGCCAGATGAAATATATCAAAACTAAAATCTCATTTTCACTTATTTGTTTCAATTGTTTATATATAAACTATGCTCCGACAGCTCGAAATATAACCTATGTTTCACAAATATTTTCGAAGCAGACAAGTGAATGGTTAACACACTCGTTTTCAGGTCGTGAACTTGCTTTTATGAAACCAACCGATCAGTCATCTTGGTTCTTACCAACACAAGTGTCGTCTGTCGCTGTTGACGGAGTGATGGAGGACAACAAAACGTATATGTGTTTCCAAACAAGACGGTCACGTGATCCCTGGTGGTCGATGGACCTGAAACAAGTATTTGTGGTACAGTCCTTGGTGATCTACAATAGGCGGGAAACAGGTAAACAAGGTAACACTATCTGAGAGTAATATTTTACATTAACGAAAACCAAGCTGGGAACTTTCGAATGGTAGTTAACTAATTACAATCATATCTGAGAATCACAGAAGTGAGTGATGACCATTCACGTGATAAGACATGGTAACATATATAGCGGTCACACAGCAAATTTATTTCACCAATAAATGGACTAGCTCTTTCTTTGGCAGTCTCACTTGCTTAATATGGTCATTTAATAGTCGCCTGATTGGAAAAAAACGATATTTAGTATCTGAAAAAAATGGATGAATACTTACCTGAAATATGTTTGGGGTCAATTCTGTTGAAACCAAATCCACTGAGTTTCATAGGCCCGGCCGAACCCCACCCTGTGTGAATGATTCTCCAAGTTCCAAAACTAATCCCTCTTAAGGTAAGAGCTCTGATCACGTGACTACTCATCCTTCACTCCTATAATTTACATTTTCATATCTGAAAATTAGATGAATAAATTTGGATACGGATTAAAAACATTTTGGAAAAGGAGAAAGCAGGGTCAATCCAATATTTATACATTAGTGAATTCAAACATACATGTACGTAAGATTATCCATCCGTAAACAAAGCTTCTTTAGTCAGCATATCTGTAAACAAAGCTTGTTTAGTCAGCATATATGTAAACAAAGTATCATAAGCTAAAGCATCTTTAAGTAAGTCCCACAGGTTAAAATATCTGCTTTAAGCAAAGTGAAATAGGTTAAGATATATGTAAACAAAGTCTTAAATGTTAGATTTCTGTAAACAAAGTGTCATACATTACATTATCCGGAAAAACTTATTATTACTTTCAGTCTTGAATGAAGGTTTCAAATTGGAAATTGACAGTACACCAAGTTTTGGGAGTCCGAATCTCTATGTTTACACCCACACGGAGTCCACAAGAAAACGTGCTATCCGAATAGACCTTGCACATCCAGTATTGGGTCAATACATCAGGATTACAGTCCCTGGAAACAACAGAATTCTGACATTCTGTGAAGTGGAAGTATTTGGAGGTAACATGTACTTATGAATCGTCCCACGAGAAAAACAAACAGTGTGGACTCTGCGTAAAGTATCGACCCGAATCAGCCTAAGCATACCGCGCAAGCTAACCCGGACAGACACTTTTCGCCTCCTGTGGGTTTTCTGTTTCAGGAATCATTAGTGTGTACCTCAATCCCCCTGAGACGGGATGTACCGGCCCGGACTAGCCTGCGTGGACTGGTGGATCTGAGTCGATACATAACGCAGAGTCCATAATGTTGGTTTTCTCGTGGAACGGCTCATCAAGTTTACATAGAGATTGAAGTAATCTGACCTTGTTATGAATTCCCATACCCCAGTTGACCTAACACGGACGTTACATAGTTTATCGACCGAGCCACGAAAGCTCAGTCGACGGCGACGTGGACTGTCAATCTAGGGACCGTGAGTTCGAACCCCGGCTCGGTCAACAGCCTTCCCAACGTTTGACAAAAAGCAATACGACAAGTGTCATTCATCTCCTATCACTGGAATAACATTCTCGTGTAGGTTAGAAAGGTATTCTCTTTGGAGTACTAGGTTGAGAAAGCAAGGAACTACATGGATAGGTAAACTGTCCGCCGTGATATTAAAAATTGTTTAAAACGGTGTTAACTCCCTTATCAACCAATCGAACAAAACACAGTTCATTGTCTCATATAAGAATGGTAGCAATACATATGGTTTAAAAAAAATCCCATTGATAGTCCATTTTGGCATGGGATAGGTCAACATTACTAGAACTACGATTCTCCCTCTGTAGAAGACGACTTTGAGAATATCTCGGCCAAACTATAAAAGCTTTACAAAAGAGAGAGAAGAAATATTGAATGGAGTTGACATTTTTGTGACAAAATGAGAAATTGCCCAAAATGAACA
Organism: Serripes groenlandicus; assembly: GCA_031761405.1. Taxonomy (NCBI): domain Eukaryota; kingdom Metazoa; phylum Mollusca; class Bivalvia; order Cardiida; family Cardiidae; genus Serripes; species Serripes groenlandicus. Next base: position 41,163,137 of record JASEVX010000006.1, on the reverse strand, counting down.
ATTTCTCCCTTTGACACAATGTTTTCGAAATGCTTCTGTTACATATAAATCAAAATAATCCTGTACGTTGGAAATAATTAAGTTACCTATATCAGATGTCCAGATAAAGAGGGATATCCATCTCTTTTTCTCACAACTTCTCTTTTAATATTATTGCGGACCCTATAGTGTGGGTACTCAAATAAATCGTCTCACTGAGACACAACATAGGGTTAGAGGATCAAATAAACGCCCCTGATCTAGAGCTCTGCTATATTACAGATTGTCCGGACGGTAGCTGTGGATATGATTGTCAGTTTACGTGCCTGTGTAATACGACGATCACTGGACGCCGTAAAATAAACAACACCTGTCCCTATGGTTGTCTTGGTAGAGCTACTGGGGTCGGCGATAGATGTAACGTTGGTATGATAATGTATTAGTAATGTGTTGTTATATGAGCCGAAATACGAGAAAACCAACATTATGGACTCTGGATAAAGTATCGAACAGGATCAGCCTGTGGATTTTCTATTTCAGGAATCATTACGTTATACCTCTATCTCCCAGAGACGGAATGTGCCGGCCCGGATTAGCCTGCGCGGACTGCGCAAGCCGATCTGGTCGATACATTACGTTGAAGCCATAATGTTGGTTTTCAATTGGAACGGCTCATATATATTTTACTGTAATGTATTAAACCTTTCCCTTGCAGACGCATTATGGCGCTTCTGAAGCAGACGTCTTTTAAAGTCCTTGTTTTAAAAAGAAAAAGATAGTTCACTATGAGCAATTTCTCCTTTCGCCACAAAGATTCCAACTCCATTCAATGATAACCCTTTTATTTATAGAGATCTTTAATATGTTTGCCAGTATGATGTTAATGTCTGCTGTAGATTGGTCGTACGTGGGAGTGGGTTAAAAGCCTCGAAACTATGGGAACCTTTGTATGATATTGCTTTGGAAATAACACCACCTCCTAAATGTCCTTGTAGTTACCGGACACACTTGAATGATATTGGTTTAGAGAGCATTACCAACTCCTTTCATAATGTTGTAAATCTCTCGTACTTAACACCTAAGACAGATATTGGTTTGGAGATATTAAAACGTTTAACCCTTTCCCTCATATAGACGCTTTATGGCGCCTCTGCAGCAGACGGCTTTTTGAAAACATAGTGACAAAAGAAGAAATTGCACAAAACGTGCAATTTCTCCTTTTGCCACAATGTTTTTCACTTTTTGTCATAGGTTATCCATTCAGTTATGGAGATTTTCTATGTTTTGACAAAATACGTTCAAAGTCGTCTGCTGCATAATTGTCGTATGAGGGAAAGGGTTAAAGTCATATTTCTCGCGAACCTTAGTTAAGTATTGATTTGTAAAAGATAACCAACTCCATGTTTAGTTTTTTAAAACTTTTAAAGTCTCATATTTCTCGGAAACCTTGGTTAAGTATTGATTTGTAAAAGATAACCAACTCCATGTATAGTTTTTTAAAACTTTTAAAGTCTCATATTTCTCGGAAACCTTGGTTAAGTATTGATTTGTAAAAGATAACCAACTCCATGTATAGTTTTTAAAACTTTTAAAGTCTCATATTTCTCGGAAACCTTGGTTAAATATTGATTTGTAAAAGATAACCAACTCCATGTATAGTTTTTAAAACTTTTAAAGTCTCATATTTCTCGGAAACTTTGGTAAAATATTGGTTTTGAATGATAACCAACTTTTGGTATAGTATATTAAAAATCCTCGTTATTAGGTGAACCTAGATAAAATAATGGTTAACAAATAATAACTTCTTTCAAAGTGTAATTAAATCTTTAATCTTAATCAGTAAAGATCTTTGAATAATCAAATGAAATTATGATATACGGATTCGCTTGGAATGAGAACTGCAATTGTTGATCAACTCATATGACGTTTTAAGAAGAAGAAGAAGAAGAAGAAGAAGAAGAAGAAGAAGAAGAACAGAACAGAAGTTTATTCATATGACTTGAACTTTAACTTATAGTTTAAATGTATCTAATCAATAGGATGTTCCGATAACGAGTGGGGTGAGCAATGCTCAGAGACGTGTGGCGCATGTGCCAATCAAACATCATGTGACGTCCATAACGGCACATGTTTGACCGGATGTCAAATAGGATTTAAACAAACACCAAGATGCCAGGATGGTAAGTATTAATCTAAGCAAGCGTTTGCATGTTTTATATATATAAAGATGGCTCATAGCAGTGATTCTCCTAACTCTTCATTAAACATTCACCAGTCTTCTTCTGTCTCCTTTAATCGTGGTAGTATTATCTCACATTATGTACAATAAGAACCATCCGAATTTTATCGCACAACAATTTCCATTTGCATTTGTAATATTGCTTTGCAATATAAGATCGGTGATATGGTGTTAATAGAAAAATAAATTAAAACTTTTAATTTAACATCATATCAGGTTGCGTTACGGGTCTGTATGGCAAGAATTGCGAACATCGATGTGGATTTTGTGCAGATAAAGGGCCGTGTAAGGGGCTGTACGGATCGTGTCAGAACCACTGTGAGTCGGGCTATAGGTTCCCTCAATGTACAACAGGTATAAGTCGATTTGTATTATCATTATTGTTAAAATATAATATGAGCCGTTCCACGAGAAAAGGAACATTGTGGATTCTGCGTATTGTATCGAATCATATCATCCTGCGCAATCCGCGAAAGGCTAATCCGCGTCGACACATTCCGTCTCAGGGGGATAGAGGTATAGCGTAATTATTCCTGAAACAGAAAATCCACAATAGTTTGAAAAGTGTCTGCCCGGATTAGCCTGCGCGGCATGTTTATGCTGATCCGGTGCGATACTTTACGCAGAGTCCATAATGTTGGTTTTCTCATAGAATGGCTCATATGTAGGTGTATTTTAAACCATTAATTAATATTCCTATTGTATTTTATTATTATTCTCGTAAAATGATTTCAATTTGTATTTGTACTTAATTGTTTGTAAATATACTTTACGTAAATTTGCCTGAACATAATGAATTATATTGTATTTCATTGACTTGTATTGTTTTAATTAATTCTCTCCCTTAAGGATCTATTTTCTATTTCATTTAACCGAATTAGGCTGTAACTTTATTCATATCTTTATCTAAGACTAATTTAGTGACATTCGAACACAAAAACATGGTTCACACTGATGGATCTATATATAAGACTAATTAATTAGAAGACCAACATGGTACACTTTTTGACATTTTATCTAAGACTAATTTAGTAACATTAGAACGCCATCATGTTAAACACTGATGAAAGTTCATCTTAGACTAATTAAGTGACATTTGAACAACAAAATAGTTCACATTAGTGTATCATTATCTAAGACATGTTTAGTACCTCAATTATTTAGTATCATTGGATCACAACCATGGTACAAGTGGATGTACATATTGTTAGTTTGGTGACTTTAGAATAACAACATGGTATATATTGGTGGATCTGTATCATCTAAGACTTAGTTAGCATCATTGGATCACCAGCCTGGTATATATTGGCGGACCTGTATCAGCTAAGACTTATTTAGTATCATTGGAGCAAGACCATGATACATATTGATGTATTTGAGTTTACTGGTTTTAAAGGGTCATTAGAACACTTGAGGATCTTTATGTAAGACTTATTGACACACAAACATGGTACAAATATTAAACATAGTCTAGTTATTTAATAATACCAACATGGTATATGTCGATGAATCGCTGGTGTGTTTTTGATACGAATTGTTATGCTATCGTTGTTGCTGAATTGAGAAAAAGTTTGTTTGACCCTTTCCGACATGCAGACGAATTATGACACACGTATCACAGACGACTTTAGGAAAAAAACTACTGTGTTCAACTCTTTTTAATAACACTGTCGCTGATAATCCGGGGTTTGTTTTTTGGCAAAGATATTCGCAAAGTCGTCTGCTGCAGATGTATAACGTGTTGGTTAGAGTTAAAATGGTTTGTATTCTGCTAGAAGACTATTCTTTTTTCCAGTTTGTAATCCATTTACCTGGGGTATCAACTGTAACATGACGTGCGGTAAATGTCGTAATGGGGAATCCTGTGATCACGTGACAGGGGAGTGTCGGGAAGGGTGTGGTTTCAGGATACAGGAAACACCACTTTGTGATAAAGGTTACCATTGTTACATTCATCAGCCCGGTCATATTCTGAACATTTCTGAAATCTCCACATTTGAGTACAATCTTAACATAATCTTAGGAGAGGAAAAAAATAGACAAGGCGAGAGTTAGACATGGCATGTCCTTTAGTAAACCATTTCCCACCTGCAGACGCATCTGCAGCAGATGATTTTTTGAAAACATTATGACAAAGAAAAATTTCTCATAATCAGCAATTTCTCCGTTTGCCACAATGTTTTCAACTCATTCAAATAACTACACGTTCATTTACATATATGTTCTATATTTTAACAAGATTTTCTTGAAGTCGTCTGCTACAGATTTGCTGTATTTGGGAATGGATTAACTATCGCAACACTCGAATTTCGGAGGCTTTCAATGAGTCAAATTTCAGATTCAGAAAACGTTATTACACAGTACTTGTGTGTGTTAAAAACATTATTTTGTAGTTCCTATAACTTCTAATTGATAGAATATCAACCGGCGAAACCCAAGATTAGTCTGCACGGATGTGCACGCGCTGATCTTGGGACTTTGTTTTAATCCCCCCGAAAATCAATATTCCTGTGACGCTAGTCATTTAATCGCGGGCATAATATATTACAAATCGAGGGCTTGGCGTGAAACGGTTGTAACTTAAATCTGTATTTGTTTACCAATGTTAATCACCTCGCCATAATCTCTTTATAAGCGTTAAATCATTTCTCTTGGTTAACAATGGAAATGTAGGTGCCATTGCTAGTTCTGAGCAATGGCGCCTAAATTTGCATTGTTTACAAAGGGGTCAAAATTGCCCCTAAACCAGGGTTTTCAAAATAGGTTTCTAGTTACAACCGTTTCACGCCAAGCCCTCGAAATACACTTTTCTTTAGTCGACAAAAGTAGCCGGACTCTGACCCTTGTCCACAGACTGACTTTTTAATAGTACGGCATTACGTACATAAAGTGTCTTTCAACGAATTAGTGTTGTGATTAATGAAAGTCCATATTGTGGTAGACAAATATGTGTACACCATAATTTAAGACATAGTTACAAAAGGATTAGAACCAGTTACATATCGTAACAAAACTCCTTTGATTATTAATATTAATAGAACATTCTAAAAATGAGCCGTTCCACGAGAAAACCAGGCTAATCCGGTAATGATTCCTGAAACAGAAAATCCACAGACGGCGAAAATACTATGTCCGGGTTAGCTTGCGCGACATGCTTATGCTAATCCGGGTCTATACTTTACGCAGAGTCAACAATGTTGGTTTTGGAACGGCTCATTAATAAAAACGTAAGTGCCGTACCTTGTGCCTATTTGCTCCTCATTTACGTAGGTTGTGAGCCCATGTTTTACGGACCATACTGCAAACGATGTGGAAAATGTACGGGGCGATGCGACCCAAATACAGGAAGTTGTACACAGTGTCAGTCTGGTTACCAGCTTCCACTTTGCCAAAAAGGTTGGTTCCTTAGTTTGTCCACTGGCATCAGCCCTTTACCTCATGCAGACGCATTTTGAGGCATCTGCAGGAGACGGCTTTAGGAAACAGTATGATAAACAGTGACATTTCTCATTATCACATGTGTCTCCCTTTGTATAATGTTTCAACTCTATTCAATAATTATAAATTCTAAAAATTATTCTAAACCTTTACCCCAGACATCTTAAAAGTCGTCTGCTAGGTACGTTTTAAGTCGACTTTGACCAAGATTTTCCAGAGATATATTTTATTTCTTTCAGCCAAAGTTCAGTACTACTACAAATTAAAACAAAGATATATATCTTGTTTCTGAAGTAAATTATATATCAAAAGTATTCAGAAAATATGAGTTGCTTTGTGGAGAATGCAAGTAGTGACAATCAATTTAAAAAACGGCATCCTACATAGACAATCACATAGGCTTTTCACTTCGATAAGTTCGAACTTATATGGCAATGATTCCAATAACATTCCCTGAATATGCATATCTTGGGCTTCATGCAAAACGGTTGTGATGGAGTTACAACCGTTTTGCATGAAACCATCGATATGTGCGGTATGAACCGGCTTCTTCACGATTGTTTGAAGCGGCTTGTCATCGGGTTCTATCGTAGCAAACGCTCGCACCTAAAAGCCATCGCTTACATCTCGTTGTCTATGTGTACCTGCCTTTTTGTTCAGCCAGAGATGTAACACGTGGTATATATGCTATAGCACCATCTTCTTAAATAATGGGAGCTCAAAACAAACACGCACATCTATGCGTCAACTGTAGGTCAGCCTTGGCTTTTTTTTACATCATACATGTAGTATCTCAATACTTCTGTTGACGTCAATGCTGTTTTCACTCTAAGAAACTTGGTTTTGCTTCTTTAGCCGATATGGATGTGTCTGTTTCTATTATTGGTGCGATAATTTCACTAAATTTGGGAAATAACTTGGAAACATAAGTTTACATAACAAGAACAAGTTTCTAATTCACTTAAACTATCTGGATATATCATGTAAACAATAGCTTTAAACTGTAGGTTTTGTTTCATCACCAGTAAGCGTTTGATCTAAATAACCTACTTCTGGCATAGCTACTACAATTTGTTCTCTACCTACACTACCTTGTAGATCAGAAAATAACGACCTGCAATATATTTAAAGATGTTAAGTAATTTAATGATTGGCAAATAATCGGCCAAAAATGTGTTTAGACTCAACCATGTGAAAATGGGTTTAAGCCGTAATACAGGAAAGCCGACACTTAGGTATCCCTTTCCCACATAAAGACGCTTTCTGACGCCTCTACAGCAGACGAATTTTGAAACAATTGTGACAAAAGAAGAAATTACTCAAAACGAGTTATTTCTTGCCACAATGTTTTTAACTTTTTCCAGTCAATATACTTTCATTTACTGAGATTGTCCATATGTTTGCCTAGATGTTTTGAAAGTCGTCTGCTGCAGATTTGTTGTATGTGGGAACTTTCAAAAATAAAATAAAGAAAAAATAGAGCATTGATTAAAAATTGATGCCATCAGTCAAAATATTTAAGCACATAACATTTGATTGGAACAGAAACTTTAAAATCAAAGGTTCATCATTCCATTATTGTTTTACAGAATGCATGCCTGGCCAATATGGAGTGAACTGTATGTACACATGCGGACATTGTGAAGATGGCGTCGCTTGTAATCACATGACCGGTGTATGTCCGAAGGATTGTATGAAACAGTGGAAGGGGAACCTGTGCAATATAGGTAAATTGTTGAAATTAATTATGGCATTCCATCCCTGATACAGACACATCTGCAGCTGGCTACTTTGGGAAACATTGTAGAAAAAGGAGAACTTACTCTAATTACATTTCCAATTGTAGATAGGAGCCGTCCCACGAGAAAACCAATATTGTAAAAGTAAAGTATCGAACCGGATCAGCCTAAGCATGCCACGCAGGCTAACCTGGACAGACACGTTTCGCCTCCTGTGGCTGTTCTGTTTCAGTAATCATTACTCTATACATATATCCCCCTGGGACGGAATGTGTCGGCCCGGATTAGACTGCGCATGCTGATCTGGGTCGATACATTACGCAGAGTTCATAATTTTGAGCTATAGTGATCAGTGTATCCGTTGTCCGTCCGTCATGTATCGGCATTCGTCATTAATTACCTTGCAAACAATCAAGAAGCCACATTTCTCATCCAATCTTCAGAAGAGTTTATCGGAACATTCAACTTCTTCAAATGTCTGTTTATTTTGAAATTGGGCCACATTTTGTTGTTGGGGACTTGTTTGGGTTTTTTTTTGTGGGGGGGGGGGGGGGGGGGTCAAAAGTCGTCTGCAACAGAGGCGTCAGAACGCGTTTGTATGTGCAAAATAATTAAGAATTCCTCAGTATAACTTTAAGAATAACATCACTGGCAAGGGAACTATTTTCTATCAGGTACAAAAGCAGGGTCGTTATTCGGTCCACCAGGTCAGGATCACGGTACAACAGCGGTAGTCGGGCTGGTTCTCGGCGGTGTGGGCACTTTTGTGTGCATGACTGTCATGTTGGTGGGACTGTTCATCTACTGTTTGAGGAGGTAGGCAGCCATTTTCTCGTTTCTTATCATTGATTCAGTCGAGATTTGGCTTCTTTGCTTCAAATCATTTTTAAAAGCATTGTCAAGAAAGGGGAAATTTCTACGACAACTCTAATAGGACACACACGATTTTTTTTTATCTCGTGCGCACGAGATACTAAGTCGTGCGAACGAGATAAAAAAAATTCGTATGTAATTTATAAAAATGTGTGTCCCTTTAGAGCTGCCGTAAGTTTCTCATAATGACAGATATGTCTTTTTTCTACAAAGCTTTCTAATTCCTTCACAAAATAAAAATTCGAAATTTCTAGATAACAGATTGATTATTCCCAAAGCAGACGGTCTTACAAATCACGTATCAATTGCAGTATTTCATTACATTTAATTAATGCTCGTTCTGAATTGAATATTTCAAGCTTTATTCTCTGTGGTGACTGTTTTTCAATGTCACGAAAAGTTTCATCCAGACGTTTGTTATATTTTCAGCAAGAATGCTATATCCTAGGTAACATTTTGATCCTTTTACCATATTTTCTTCTTTTTTAACATGGGACAGCAATTAAGTACATTTAACAAAAACTTCACAAGTGTAACTTATTACATTTCGTGTAATTCTTCAGGAAGGTGAAGAGACAATAAGTCGGGAGTGTCAATTTGTTAAAATGTACATGTTTTTGATATATTTCTGTAGGAAGAGGAAGAGACGAGAAGAACATCTGAAATATCAAGGCTACATGGCTCGGAACCAACTAGGAGTTGACAATCAACCAGACGTTAGTGATTATGGACAGACGGCATTTTGATATCGTAGACGCTGACGTCAACATCTACATCACATTAAAGTACAGTTAAACCTGTGTTGAAAGACAAACCATGGAAAGTTAAGAATCTGGTATTTGGTCACCGGTGGTCTTTCATTGAAGGGTCATTTTCTACATTTGGGAAACTAAAAGTGCGCTCGCTATAGACGGAGAATTGCTATCCCATGGTGGTCTTTAGTACAGGTTAGACTGTATCTCATAAAATACTGACTAACTGACTAAGCACTAATAAATTGGTCATGTAACTTAAAGAGGGATCATGTGATAATTGACTTGAACAGTCGTATTTTGGTCATTTTTGTGGCGATTGGTTGACAATCGCCACAGTGCTACCAAAACAACAACAACGAAAAAAAAATTATATAGTCGTATTTGAACAATCGGTTGGATATTTCTGCAAAGGCAATTTACTCACTTCCGTTAAACCCCATATATATATATAGTTCCATCAGTGATGCAGGCACACGATTAATAATGATAATGTTAGTGCTACTTTGATACCGGATTGGTACTAATATTTGAGATTTATCGAGAAAATATCTAAATAGAGTTAAACTATTTACATATTATCTTTCTTCATGTTTGGGCAGATAATAAATATCATCGGGCGTCTTGGGTACGCTATGCAGAGTATCATGATACTCCTGTGCCTCGTTTTATTTTTACTGTAGTCAACCGTAACCTTTTGACCTTTATTCTTTGTGTTTTTCCGTAGTCTTTATATAAGACGAGATTACGAACAGTGAGGATCGTTATCCCTCTACATTGATGCATACTGATCTTGGTAGTCGTTCATCTCCGAGTCCTTTTTGGACGGACTCCAATGGTGTTTGCATTATACATACAAGAAACCTTCAGCAGCAGACTTCGAAAGCATAAGGCACAAATACGGAAACTCACTATGAACGGAATTATAATAATTTAATAATAGTGTTGAATACATGACAGTTGCAAAAGGAGTTATGGCTCATCATGAGCAATTTCGCCTTTTGTCACCACAATCTTTGTTAACTCTTTCCCACCTGCAGACGCATTTTGACGCAATAGCAGCAGACGACTTCTGTTTTCAACTTTATGTAACAAGTAAACCATCTTATATGGAGATTTTTCAGGTTTTTGTCACTTTGCTTTCAAAGTCATTTGTTGTATGTGGGAAAGGGTGGTTAAAAAAGGTGCGCTGCAGATCATACGTCAAAATGCGTCTGCAATTAGGAAAGAGTTAACTAATGAATGACTAATTAAATATGTACAAAAACCCGTTGTAAACCTTAAGAGTAAATGTATAGACGCATTTTGATGCATCTACAGCAGACGACTTTTGAAAACATCGTGACAAAAAGGAGTAATTGTTCAAAACGAGCAATTTCTCATTTTGCCACAATGTTTTCTATTTTTTTCAGTAATTGTACCAACAATATTTTTTATATTTCCATATTTTTTAGGTAGACATTTTCAAAGTCGTCTGCTGCTGATTTTCCCTATGTTGGAAAGGGTTAAAAGCATGGCATTGATGTGTCACAATGTGGGTGTGTTGTTTAGTATGTTCTAGATAAAATTAAATAAATTCATTTTTATTCACGAATCTTGTATTCTATAGTTATCCTACTATGCCTAGACAATTGAAAATCGAAGCTAACCCTGTTTTCATTTTAACTCTCATAATATACTCTAAGGAAAATTACTTCAAATTCTGACCAGCAGTGAAAGTTGGGAAGTTCAATAGTTGAATACTGCTATTGTTTACAAGTGATATGCTCCAAAATACAAGACAACGCAATTATGGGCAGAATGCCTGCAGATGATGGAGGATGATAACGAAATAAATTTAAATAGCATACACTCTTGTTTATCTTGCCACTTTAATTTCCAACATGATTGCACAAATAACAAATTCAAACTATTAATATATTGTTAAAATTAAAATGCAGAACTAAAGTTAACCCTTTCCCACATACAGACACTTTCTGAAACCTCTGCAGCAGGCGACATTTGAAACCATTGTTGCAAAAGGAGATTGCTCATAATGAGTAATTACTTTGTTTGCCACAATGTGTTCATTGTTTTCACTAATTGTGCTTGCATTTATAGAGATTTTTGAAATTTTTATCTAGATATTTGCAAAGTTATATGCTGCAGTTTTGTCACATGAGGGAAAGGGATAAAGTATGAGTTTACCCATTTACCCAACCAGATAGTTGTACAGCCATCTGCTTTGAAAACAAAGGAGAACATTTTTATAACATCTGGAAATTTAAGAAATACATTTCTGGTTATGTTGAACACATTACAGGAAAAGTAGAAATTGCTGGCTTTGTTTTTTACCAGAATGTAACTAACAGAAGTCGACTGTATCGGGAAAGTGTTGACATTGTTAAAACCTTCATCTCTCTATTCAATCCTCTACCGTGGTACTTAGTCTCAAAAGTTTTCAATGCAGACAAATAGAAATATAAAATTGGATGAATTGCTAATTTAGCCTGCTAACATCTGTCTGACAATATATCATTAACTTGGTAACTTGGTAACCTGGATGATGGTATAGTAATAAATGTGTATTTGTTAATGACGGAGAACATTTGACTAATAGAAGGAAAGAATCTGCAAGTAGTAGAGACCGTAATAAAAGAGGATATATTGTTTGAAGCATAACACTTAAGAATGGCCTACAAACACACAGAGAGTTATCACAATAGATGGCGTCTTCAGAAACAAAAATGTTAAACATTGACATATTATGTCAAAATATACAGCATTTTACTTCATTTCACATTCACATTGAAGCCTTATTTATAAACATCATGATAAAAACAGCCTTTATTCAAAATGGTCAAGTACTACATTCCTCAAATGTAAAATAAAGAGTTTTTGTTGGAAAAGTGTGGTAGGGTGAACTAAAACTGCTTATACAATATAGACTGAAGCATATACAAGTGTACATGTATACAAATATCCCTTTATAGAATAAACCCTTTCACGTATGCAAACAAATCTGCAGCAGTCAACTTTTGAAAACAAAGGGAGAAATTGCTCATTATATAACAGTTTACATTATCTATATTTTAGCCTACTAGAAGTTATCAAATGCATCTGCAACATATTTGTTGTATGTTGGATAGGAATGAATGAATGTATATTGTTTTATGGCGCATCAACAGCTAAGGTCATTTAGCGCGCAATTAAATTTAATTATTCATGATCCCTGGGTAAACAAACCAGTACTAGGCTAGAAAATGTGCCTTGCCCAAGAGCACTCCACCATGACCGTAGTGCCGCGACTGGGGATCGAACCAGGGACACCCGGTTTCGAAATCCCCGACGCTAACCACTCGAATGTTGGATAGGATTAAGTCATTTTTTGATGCCCATCTTTACTAAGCAGCAATTGTTTAAGTTACATTATTTTAACCCTTTCCCTCATATAGTCGCTTTCTGATGCCTCTGAGCAGACAGCTTTTGGAAAACATAGTGACAAAAGAAGAAATTGCTCAAAACGAGCAATTTCTCCTTTTGCTACAATGTTTTCCACTTTTAGTCATAGGTTATCCATTCAATTATAGAGATTTTCTATGTTTTGACAAAACATGTTCGAAGTCATCTGCTGCATAATTGTTGTATGAAGGAAAGGGCTAATTCGATATTGCTTACATAAACATAATTCATTATTTTACACCTTTTAGGGTGAAATGCAAGGATACAACCTACGTTCACTCAATTTGGGGACAGCAATGGAAACACACTATTTCCAGAATTGTTGTCAGAGCAAACCATTGTATAAGCAATAAAACAAGAGGGCTACGATGGCCCTAAATCATTCACCTGAGTTATGGTTAAGTAGCAAACGTGTAACTGCTAATGCTGGTGAGATATTGATAAGGAGTAAAAAGAAACTTCAAGGAGTGGACACTGTGAATTATGCAGCTTATTAGTCAGGACATTTTGTAATAAGGCATTCTAAACAAGCTGTGGGAATCCAAAAGTAACAAGTTATTACCCTAAAATAACATGGGCAGCTAGCCTTATTTTTTAACAAATCATAATCGCTTGAGCAATTTGCAGAGGATACCAAAGGTACAGTTCTACAAAAGTATCTTAAAACAAGAGCACCGCGTACGGCACAGACGCTCGACTGATAGGGAGAAAACAGAAAGAAAAAAAAAGCTGAGCTGAACAAAAAAAATTAACCGGACGACCACGCCGACGCCGACGACGCCAGGGTCATGACAATAGCTCTCTTTTTTCAAAAGTCGAGCTAATAAGACAAACCAATTCATAGCAGTAGAATTTAAAGTTTTGTCATTTAACCCATGTTCAGATGCTGTCTGGCAGCTATGTTTATCAATCTAGCAATTTGGCTTGCACAGTTTTTGTAGTGGTACACCTAATAAACATTTTAAAAACAGTATCTTGAAATAAGTCGAACACCTTCAGAGAAAAATAATTTTTAATTTTGTTGTCAATTTGTCCCTTTTCTGGTGCAGCATTGAAACAATGTTTTTTATCCAATGACTTTGGACAGAGAGTGGTCTGTTTGTAAAACCTTGAGCTTTTGGCTCAGGTGATCTAAATAACCTTTTATCAAAAGCAAAGATCAAAATGTCTGCTCCAATATATATTGTCATATTAAAAACTCCCAGTGTTGACAAATATCTTCAGCCACGTCTAGTGATTGATGCATCTGTATACAGCATGTCGATGGATTCATGCAAAACAGTTGTAACTACATCTTGTAACAAGATGTAGTTACAACTGTTTTGCATGAAGACTGTGATGTGAGTCCTTGCTGTCCATTGACGTGAAACAAGGCCCTTCATGTATCAAAACTCAACACATTTTCTTGACACCTTTGCAGCAGACAACTTTTGAAAACATTGCAGCAAATGGAGAAATGGATCATAAAGAGACATTTCTCCTCTTGCCACAATAATTATTTTCAACTTAATTCAATAATTGGTCTTCTATTTATAGAGAGTATCCATATGTTTTACGTAAGGTTTTTAAAGTAGTTTGCAGCAGATTTGTTGTATGTGTGTAGGGGTAAAATGATACCAAAAACATGGACCCCACAAGACCTCTATATTTCCCAGACATGTCTAATCTTATATACAAACACCAATTTTTTTGTTTAATTAAAGCCCACAAGAATATACCAAATTTAATAAAACACCTTTCCCTCCTAGAAACATACTTTGATACATGTGATAATTGTGATAACAATACGGTAGATGGAAAAGGAGTAAATGCTCATAATGGGCACTTGCTCATTTTTCCTTCAACATTGTCCAGTTTTTAAATTATAACTCTTGTTTTTTTATTCAAGATTTGTCTCTCTTTCTTTCTTACAATATTTTCAATTTGGAAGAAATCTACAAAACACATAAAAGCGCCAATCAATACGAAAAGGACCTTAGTACAAATCATAATGAATCTGCATCTCCAAACAGTCTGATCAGGCTTTTCTATAACTATGATCTAGACATACAAGCATCCAAGAAGCTTTAACCCTTTCCCTCATATAGACGCTTTCTGATGCCTCTGCAGCAGACGACTTTTTGAAGACATAGTGACAAAAGAAGAAATTGCTCAAAACGAGCAATTTCTCCTTTTGCCACAATGTTTTCCACCTTTAGTCATAGGTCATCCATTGAATTCAATTATAGAGATTTTCTATTTTTTGACAAAATATGTTCAAAGTCGTCTGCTGCAGAATTGTCGTATGAGGGAAAGGGTTAAGAATGGTAAATGATGTAATTTTGACTGTAGAAGTGTTCAATCTTATAATAAATGAGCCATCCAGCTAAAAACAAAAACATTGTGGGCTCTGCATAAAGTATTGACCCAGGACCAGCCTAAGTATGCAGCACAGGCTTACCCGGATAGACACTTTTCGCCTCCTGTGGATTTTCTGTTTCAGGAATCATTACTCTATACCTCTATCTCCCTGAGATGGAATGTGTCGACCCGAATTAGCCTTCATGGACTGCGCAGGTTGATCTTGGTCAATACATTACGCAGATGCCATAATGTTGTTTTTCTTGTGGAACGGCTCAAATGTCTTTCATTTTAAGGTATTCAAGGCTACATAGGTCACTTTCTGTCTAACATGACTCTTTTTTCAAGAAATAGGATAATTAACCCCTTCCCAATTGCATACGCATCTGCAGCAGATATCTTTTACAATTATCGTGAAAAAATAATTAATTGCTTATAATGAGCAATTTCTCATTTTGCCACTGTGTTCTAAACTTTATTCTGTAATTATAATGACAGTTTTAGAAATGTTTGATACTTTTGCAGAGATAATTTGAAGGTCGTCTGTTGCAGATTTGTTGTATATATGGGAAAGCGCTAATTGTGTGAGGTCACAAACAAACACGTATTTATGTAATCATTTAACATGTATATAATTTATTTTTAAGAATATGTAGTCACAAACAAAATTAAATTTACAAAATCATTTGAAAAGGTCAGTTCCTTGTTTGAACCATAATAAATTTCCTGTTTTGTTCATATCCCTCACTTGTTGTGATTTTCTGAGTTCAGAATAAGTAATATCTACGGATCTGTCCGCTAAATTTGTGCCACTCAAACTTCACCCTGGCATACTGTACTGCCCCTCTCACAAATATCATAAATCCTGAAACGACAAATCACTAATATCAGAGCTCATATTCTTAGAATTGATAGTTTTGAGATCCTTAAAAATCTATGTTGTTGGTACTCAAAAGAATCTTCGAATCATTTCACTAGAAAAGATGTTTTAGAATCGTCTAAAACTAGAAAATGCAATTTAAACAAGAGGGCCATGATGGCCCTATATCGCTCACCTGATTAAGAACTTCAATAGTTTTCAAAGTTTTATACTCTATACATATAAGGAAAACAAGCAACCCTCCCTGGTGGCCATGTTTTTCAACGGATCAGGTTTATTTGAACATCCTTGGTAGTAAGTCACCCAAGGAACATTTGTGCCAAATAATTTTTAAATCAGGCAGGTGCTGTTGGACAAGAAGATTTTTAAAGATATTACAATGCACATATTAGGAAAACAAGCCCCGCCCCTGGCGGCCAAGTTTTTCAATGGATCGGATTAATTTGAACAATCTTGGTAGAAGGTCCCCCAAGGAACATTTGTGCAAAATTATCTTTAAATCGGGCCAATACTTTTGGACAAGAAGATTTTTAAAGATTTTACAATGCACATATAAGGACAAGCTCCGCCCCCTGGCGGCCATGTTTTTCAACGGATCAGAAATATTTGAACAGTCTTTATAAAGGGTGCCCCAAGGAACATTTGTGCAAAATAATTTTCAAATCGGGCCAGTGCTTTTGGACAAGAAGATTTTTAAAGTTTTAACAATGCACATATAAGGTAAACAAGCTCCGCCCCCTGGCGGCCATGTTTTTCAACGGATTGGAAATATTTGAACAATCTTGTTAAAGGGTGCCCCAAGGAACATTTGTGCAAAACAATTTTCAAATCGGGCCAGTACTTTTGGACAAGAAGATTTTTAAAGTTTTAACAATGCACATATAAGGAAAACAAGCTCCAACCCCTGGCGGCCATGTTTTTCAACGGATCGGAAATATTTGAACAATCTTGGTAAAGGGTACCCCAAGGTACATTTGTGCTAAATAATTTTTAAATCGGGCCAGTACTTTTGGACAAGAAGATTTTTTAAGATTTGGCAATTTTCCCCTTTTCTGATGCCGCAGCAACCAAAGTTCTACGTGGAATTAAATTCTTTGAACAACTTTGAAAGAGGACCACCTAAGGACCATTCCTGTGAAGTTATTTTGAAATCTGTCAATTGGTTTAGTAGGAGAAGTCATTTGTAGGAAATTGTTAACAGACGCCGACGACGACGACGGACGGTGAGTGATCACAAAAGCTCACCTTGCACTTCGTGCTTAGTTGAGCTAAAAAAAAACAAGAGGGCCATCGGGACCTGGATCCTTTTCCTGAGAAAGTAATCACAATAGCTATCCCCAGACTTTATAAAAAAACTTAACCAAGATTGCAGCACAAGGACAGATAATGCAAAGGTGATGACAATTGCTCATTAATAATTACACAAATACAATTTCAATATTCAGTGGCAAAAAAACGAATTCCGAAAATATGTTTTCCTGAAACTTCAATGAAAATCCATTTTTATTTAGCTTGCCATATTTCCAACAAAATGCTATAAAGTAAATATACATAAATACATCAATTTTTTTTTTCTTTCTAACAGTGTTAATTTCATAGTTATGTATGAAAAAACATTCACATCATATGATCGCCATATCTTTTTCAGTGAAAATCGATATACAGTCAAACAAATTTGTCCTTACCCTTTCCCTCATATAGACGCTTTCTGACGCCTCTACAGCAGACGGCCTTTTGAAAACATAGTGACAAAAGAAGAAATTGCTCAAAACAAGCAATTTCTTCTTTTGCCACAATGTTTTCCGCTTTTAGTCATAGGTTATCCATTCAATAATGTTCAAAGTCGTCTGCTGCAGAATTGTCATATAAGGGAAAGGGTTAAGCAGCCTCCTAGGTGAGAGTCAAAAGTTGGCTGCTGAATACAAGACTAATAAAGAAGCTAATGGTGTATTGGTTTACCTTTATGTGGCTTGCTTTATTAACCCTTTCTCACATATAGACGCATTCTGACGCCTCTGTAGCAGACGACTTTTGAAAATACTGTGGCAAAAGGAGAAATCATTATGAGCAATTTCTCCTTTTTCCACAGTATTTTCAACCTTTTCCAGTAATAATACTTCAACTTACCAAGATTGTTCGCATATTTGTTCAGATGTTTTCAAAGTCGTCTGCTGCAGAATTGCTGTATGTGGAAAACGCGTTAATCACTAACACAAGTTTGACTGTATATTTTAAAAAGTCCAGGGAATAACGCATTGTGGGAACTAACTTTTGGACACCAAAATGTAATGTACAGTGTGTATGTATGCTTCGAAATGGGAAAGGGGTAACTGTAACTTACCACAGAGTATAAGTAACCACCAGACCCAGGAGTCCTGTTCTGCAAAGCCTTCGGCCCATTGATTGTGCTGTAAGTGGGAAGAAAAAACAACATTGTATTTCTACTTTGTGTCATCATTCTTTAGTAACCCTTTCCAACATATTGTCATATTTTAACCCTTTCCCTCATATAGACTTTTTCTGACGTCTTTTTGAAAACATTGTGACAAAAGAAGAAATTATTCAAAACGAGCAATTTCTCCTTTTGCCACAATGTTTTCAACTTTTAGTTATCCATTCAATTATAGAGATCTTCCATTTTTTGACAAAATATGTTCAAAGTCGTCTGCTGCAGAATTGTCGTAAGTCCTCTGCTGCAGATTTATTGTATGTTGGGAAAGGTTAAAATGGTTAAATTAGAGCAGTATGTCTCTGTGTTTGGATAGAGATTGCAAAAAGTATCCATGACACAGCCATTACACAGGGTCTGCCTACCATTGAACTCTTGATATGGGATTTCGATCCTCCAGAGTGATATTTACTGGCATGGAACAAACAAGACTGAAGACAGGGCAAAAAGTTTGTAATAAGCAGGTAAAATAACATTTCTCTTAATCAATGACTTAATGCTAAAAAATTGTAGATTACAAATACAATGTTCTCTTTCCTAGGTGGTGACATAATTTATGATGTCATTTTGTATCAATGGAGTATCTAATAATCTTAATATGATATTTCTATATTTCTACAAGTGAGATCCCTTCAACCAATTTGGTATACAAGTAACTAAACAAATGTATATATAAATGTCAATTTAACAAATCTGTGGAGTATTATTTTTGTTTATGAAGAGTTAATACAGTTATTCAAACTTTAACTTAATTTCCATGATCACAACAAAAATATATTTGGGGACATGCATGCCACAAATTTTAAACTCTATTTGAAGCTTATTCTAAGTAAGTCAAGGGTCAAAACTATACTGAAGAAAGAATAACCCCAGTTACATAACTTAACATGCCAAGAAAGTCTTAAAAAGTTTCATGTATGCAACTCAAATACTTTTGGAGATACGCTTTTAGTTACAAAATCAAGGACCATGACTCAAACTAGGTTTTGGAAAAAACAAATCCCCTGATGCACATCCCTTTACAATGACAAAACTTCCTGTTAAGTGTTATGATTGTTACTCAAATACTTGACATATGGGTGCCACAAAGTTTCTTACAGATGGAAGGACAGATAACTTTACAAAAATCCATTTGTCTCCCTATTTTATCCCTTTGGGACACAAAAGTCCAATGAATAAATTATTTTAATGTCATAGATTTTTTTTTAACTAGTAGCAGTAAGAATTATGATGACAGAAAACTACTCACCTTGAACAGAGCCACCCATTTCACAATGCTTAATCCAAGTCCTGACAGAGCCCCACATCGTCCAGCCACAGTTTGAGTAACACACAGGGAAAACAAAAATCCAATCCAGTTAAAAACAAAGGACACTGAAAAAAGAGATGATTCAAAATGTTACATTTAATACTATGTCATATATAGGGTAAAATTATTTCATGTTCATAATGTTCACTCCACAACCATAAAGAGAAATAACCCAAGCCTCTGTTGCATGCCTCTTTTATACAAGGATCAACCTCGGAACATTTTTATGAAGTTAATTCAAAACTTGGCAAATGAGTTCTGAGAAGAAGTATTTTTATAAGTTTGTTACCATTTATCTAAAGCTCTGTATTGTCTTAAGGCTTAAATATTCAGGTGAGTGATATAGGTCCCTACAGCCCTCCTGCTTCCCCCGAGGTCAGATAAGGAGGAGTATACAGCTCCTTTCCCCACAATATCTCTCTAATCATCCAACCAAACCATTGAGACTTCTCTTTTGAGTACCCACATCATAGGGTTTTAGGGTAAAACGGTGATTTGAGAAAGTAAAAAACTCCCCTTATCTAGAGCTCTCAGCTCTTCCTTCCCCCCCCCCCCCCCCCCCCCCCCCCATCTCAGCTTTCACATCCGTAATTTTCAACTTTCAGTGCTTTGATTTCAAGTACCAACAACATAAAAATGTTAAATAAAAGAGAAATTGTGGAATAATAAAAATCTTCCTAATTATCTAGGCGTTACAAACTAAGATTATAACATTTTAATAGGACATGTGACCTTCGACATTCACACTGTTTTATCATGTCTACATATGGTATGGTAGCATCTGTTGTATATGATAGGTTTTAACCCTTTTTCTTGATACAGATAAGCAAGACCTTACATCATACATGTCAGTGGAGCGAAACGAAATTTACACTATGCACTAGTTCCAAATTGTTCTTAACCCTTTCCCTCATATAGATGCTTTCTGACACCTCTGCAGCAGAAGGCTTTTTGAAAACATAGTGACAAAAGAAGAAATTGCTCAAAACGAGCAATTTCTCCTTTTGCCAAAATGTTTTCCACTTTTAGTCATAGGTTATCCATTTAATTAAAGAGACTTTCTATTTTTTGACAAAATATGTTTAAAGTCGTCTGCTGCAGAATTTTCGTATGAGGGAAAGGGTTAATATTAATGGAATACCAGCATATAAATTATGTTTGCTTGTGTTTTATGCCGATTTCAAACTTTTTCAATTCCGGATTACCAGTTCTACTGGTCCATTAACCCTTTCTAAGACGCTTTCTAACGCCTCTGCAGCAGACGGCTTTTTGAAAACATAGTGACAAAAGAAGAAATTGCTCAAAACAAGCAATTTCTCCTTTTGCCACAATGTTTTCCACTTTTAGTTATAGGTTATCCATTCAGTTATAGAGATTTTCTATTTTTTGACAACAAATGTTCCAAGTCGTCTGCTGCAGAATTGTCGTATGTGGGAAAGGGTTAAGTCCACCATGTCACTCATAATTCTAAGGGTCAAGAATGGAACACCGTTACTTACATTTATAATATATATGAGCCGTTCCACACGAAAACCAACATTATGGACTCTCTGTAATGTATCGACCCAGATCAGCCTGCGCAGGCTAATCTTGGCCGACACATTCCGTCTCAGGGGGATAGAGGTATAGAGTAATGATTCCTGAAACAGAAAATCCACAGGAGGCGAAAAGTGTCTGTCCAGCTTAGCCTGCGTGGCATGCTTAGGCTGATCTGGTCGACACTTATGCACAGCTCATAATGTTTGTTTTCTCATGGATAATCAGGATTGGCTCATATATTATCATAGCATATAACTTACTTATAAAGGTACACAAGAACATGCTGTCAGTGCCTATAGCAAGTTCAGTGAAACGGCCGTGTTCTTCGTCCCGCTGTCTATCCACCTCTTCTTGTCTGGACGCCTCTTCTGCCTTGCATCTCTGGGCCTCGTCGTATGACGGTAGAGTTGTAGCTTCCACGTAGGAAGGAAGTTTGGTACCAAAACATTCTTCTGTGGACAGAAACATATACAACATACATGTATTATACTGATTTTGCTTAATAAATTTAACTGAAAATCTTCACAAAAATGTTAACGGTGAGAGAGGAAAACCGAAAAGCAACTCCTAACGACAATATATTTCCATTTTATTCTAGGTAGGTTTTTTTGTAAATTACAAATTCTAAGATAAAGGAGAAATTCCTTCTTAAATTACTGGCCAATATGATCGGAAAAAATATTTTAGATGTTTTTCTTTGGGTTTAAATGGATAACCCCCCCCCCCCCCCCACCATGGCACCTGGCAGCCATGGCTTGTTTTGTTGTTTTGACAAATCAACATGGCTTGAACGAATCAACACTAATAACATTTATATAAATAATATGAAAACTGGGCTAACTAGAACTATCACTGAAGATGATAAATACCCCCATAACAGCACCTTGACCTACACCATTACTTAATAAGTAAAAGGGCAATAATTCTGTAAAATAACATTCAATATAGCTTTCGGCCAACCGACCGACAGACAGACCGACACTCCTATATACCCCCTCTTCTTCGAAGGGGGTATAATAATTTTTGAGAAAAAGATCTTCAGGCATAAAGGATTAATTGTTTTATCAAACCTAATCTTGACGAGTCTTGGATCAAATTTTACCAGTACTTATGACGTGTCATTATAATTCAACTTCTGTTATTCTCTACACAGAATTTTCGCCTTTGCAATTGTTAACCATTTTAATAACAGAATTCTATCTTATCTGTCTTTTTAAGTCAAACTTAAACTATCACTTGACTTAAAAGACATCAAAACATGTATCTATATATTTAATTTGTGATTAAAAATTTGTATCAATTTGAAAGAGACAAACAAATTGCAAGTTGCAAAACATATATGGCTTCCAATGGCAAATTATTTGGGTCTCATTTTCAAAAAGTGGCGAAAAACTTATCAAATTTGGCGAAAACCATGGTGAAAAGATTTTTTAACCCAGCGCAATCTCAAACAATATTGTACAGTGGCATTTTAGACATATTTAGAGGAGAAGATTTTTAAAGTTTTGGCATTTACCCCCTGTTTTGATACCAAACAACCACAGTTATACGATAGAATTTAAATCTGTTACAAATTTGAAAGAGTACAACCAAAGGAAGATTCCTTTACAGTTAGGTCGAAATTGCTCCAGTGGTTTAGGAGATGTTTTAAGCTGAACGTCTTTTTGACCCTCTTTCTGATTTCGTCTGACTGCTATGTTTTTCAACTAATTGATATGGCTTGAACATTCCTACTTAATTATTTTGAATCAAACAAGCACTTTCAGAAGAATGAAATTTTAAAGCAGTGTCAATTTTCCCGTTTTTAGATTCCACTTTGCCAATGTTTTTAAACCATATGACTTGAACAAATGTTGCAGAGGTTCACCCAAGTAGCATTTCTACTCAATTATCTTTGAATCAAACAGAAAGATTGTTAAAGTTTAAACTTTAAGCATTTTCCTCTATTTCTGATGCTGCAGCAACCAACTCTCTATATAGAATTTAAAGCATTAAACACATTTTAAGAGGACCTTCAAAGGAAAATTCCTGTGAAGTTTAGTTGAAATTGGTCCATTACTTTATTAGACCCCATTTTCAGCTTAAAGTTTATGATAGACGACAGACCGAAGAATTGACAGACAGAGAGTGATCCAGACAAGAGTAAAATATTAACTTACGTTTGAACGTAAGAAAAGGTATAACTTACACTTTACCCTTTCCCACATGCGACAAATATGCACCAGACAACTTTGAAAACACCCAGACAGAAATATGAAAAATATCTGTAAATGTAAGTAAAATTGTTGAATAGATTTGAAAATATTGTGGCAAAAGGAGAAATTGAGCAATAAAGGTCTGAAGACCCTTGTATCAAAGTTCAAAATTAATGTCAGTCCATTCATTTATGATATAAAATCGCTTCTGGAACAAGAGGTCCAGATAAACTTATTATCCAACCAAACCCTTTGCTGTGGATACTCAAAAGAATATTCTCACCGAGATAAATTCTTTCGAGTATATCCACAACATAGGGTTAGAGGGTGAAGTAAGGAATTTGAAGAACTTGCAAAGTACCCCTTATCCCTTTCCCTCATATAGACGTTTTATGACGCCTCTACAGCAGACAGCTTTTTGAAAACATAGTGACAAAAGAAGAAATTGCACAAAACGTGCAATTTCTCCTTTTGACACAATGTTTTGAATTTCCACTTTTTGTCATAGGTTATCCATTCAATAATAGAGATTTTCTATGTTTTGACAAGATATGTTCAAAGTCATCTGCTGCAGAATTGTTGTATGAGGGAAAGGGTTATCTGAGCAGTGGAACCATCAGAATCAACCCTACCTGTAGTTTGAGCGTTTCCATCAGACTCATACTCCGGTGGAGGTACAACCATAGTCAGGACAACTGGCTCTGCTGGAACATTCTCCTCCTCTGTAGACAACTGAAATGATTGACAAACAGAAAATAATGCAGGCCCGAATCTAGGCATCCCAAGGGTCAGATATTCTGACCCATTACTAATGGTAAAAGTCTTTAAAGTTTAAAATCAGACAGTATTCCCAATTTTGTCATTTTAACTGGGGTTTTTATTCCCAAATAAAAGGCAAAATTCTTCTTCCCGAAATGTCCAGAAAAGGGCCTTTTATCTTACACAAATTGAGGCACAGTCTGAATTGTAAGTAATAGGACAGATTTAATATAACACTTTCCAACATACAGGTGCTTTTTTACATATCTGTACTGTAGCAGACAAAACATTGTAACAAAAGAAGAATTTGCTCATGATGAGCAACTTCTCGTTTTGCTACAATGTTTTCAATTCTACAGTACTCAATAATAAGACTTTCATTTAGAGATTTGTTTAACATTTGAACAAAAATGCATTCAATTTCAAAGTCGTCTGCTGCAGATTGGTTGTATTTGGGAAAGGGTCAATTGCAGAGAAATATGAATTTTATATTTTAAAGGTGCTGAACTCCAGATTCACAATTTTGAAATGATGATACTTCTGCAAATACAGAAAGTATAAATTGGGAGTATAGTTATTGAAATAAGTTGAAAATGTTGTGGCATTATAATATAAGCAATTTCTCCTTTTGCCACAATGTTTTCAAAAGTCATATGCTGCAGAGGCGTCAAAAAACGTCCGTATGTGGGAAAGGGTTAAGACTCAACAGACCATATTTTAGACTAGAGGTTGTTGAAAATATGTCAGATTGTTTATCTTCATAATATCTACTCTAGCTCTAGGCCAGGTTAAGATATGAATAATAATATTGGGTCAAAAACTAGGTCACAATGTGAAATTGGAGAAAAAGCTTTGGACATTCTAGAGCCTGCATTTTTGACTCCTCTAGTGATGAAACTTTGTCAGAATATTTATCTTGATAATATCTTCCCTAGGCCAAGTTCAAATATGGATGATATTGGGTCAAAAACTAGGTCACAAAGTTAATTTTGAAACAAATCTTGTGGACATTCTGGAGCCCGCATTTTTGACTCAAGAGTGGTGAAACTTAACTATAATGTTTGCGCTGACTTCATAGTATAGGCTAGGTTACAATATGGGTCATGCCTAGTCAAAAATAATGTTAACTAAACCAATTTTAAAGACAAGACGGCCATGACGGCCCTGGTCTGCTCACATGAAATATTTATACCCATCATTGGTTGTGTTAAAGAATGAATGAGTTGGTTTCATTGCACTGCAACTGAAAGAGGTCAATAAGTGTCTTAACCCTTTCCCTAATATAGACGCTTTGTGACGCCTCTGCAGCAGACACCTTTTTGAAAACATAGTGACAAAAGAAGAAATAGCTCAAAACAAGCAATTTCTCCATTTGCCACAATGTTTTCCACTTTTAGTCATAGGTTATCCATTCAATTAAAGAGATTTTCCATTTTTTGACAAAATATGTTTAAAGTCGTCTGCTGCAAAATTGTCAGATTTTCCAAGTTTCTCCCTATACAACTGGACCTGTGTATAAGGACCATTAAAGGCAACAATGGAAAGACAACAATCTGGTCTTTGTTCACAGGTGGTGTTTATTTACAGGGTCATTAAGGCAGAATATGTGTTACACTATTTGGGAAACTAAAAGTAATATTATGGTCTCTGTTACTTTGTAGACAGGGAATTGCTATTCCAAGATGGCCTTTAACACATGTTTGACTGTATATCTTTATTGAATGAGTCCTATGAGGGCTACAGTGTCATTTGGTACCCTTGTGTCATCTCAATACATCAGACTCAGAGGTCCAGATAAAGAGGGATTCACATATCTTTTCCCCACAATATCCCTCTTATAAATTATCCAACCAAACCCTAGGCTGGCTATGATGTAGTCCAAATATTTTAGACTTTCGGTTTCTCGTTTTATCATCTGTCATTTTTTGGTCAACCTAAGTCTAAACATTCTGTTTAAAAATCCCATAGCATTTATCAGACCGACTCGATCAACGTTGTTATGCCGTTTAAATCCTTGACAGTTATCGTAACGATAAAGTAACCCATATATATAATTATTATTATATTAATACGAGACTAAATTGTATAAAGCTTACCTATTTACCACTTTTCTCCACAAAATTCAATTCCTAACGGCGAACAATTTTAAATCTTCAACCAATTTATTAACGGTTAAATAAATTAAACGAAATCGGTAAAAAAAAAGAAACGAAATATTGCCGAAGATTTTCAACATTATTCGCCTCTACGCCTTCTACCTTTTGAAATGATTTCGTTAAATATCCATTTCTGTGTACTTTAACCATACTACCCCAAACACCGTATTCGGTTATCCTCTGTTCGAATCCACGAACTGTGACCCCATTTTGAATAGTGATAGGTCAGGCCTCTAAGAGGTGGATTAAAAATGGATTAAAACACATAAAAACGTGAGTAAGAACCTTTATGTTTACTTTTTACGATAGATAAATGGTTAAATGTTGTCCCATATGTGTATTTTGCTGTGACAAACATTACGTACGCCAGATTCGAGCCTGGAAGCGTCTCCAAATTTCCGACCAATTTCATGGTCGGAAATATGCGACGCGTTTTTCACACGTTTGGGAAAGACCTAGCGTATGCAGGATAATAAGAAAATGAAAAATGAGCATATGCGATGTCTTTTTTTGAAGGACTAGCTATGATGTGGGTATTAATAATAATAGTCTTGTTTTGACTCATTCAGTCATTCATTGTTAAGATAGTGTTAAGGGATTTAGAACGTGCAAAATACCTTATTGAGGGCTCTGATATATACGTGCTGAATAACCAAGAAGTCTTTGTCTTGAACTTGTTACCCTTGGATCCTGAGGAAGTTTGTTTATGAATGACCAAACAGCCGACCGTTACTAAACACTATTTTATTCTTTTTTGAAACAAGGCTGAACCATCATATTCCCCCTAATCTACTAGAAATTTCAGGAGGCACAGAAATATTATCCAGTCAGAACTAACTGCCTCGGCATTACTTTACCATGACTGCATTAGTCAACAATGATGATTGCAATGTCCCTGCTACATAGTACATTATACTGAAATAGGTCGAGAAACAGAATAAAGTATTGTTTATAGAACAGACATCATAATAAAGATGTTTGTTTACACGAAACAGGTAGCGCATATAAGAATAACAACACAACGGTTACAAGATAAGTTTTTCTAGGGCATGAATTTCCTGTTTTTCACACTTGGGTGTCGTCTCGTCCAAACTAATTTCCCTGTTTTTGTTTGGTTGCCATACATAGACTGTAAACAAATCTTGTAACTGTGCACCATTCAGGCCAAAATGAAGTTTAAATCAGTACTTACCACTTCATAACGCACGTTACGATCCATCCTGGTAGGATGGGAGTTACTAGGTAATTTTTTGGAACAATTTCTTTCACGTCAATTGTTATCACGTAAAGATGGCGAACTGTGTCAAAAATCAATTGCAGGGGAGGTTACTCTAAGTTGATGATAAGACCATAACTTTGTTCTCAGTTGTTTCCCTTTACCTATATTTTGTGTGTGTGTGTGTGTGTGTGTCTCTCTCTCTTTATCTCTCGCAAATAATATCGGATCACACATGTGTTTATATGTCTCTGTTGTGGTAGAGCTAAAAAATAGCTTACACCAAATAAAGACAATGTAACATTTAACTTAAAGCAGTTTAGGAGAGTGTGATGATCTGAAGCTTATAGTATGTGAGTAATGGTTATTTAGGAATATATAAAACTGTTGGGCACTATCAACGATAAATAACATTTTTTAAGAAATATGCAACCTGTAATTTTCGAACTATTTTGTCGCAAATTTTACATACCATAACAGATTTAATACATACTCATATCGTAATATTAAGGGTTTTGTGATAAAATTGCATAATTTAAAATTAATTTTACAATAGTTGATCTCTTATTGTACTTTAATAGTTCAACAAACTTATACACGCTTGGTCATTTATAAAAAATAAGTTTTATATACGTGTTAACTGTTTCTAATTTCTCTGTAAGCTTCACATTGTATAACAAAAGGAAATTCATCTTCTATAACATCAGCGCTGCAACACGGACATTTTCTTTCTGGTCTAGGTACTATATTACTTCCATGTCTACCAGTTTCTATTTTAAGGCTATGCGAGGAAAGACGAAGTCTCTAGTCAAGTTTACTTTTATATTTCTTGGTATTACTTCGTATTTAATCACATTGTTAAGGAGTACATGCTTCGCCTTGGGTGCTTTGCCGATTAGATATTGGTTATTTAAATCAAAAGACCCTGTGTAATTAAAAACCAAACCGAGATAAGTAAAGTTATCCATAATCTCAATTTTCTGTTCATTAAAATAAAAGTGTTCACATGCTCGAATTTTGCCCCCTTTTTCTGAATATAACAAACTTAGTCTTTTCAATGTTAACCTCGAGTCCCCATATAGAGCTATACCCGTTTAAACGAATTAAACTGGACTGTGCGTTAAAGTATTGTTTGTTTGTTGTTGTCGTTGTTGCTGTTGGGTTTTTTACCCTGGGTGAGGGCTCTGAAGATGACGCCCAGGACTATATATTTTTATTGTGCTTCTTGCTGGATTAAACAGATACTGTTTTCTTTTGCACGTTCCATAAACTATTCAATAGGTTTTCGTGAGGCTAAGTGCATTTTCATGTTTTGCATTAAACTTCATTTGGCCGATTAACATGCCTAAGATAGATTTTCCAGAATATGTTTTCCTGTCATTGCTAGTTTTGATTCCTTGGTATAGTTCTGTACCGTCAGCGAAAATAACACTTTGCTTTTTACATTTCAAGGATAAGACTATCCTCTCTTACATTACAAACAGATATGATGAATACTTAAACGTGAAGTTGAGATATTCTGACAGGTCGTATAATAAATAGCAAGAGAAGTACTGGGTATATAACACTTCTCAATGGTACACTGATTGTTACTTTCCTGCGACAGGATTTGAATAAATTCTTAATAACTATTTGGTGTCTGTAGCCTCTAGTAAGCTTTGTATATTTGACTCCTATTCCCACATAACAAACTTTTGCCTATGAGACCTTGTCAAACGCTGCATTGAACTCTAGATATATCACGTCAATTTTACTTGTATCATCTATTGCTTTTGTCCACTCATCAATGCATTCTTACTATTGGGTAAAACAAGCTCTGCCTCATCCTAATCCATATTGATAAAGTGATATAATATAGGCATTTTCCAGACACTAGTGTTCCCCCAGATGTGTGAATTTCTTTAACATGTAATGTTTTGTGGTGTGTCCGTACATAAGTACGTACACCACTTTGAGTAACTAATGAATCACTAATGTGATATGGAATATAATCAATAACAACACAGATGTGGATCCGGCCGACACATTCCGTCTAAGGGGGGATAGATAGAGTAGTGATTCCTGAAACAGAAAATCCACGGGAAGCGAAAAGTGTATATCCGGGTACGCCTGTGTGGCATGCTTAGGCTGATCCGGGTCGATACTTTAAGCAGAGTCCACAATGTTGATTTTCTCACGAGACGGCCTACACATTGATTAATGCCAAGCTACGCCCCTGATAGTAAAGCGGTGATACTGGAAAACCATCCTTAGCGTAATTACGACAGGTGTTGTGTTTTGGGATGCGCAGGGTTATCTGGATCTACACTTTTCGTAATGTTTGTTTTCGTAGGGAATGGAGAATATATTGCAGAATTGAAAAAAGACGACTGAAGGAGAAATTGCTAATTGTGAGCAATTGCTCATTTTGCCTCAATATTTTCAAAAGTCGCCTGCAAACTGCACTCAATTGGTAACGTTGCGCAATTTACTCGACTCGAACGACCCCCACTGTTTGACGGGTAACACGAGTAATCCGCGGTAAGAAATGATATAAACTAGTTTTGTTGCAAAATTGTGCTTTGTTATTGGATATGTATATTTCTTAAATATAAATATCTAAACTGATAACTTTGATTCATTTTTATTTATTTATAAGTTGTTATTAATTTTAGTCAATGTTAAAGTCTTTCCGATTTTCGTCAGTTACTCGGTCTCAGTTAGGCGTTCGTGAATGGTTACTTGTGTCGTGTACTGCGCATGTCCAGATTTTCTACTCGAGTTACTCGATTGCAAAAGCCGAAAACGCTCTAAATGATCCGATTTCAGAAAATGAATGGTCTAGGGGAAATAACTCGTGATTCAGATATATTTCGTTTTTTGTAGTTGTTTCCCTTAGACCTTAAAATTGATCCCCTAAACCGTTGAAGAATAGTCTACCTAAGACGGTCGTTTTTGTATTCCAATGATTTAATGGATATAATAACTCGTACTTCTGATACATTTCATTTTCTAACGCTGTTTCCCTAAGACCATAATTTTTTTTTTCCCTTAGACCATTGCGGGATAGGTTAGCTAAGACGCTTGTTTTATGTAAAGCAATTATATGATGTAATGGTCTAGGGGAAATAACTCGTGCTTCTAATATATATTTCTTTTTCGAAAGTTTTTCCCTTAGACCATGAAACAAATAACATTTTTCAAACAATTTCTCCCTTAGACAGAGCAGCATGGTCTAGGGGAAATAACTCGTGCTGAATATATATTAAGTTTTCTGTAGTTGTTTCCCTTAGACCATATCATTGATTCTATTTGTCTCCCTTAGACCATTGCAGAATAGCTTACCTAAGACGGTCGATTTTGTATTCCAATGATTTTATGGTCTATGGGAAATAACTCGTGCTTCTGATATATTTCAGTTGTTTCTCTTAGACCATAAAATTTATTCCTTTTTTCAAAAGTTGTCTCCCTTAGACCAAGCTAGGACGCTTTTTTCTGGTCTTTGTATGTTATGTAAAGCGCTTATATGATGTAATGGTCCTAGGGGATATAAGTCGTGCTTCTGATATAGTTCATTTCCGTATGTTGCTTCCCTTTGACCATAAAATAAATTACCTTTCCCTTAGACGATTGCCGGATAGCTTAGCGTCTTTGGCAGAGAGATTATAACTATAACGTTCTAAGTTAAAAAGGGTATTGCTTAATACAAGACAGAATTATGGAACACAGAAATCTAAATTCATTATCCTAAAAGTGTGTTTTTCAAGCTGAACTTCATAGTGGTATCAAAGATGGGACAAAGAATGAAAATGTATTTTTTTTTTCTTAAAGGCATAAAACAGACAAACGTTTGCTTAGATATAAATTGGAGCTTAGCAAATTAGTCATCTTATGACCGTAAAACATGCATGGACTTTCAATACAATATTCTCAGAAGAAAAAGTTTAGTCACTGCGTATATGTTGCGACCCAAATTTTAAAACCAAAAGCATAAAATTAAAACCTAATTACCTACCGTATAGTTCATTTATTATCAAGTGTTTATCAAACAGTTTTGACAAATAGCGATATTTTAACTCCATGTTTAAAAAAGGGGTAAACAAATAATTCTGTCTAGGCCAATATTTCATGTGTCCATCCCGTGTGTCAATTACAGCTCAACACCGGCGTCTCATATCATCTAGTGTTAATTTATTGTTTGGTGTCAAAATAAAAAGTGATATCACGGTGTTTCCTTGGTAAGGTACGAGTACTCCTGGTCCGTTTATTCCGCATCAGCCAGTCAGTCGTAATGATAATCCCGCAACCCTGAGCGCCAAGGAGGGTAGCCATTACTACCATTTGATCGACCCCGCGACCTCCGCACACGAGGCGGACGCTCTACCACTACATCACGAGGCAGTCCGGCGTCTCATGCTGTTTATGAGTATTTTAATCACGTGAAGTTGTAGTCTTTTCTATTCCTCGAGCGGCCCGCCCAAGATCCATTCCATTATTGACGTCACATCTGATATGTGCTTACCGTCCTAGATAATCCCAGACATACGCAATGGGAGCAAAATCATGTTATTCCGCTGGCCAATCAATTTAATCAATGTTGCTTACCTCCAGAAGGTTCTCTGTATTACGGGCAGTGTGACAGCGCGTTATATTGCTGGATAACGTCAGTATGGCGGTTGGCTATATAGGGAACGATGACGGGAATAATAATCAGTACATATTAATAACAATCATATTTTGGTTTCCACGTAGTTTTAAGTTCTGCCTTCCCGTTGTGTGAAATACCGCTCCCCACTAAAACATTTCCACCAACGTAGCGATCACGTTGGGTGATAATAACAGGGTGAAGTCTTTCATATTTCCGTCTCCATACTCGCATCCTGCATTCTGCTCCATGAAGATTAATTGTGTACTCATCTATAAAATCGGTCCTACCTGCCTATCCATTCACCATGTCGACCCAAATTAAGACGTGGTGCACGGAGATGTAGGCCTCCGTTCAATGAGATAGCAACGTAAGGGCGATAAGCTCGAAGTCTTGCAGCATTCAGCCGATTACAGGCCGTGACAAATCGATATCCTGGTAATCTGAGTTACATGCTTCCGGGCAACCATGATGCGAATTTACGTCTGAAAGAGGTCACAATTAATTTAGGGATTTTCCAGTGGCGTCACGAGGTTATACTGATCACGCTTGTCGGAATCGTACTTTTAGTCGAGACATTGTCAGTGTATGTACGCCAAAACAACGTGCGATGTCAGCTACACGTACGTCATCTTCAAACAATCCTTAACCAATATTTTTAAAATCTATCGATGATCCTGGACGACGACCCATTAATGCTATCGATGTGATATGTCAAGTATATGTGATAAAAAAAAAATGATCGAAAAATCCTTGTCCTAATGTATTCCGTGATCTGTATTTAGCCCATTGCTGGCAGCACATTGAGTGCTTTGATTATTTTGTAGAAAACGGTATTTTTGGAAGCGACAGTATACCACGTGACCACATTAGTTTTTTCTACCTACCCTATTCCCACATACAACAAATTTAGGACGACTTGGAAAATATCTGGACAAAAATATGAAAATCTCTATAGATGAAAGTAGAATTATTGAAAAGATGAAAACATTGTTGCAACAGGAGAACTTCTTCTTTAGCGACAATGTTTCAAAAGTCGTCTGCTGCATATGCTTTAAACTGCGACTGCAGGTGGGAAATGGTGAGTTAGTAATTTGGAAATGTCATCTGGCATAGAAAATTCCATGTTACTTATGACATAGTTCCAACAATCCAACAACTACAATAATTATCTACCTTGTCGACCATTTTTATAGGAAATTTACAATATGTTCAATAGAGAAATATCAAATATAATTAAATAAAACAATTGCATGTGCAAAAATAATTAAATCAAGAAGTCGATATAATCAGATCATACAAAGTCATCAACGACATATGGTTGTCAAACTCAAATTCCTTGGTCTTTATCTCGGTTTTTTAAAAAAATATTTTCTATTAATGCTCATCATATTTGCCTTTCAAAATGGCAGACAAGGGAGATAATTATACTAGTTTCGGGAACTTTAAATACGTAATAAAACCTGCAAACAGTGATTTATATTAGTAACATTTGTCCAGACATCACGGGCTTGGTATTTTCTCTACTCCTGTGCTGATTTCATCCGTTGTAAACAAATAGGAAAAGAAACACGTTTTATATAGAGTATGCCTATAGCTTTTTAAAATGGAAGCTTTTAAAACGACATATTAATTAACGTCAATGGTTAAATCTTCCCCGCGAGCAACGAATCTGCAGCAGACGATTTTGATAACAGCTAGGCAAAACTATGGCTTATCTGTGTTGTACACTTGTACACTTTTAGACAAAAATAGAACACAGTCACATTAAGGGTAAACGAGAGAGCATGATGAGCATTTTTTTCTCCCCCCTTATGATTTAAAATACGTATGCATGTGGTTAGTATTATTCATGTCTTATTTTATTTTCAGAATGACTGCTTTTCATTCTCTGGTCTCATACAGAAGACATGGTGGTATCTGGTTCTACTTGGAATAATGGCGAGTGTGGCTTACTTTATAAACATTGGGATAGGAACTTATTTCTCTTTCAATGTTCTCAACCAAACAATAATAACATAACAGAAGAGGAAACGTGAATTCATGAAAGAAACCCAAAACGTTAAAGACATTTACCAATTAGCAAACCATTCAATAGACAAAATATATACTACAACCATTATTGACGATGCAATGTAATTCAATAAACAACCAGATCACACAGCATCAAATACGATTGTTCAACATTTTTTAAAAAGCGACATTTCCTGATAACTTCTTATCCCTGTAGGACGGGTAAATTGTTTTTTAAGTTCCCAACTCTTATAGCCACGGCAGAACTAACAGCTGTACGTAAACATGACCCCATAGCGCGACTAGATAACATAGTTAACATAACAGGTGTGCCAAAGATGCGCCAATGGTCTACCTTCTAGTGCCCGTAAACAAGGAAACCACATATATGAGCTTGCTTATGTTAAACACGCAATAAAATATATGTAAACTCATTTACGAACAAACATTACTTGTGGCCAGTGATAACCTTTCACAATGTAACACGAACATTAAATGAGATCACGTAATATATCACCGTTTAAAGACGCTGAAAAAGAGCTCTACTTGCTGACACAATGTGATCACAGCATAATAACCACTGGAACATTTGGCTTGATGGGAGCCTGACTAAATGAGACAGGAGATGTCATTTACGATAAGTTGTTTCCAGTACCTAACTCTACATTGGCCAAAAGTCACATGCCTGCCAACTACTACTCCCGTCATTGGATAGGACTGTAGCACATAGTACACACAGTGTAATATCTCAGGATTAACATGAATAAACATACAATAAATCAGCAGCAGACGTCTTTGAAAACATTTATAGGGCAAAAACACTGAAAATCTCTTTTAAATTTCTGTGGAAAAAATGAAAAAAGAATAGTTACACTTTTTTCAAACATCCTCTGCTGTAGAGGCGTCAGTAAGCGTCTTTATGTGTGAATGGTTAAGAGCAGTTGATTGATTTGACTTCAGTACCTAAACGGTATTCCAGTTACACTATGCTGGCCATTTCACCTAGTGTTTCCCTGGCTTTCTCGCACCAGTACTCAACACTGCTCATAATGAGCATTTCCCCTTTTGCCACAATGTTTTCAACCCTGTTGAATAATTATTTGTTGCATGTGGGAAGGGATTAATGAAAAGGGAGTTGTAAATTACTATAAACTGTTTCCAGTACCAAACTCTTTATTTGCCAAAAATCACAAACATCCCGACAACATACCTAGCTATTGGATAGCAATGCAGGACATATTACATATAAGTTGTGCAGAGGAGCATGTTGCTTGTGCTCTTCACTGATCGCAACTTTCAGAAGAGATTTTTTCCTAGAGCACGGATCTTGTGTAGTGTTTTACGCCGTTTTCAGCAATTTTCCACGACGTTTCAAGGGTGAGTTACCAGTACTCTGTGTCCATTTAACCTGACACTAGCGAGTCAGTCGCGAGGCTACCCCCTAACCCACGAATGCCTATGAGGGAAAACCATTATTACCATTTTAAAAAACTTTGGTATAACCGGATCGGTAATCGGTCCCGATCTACACTTTAACAACCGAGACGGTAAGGTTATTGGGTATAATTTACATTCAATACGTCTAGATACTTTATCTAAATCACAGAAATAACATTTTTAGACGAATATTTCTTTCGTCAATTCGTCAACAAAATTGACGAGTTGACGAACTGACGAACTTGACAAAGCTCTTCAGATGACTTATAGCCATGCAATTTGAAATAGGGTCTAATTTGCATTCAATACATCCAGATACATTATCTAAAAGACAGAAATAAAGTTTTTAGAAAAATATATTTTTCGTCAATTTTGTCAACTAAATTGACGAGTTGACGAACTTGACGAAGCTCTTCTAGTTTTGTTGAATCGTATTAAATGCTCATGTCAACATAACTTCACGCACCTAAAACATGTGTCACAGTTCTTCACTCGTCTATTCGTCACTCGTCAACCTAACTTCACGGAACTTGCAGAAAACACGTTCGGCAATCAAGTCTATTGTTAAGAACATATCGACCTTTTTGATTGGCTAAAATACTGTATCTTATTTGCAGGTCTGAACTATGAATAATGGCGGCGCCTTTTGGTAAAAGGCTGCGGTCAATTACTTTTCACAATAAACAAGCGAATGATACGTTGATTATAACAAAATATCTTTTAACATTCAAATCGAGTTTTAACAACACTTCATTCAAATATTATTTAAATACAAAATTAAAAATGAACAACGTAATTAATGAAAAAAGACAGCAATATTATAAACAAATATACATTATTAAATAACTTATCACTCGAGTTATAATAATATAGATCGTGAAGATTGGCGGTGTCGTTTCTGTTGCAAATATTCCCCTTACAGGAATTACGACAGATCACGTGGTACGTGTCCTTTGTGCAACCATTCTCGTATCCCACTTCCCCGCATGACCGGCTGAATTCTACCACTTCCTTAGTTACTGCAAATAAAATGTATACACAATTTAAAGGCCGAGTCAAGTCAAGTCAAGCAAAATTGACCAGTGCATGGGTTAAAGGTAAATTGATTGGTTTGATTAGTTGGTTGGTGTTTTACACCGCCTTCAACATGTTTTCAGTTATACCACTATTCAAACGAGGCGGTCGGTAAGGAGTAAAAGTTGTCATTCTGAGTATTGAAGGTTAAGACAATTTGTTCCACCAGCCCAGTCTTATCAGAACCTACACAAGTTGACAGAATCCCCTGATAAGCTTGTGTAAGTACAATTGTAATATGTAAACAATGTAGACATTGCTCAGACTGTGTGGATGAACAGATATCATATAGATCTATTTTGTTCACAAAAGCCACCTTGAACCTTTAACCATGCACGGACTCAAATTGTGCTACGTTTCACGTGCACATTTTGAAGATTCATGAGACCCTGTGAGAACGACCAGGCTCATCATTCCTTACCTGTTCGCCTCCATCTAGAAGGACTACAGAAAATGTTAATTCGTACGACATATTCGTATGTCCTTTAAGGGTATACCAAACACAGGGATGCTTTATTGTTTAATTATTTTTTTCCTTTGTCAACAATGCTTTCGTCTCTATCATAAATGATTGTACTTTATTAAAGGATAGTTTCCAGGATTTTTGCCTGGAATTTGTCAAAATCGCTTTCGACAACTTATCTGGGAAGGGCCATATAAAATGTTAATTCTTACGACATATTGGTATGTCCCTTTATGGCATACCAAAACACATGGATGCTTTATTGTTTAATTTTATTTTTTTCCTTTTGCAACAATGATTTTGTCCCTATCCTATTTCCAGGTTTTTGCCTTGAATTTGTCAAAGTCGCATTCGGCATCATATCTGGGAAGGGTCATAGCAAATGTTAATTCCTGCGAAATATTGGTATGTCCCTTTATGGTATACCAAACACAGGGATGCTTTATTGTTTAATTTATTTTTTTCTTTGGCCACAATGTTTAGTCTCTATTATAAAATTATTGTACTTTCATTTAATGATCGTTTCAAGGTTTTGGCTTGGAATTTGTCAAAACCGCATTCGGCATCATATCTAGGAAGGGCCATAGCAAATGCTAATTATTACGACATATTGGTAATGTCCCTTTATGGTATAACAAACACAGGGATGCTTTATTGTTTGGGTTTTTTTTCCTTTCACCACAATGTTTTCGTCTCTATCATAAAAAATTATTGCATTTTATAAAAGGATAGTTTCTAGGATTTTGACTGGAATTGTCAAAAAGGCATTCGGCATCGTATCTGACAAGGGCCATAGCATTTTTTTTATTTTTACGACATACTGGTATTTCCCTTTATGGTATACCAAACACAGGGATGCTTTATTGTTTAATTTGAGTTTTTTCCTTTGTCTCTGTTATAAAATGATGGTACTTTCATTTAATGATAGTTTAGAAAATGATAATTATAACGACATATTAGTATGTCCCTTTATGGTAAACCAAACACAGGGATACTTTATATTTTTCTTTTGGCCATAATGTTTAGTTTCTATTATAAAACTATTGTTCCTTCATTTAATGATTGTTTCAGGTTTTAAATCAGGCTGTACATATAGTCAGACGAATTTGGAAGCATGGTAGGCATTAAACTCTGATCATCCACATTGTGTCGGGTAATAATAAACGCTTGTATAAAGCAAAATAGTTCTTTAGTAGGTTGACATTCTTCGCATTACCAACATACAGTGTTATAAAATAAATAAACTTGGACTATGTTTAATTAGCGGAGAACAATGAGGGTACTCAAACGCAGCTACGCGGGAGACCCAATCGCAGAAAGTGACTTAATTTTAGAGAATGAAAATCGTCATAAATATCCATACTCACCAATATCGTATATTTCCTGTATGACACAGAAGAAGCTTTCCCTACAAGGTAAGATCACACTGACGCCGTATTTTCCCGGATTATTCATACATTCGGTCTTGCTCCAGTCCTCACTATGTTCTACACTGTAGTAACAACTATGACATGTGAAATTATCGCCTGTAAAAAGATAAAATGGATTTAACTACACAATGTCGTGCTCTTTCCTACATACAGACATTTTCTGGTGTCTATGAAGAAGACTTTTGAAAACATTGTGACAAAAAGAGTTATTACTCAAAATGTGAAATTTCTCTACTACTACTACTACCACTTCTACTACTACTACTACTACTACTACTATTACTACTACTACTACTAATACTACTACTACTGCTACTAATATTATTATTACTACTACTACTACTACTAATCTAACACCAAAACTACTACTACTACTAATTACATGCCGTCTACAACTACTACTACAAGTATTTATACTAATAATTATACTACTACTTTTACTACAACTACTACTACTACTACTACTACTATTACTTCTACTACTACTACTAATTATACTACCACTTCTACTTTAACTACTGCTACATTTATTTATATTACTACCTCTACTACTACTACTACTACTACTACTACTTATTCTTCTTCTCCTTCTTCTACACCCATTTCTACGACATCTACTACCATTGCTAGCTAAACTATTACTACTTACTAATTAAAACTACAATTATCATCATCGTCGTCGTCATGATCAAAATAATGATAGTAATGATAATAACTTACCATATATTACTGTTGAAGATATGAGTAAAATAATCGCCAACACATTATAATGAAACTGCATAATTTAAATTTGAGTAAGAAGATTTAATTGATGAATAATAACTTCACGAGAAACTTTTCACTAATATGAAATCAAGTCATCCTGTAAATACAGCATATTAATTGAAATAGCATTTAAGGTAGTGTACGTTGTATTTGTTTTACATCGCAATTTAAATAAGGATTTAAGAAGTTAAAAGGAGCGTCTCGGTTGCTAAGCTGACAACATATGACCAAATTAATGCGTGGAAAACATTTACTCGGGTCTTTCCGTTACTCATTCGGTCTTTCACGACTTACGATTTGTTTCAGTTGATAGCTAATTTCATGGTGATATGGACACCTATGAAATACAAACTTTTTAAAAATCGGAGCAACTCAAATAGCATGTAGCTCACATTGATAATTTAATCACCTTTATCAAATATGTAAATCTTTAGTTGTTTTTTTTTTAAACATTTTAAACAATTTCCTCATATAGTGTAATGTAAAACATTACCATTTGAAACATACAAAAGCTGATGTGGGACCTATATTAACTAGTATTAAATAACAAAAAGTAACATTCTCCTCTAATGTCTTGATAATCCAAACTGTTAATCCTTTCCCACGTGTAGACGCATTCTGACGCATCTGCAGCGGACGACTTTTGAAAACATTGAGATAAAAGGGGAAATTGCTCAATACGAGCAATTTCACCTTTTGCCACTATGGTTTCACATTTTTTCAGTTATTATACTTTCATTTAAAGAGATTTCCCATGTTTTTGCAACATTGTTTTCACAGTAGTCTGCTGCAGATGTGCTGTATGCGGTAAAGGGTTAAATGTCAAAACGTGGTTGTTAGTGTAGATACAGGAATGTGGGAAAGGATTAAACAAACTATCTATACCGTAGCAACGATTGTAAATATGTATCGGTCATGTTTGAATGATCCAAATCTCCGCCTTCAGTTGCAGATTCAAACAAAAGTTACCTGTGTAGTAAAATAGTGTGTGTTCTTCTAATCTTGATCTAATCGAGATCTTCCAAAGTAGTCATTAAGCATAGTCCATTAGCTTTGGTTTTCTCGTGGAACGACAAACAATTCTGAAACCTACATTATGTTTCTCGTGGAACGACTCTTATGCATTTTGTAAATGTATAGGAGCTGTTTTGTTTGTTATTGCTAACAATTCTGAAACCTACATTATGTTTCTCGTGGAACGGCTCTTATGTATTTTGTAAATGTATATGAGCTGTTTTGTTTGTTATTGCTAACAATTCTGAAACCTACATTATGTTTCTCGTGGAACGACTCTTATGCATTTTGTAAATGTATAGGAGCTGTTTTGTTTGTTATTGCTAACAATTCTGAAACCTACATTATGTTTCTCGTGGAACGACTTTTATGCATTTTGTAAATGTATAGGAGCTGTTTTGTTTGTTATTGCTAACAATTATGAAACCTACATTATGTTTCTCGTGGAACGACTTTTATGCATTTTGTAAATGTATAGGAGCTGTTTTGTTTGTTATTGCTAACAATTCTAAAACCTACATTATGTTTCTCGTGGAACGACTTTTATGCATTTTGTAAATGTATAGGAGCTGTTTTGTTTGTTATTGCTAACAATTCTGAAACTTACATCCCAAATTATACAGGGAATTTTAAAGCGCAATTCCCTGAACCCTTTCAGCGCCAAAGGCAATATTGAGGTTTTTGCAAACAATACTGATTCAGGTGAGTCAGCTCGTAACGAGCTGTCTCACATAAAATCAGCATTGTTTGCCTTTTAGTTATCAAAATTATCTAAACTTTGATTACATGAGTAATGGAGACGCCCGATTTGCAATATGGAATAGTCTACTTGAAACAATTCGGCGCTGAAAGAGTTAAAATACTAATGTAGTTTCTGAAACATGTCAATTTTTATAGGGGCCTCTTTCCTACTAAACAAGCTATAGAAAGAGCGACATACCCAGCTGTCCGGGTATGATCGGAATGGGGGAGTGTGTACGTTTTACTATCTCGGATACCGAAGGTGTTATTCGAGGATACGAAAACATGGGACTCGTACATGATATCCTGTATAAACATTCCATTAGCCTATCTCGAGTAGACTTTTCACGCTTATCAAGTCGTCTACGCATTAACCGTCGACCCAAAACAGTTAACCCTTTCCCTCATACGACAATTCTGCAGCAGACGACTTTGAACATGTTTTGTCAAAAAATGAAAAATCTCTATAATTGAATGGATAACCTATGACTAAAAGTGGAAAACATTGTGGCAAAAGGAGAAATTGCACGTTTTGTGCAATTTCTTCTTTTGTCACTATGTTTTCAAGCCGTCTGCTGCAGAGGCGTCAGAAAGCGTCTATATGAGGGAAAGGGTTAATAACCTTGTTTCTTAAATATAACAAATTGACTGTGACTTCAATTCAATTTAAAAGAATGAAACTCGGCGTAAATATTTATCCTTACGGTCTTTATCGCTTGTCATCAAAGCATTTGAAGCAGTCGACTTCTGAAATCATTGTGACAAAATGAGAACAGTTTCGTATCATGTTATGCACGAAACATATTTTTGTCAAGATGTTTTCAAAGTCGTCGGGTGCAGTAATTGTAAGTGTGATAGGGTTAAAGAGTCGTAACCGCACTTTTGTAAACGCCCCGTAGTAAGCCCAATTGGCAAGTTCGGAGAAGGTAAAACTACGCCTGACGACACGACACACTTGAAAGGAACGCGGCTATGACAGTGAATGTAGCTTTAGATTCAGATGGAAGCAAGTCGTTTTCCATAGACGACCATTATAGCGTTTGGGCTTTGGCTCTTTCCAAACAAAAAAACTCAAATATTAATTAACCTTCCTTTTTTTTTTTAGCTATGACGTCAAATCAAAGGTCACCCTTATCCCGCAGTGAATTTTACTTTCAATTTCAGAAAATACATGTTGTTCTGAAAATGGCTCATAAGCTGTCAATAAAAAGAACGCCAAAGGCAAACAATGTTTGGGTTACAAATCAGTCACAGGGTATTCAACTTTATTAAAACAATTTCAACTTTCAACAAAATCAGTTCAGATTGTATACGTCGTTTTGTTTTCTTCCCAATCAAAGTACAGCAACTGTTAATGTATAAATCTTAAACCTTTCCCAGTTACAACAAATATGCAGCAGACGACTTTGGTAACATTTTGTCAAAACATTGAAAAACCTCTATATATGAAACTATAATCATTGACAAAGTTGAAAATATTGTGGCAAAAGGTGAAATTGCTCATCATGAGCAATTTCGCCTTTTTACTACAATATTTTCACAAGTCGTCTGCTGCAAAGGCGACAGAAAGTGTGTATATGTGGGAAAGGGTAAATCTGCGCCCAGGATAAATTTCTGTTTACAAACAGTTGGCGGACTCTGTCCAAACCAAACCAAAACAAAAAAGGTAAAAAGTAAACAAAGACGTCTGGGATACACGGTTAGAGACGCTTTCGAACGCCTCTGTAGCAGACGACTTTTAAAAAACATTGCGTTTTCAACTTTATTTAATACTTACAATTTAATTTATGGAAATTTTTCATATTTTCACAAATTCCTTTCAAAGTCGTCTGCTGTAGATTTGTCGTATGTGGGAAATGGGGTTTAAAGCATTGATGAGTTAATCGTGACTTTAGTACTAAGCTATCTTTAACCCTTTCCCACATACACATGCTTTCCAACGCCTATGCAGCAGACGACTTTAGAAAACATGATGGCTCATAATGAGTCATTTCTCCTTTTGCCACCACGTTTTCGACTCTATTTTAATGATTAAACTTTCACTTATAAATGCTTGCCATATATTAAACCAGATGTATTGAAAGTCGTCTGCTGTAGATGTGTTGTATGTGAGAAAGGGTTAATCGGTTTTCACGGGAGTAACATTATCATTGTTGACTATTTCCCCCAAATATAGACGACTTTTCCACTTGGAGACGCATCTTTAAAATATTTGTTTGTTTCACAATAAGCCTATATGTTTTCTGAGTTGTCTGCGGCAGATTTGTCATGTGTTGGGAAAAGATAAAAACAATCTACCCTTTATATTATCTTCAATATCTAAAGACTTCCAAGATATTAGATGTGTTTGCATAAGCATTTGGGTTATTTGGTGCTTTACGCTGTTTTCAACAGTTCTCAATTGTACTGCTTGTGTTCAGTTGTGTGACTTCGGGTCAAAGTCAAGAAAAAAGAGGGAGAATGTAACGGGACCGTAGTATAGGTATAACTTTAAATATCACTTCTTCAGCCATATCGACTTTTATAGCGACGTTGGTAGAGTGGTTGACCTTTTCTTAGAGTTAGTGCCTGGATGGGTGACCCGCGTTCGTTTAGCTCCGGTAATGAACCCGCGATCTCTCGCACCGAGGCGGACGGTCTACAACTACACTACCGAAGTGGTTTGAAGCTAGTTAAAGGTGCTGAACTCTAGATTATAGCTATTATAGTCAAAGTTTAAAAACTGTTTAAAAGTTGTCTTGAAATATTAGAAGCATAATTCTGGGATAAAATTAAAGTAATAATTTCACTTTCCAGTACCATAAACATCTCAATATTTATCGTTTATATATGCTTTATTTTTACTGGGTAGACATACCCAGTAAGCAAATTTGTGTACATTTTCATGACTTTTAATTGAGTTTTCAACATTTACTGCAAAAATAGTTTTGAACTACTTATTACTTACTTTTTTGTCATTTTAAGCAATATTTGCAGAACATTCAACATTTCAAAATGTTGATCTCCATCTGGAGTACAGCACCTAAGTCATATGATATAATCATGAGTCTTAGTGACTAGAGTGTAAACTATCGATGTTGGTGATCACGAATGGAAATGTAACGCGATCTCGCATACGACAATTTTGGAGCAGACGACTTTAAACATATTTTGTCAAAATATGGATTTTTTTTAATTGAATGGATAACCCATGACTGAAAGTGGAAAACATTGTGGCAAAAGGAGAAATTGCTCGTTTTGAGCAATTTCTTTTTTTGTCACTATGTTTTCAAAAAGCTGTCTGCTGCAAAGGCGTCAAAAAGCGTCTATATGAGGGAAAGGGGTAAAAAACGAATATAAGTTCTGTAGTATTATTGTTGGTGTTGTTGTTGTTGTTGTTGTGTTTTTATTCAAGATTTTGATGGAAAACAGAGCCATGTTCAAGAATGATTTAATATAATAAAACAACCAACAAACAACGGATTA
This sequence comes from Serripes groenlandicus, assembly GCA_031761405.1. NCBI lineage: Eukaryota > Metazoa > Mollusca > Bivalvia > Cardiida > Cardiidae > Serripes > Serripes groenlandicus. The sequence continues at coordinate 41,118,807 of JASEVX010000006.1, read as the reverse complement.
GGTTATCACTTGATACATTTACTGTACGGATTATTGTTCCCCCATATCCCTTTTCAATTTCCAGAAGTAAGTTTTTGTTTCTTTAAACCCTTTCCCACATACAACAAATCTACAACAGGCGACGTTGAACACATCTACGTTAAACTATGGGAAATCAATACTTTTTTAATGTGGTTGAAAATATTGTGGCAAAAGGAGAACTTGCCCATCATTAGCAAGTTCTCCATTCACTACAATGTGTTCAACCATCGTCCGTTATAGCGGCGTCATAAACCGTATGTATGTGGTGAATGATAAACGTAATTGAAGAAATAAGTTTCTGATGGCAAACATGGGCATGTTTATAAGACTGTTTCCACGAGAAAACTAACACTATGGACTCTGCGTAATGTATCGACTCGGATCAGCCTGCGCAGTCCGCGCAGGCTAATCCGAGCCGACACATTCCGTCTCAGGGGGGGGGTAGAGGTATAGAGAATATTCATGAATCAGAAAATCCACAGGAGGCGAATCGGGTCTATCCGGGTAAGCCTGTGCGGCATGCTTAGTCTGATTCGGGTCGATACTTTACGCAGAGTCAACAATGTTTGTTTTCAGGAGGAACGGCTAAAAAAACACACACACACACACAACGGTATAAGTTATCACTTTTAAAATACGTAATCCACTGTTAATTCTAAATAACGCACGGATAATCAAGATGTAAGCGTTTATAGGAAACGGAGGGTGTTTTATTTCAATGACACTTCAATAAATTCTCTGTTGTTGTATTTGACATGGGTGTTTTGACGCAAAGGAAGAATGCAAAGATAAAGAGAAAAAAACAATATCATTATTCATGTTATACAAAAAGTGTCTGAATAGCGGACATTCAAAACTTGGGTGGGTTTTTCCCCCATATATTGATAAAGCCTATCCCTTTCAATTTTCAGATGTAGGGGTTTTTTTTCCCATGTTTTAACACTTTCCCACATATAACAAATCTACAACAGGCGACGTTGAACACATCTAGGTTAAACTATGGGAAGTATTTCTATATAAATGAATTATTATTGAATGTGGTTGAAATATTTTGGCAAAAGGAGAACTTGCTCATCATTAGCAAGTCTCCTTTTGCTACACTGTTTTCAAATGTCGTCCGTTGCAGAGGCGTCAGCAACCGTATGTATGTAGGACTATGTATGTATGTATGTATGTATGTATGTATGTATGTATGTATGTGGAAAATGGTAAAAGTTATTGAAGAAATATGGGCTCCTCGTGCATTAGAAAACGTTTGAAACATTGTGGGGGAAAGGGGATGAACAGCTCAAAACGTTTATGTTCTCCTTTTCTCACAAAAAAATCAGCAATGTATCAGAACTGACTTGTTAAATTTCAGATGCAATCTTTTATACCCTACACATTTTCTAATGTATATGGGTTGAAATTTAGAATGCCTGATGATGGACTTATTGAGTTGATTATTTCTCCGGTAGCTCAGTCGGTAGCGACGCGGGCTTTCAATCCAGGGGTTGTGAGTTCGAACCCCAGCCTTATTTTCGTCATTGTGACAAGCGTCATTCATCTTCCACCAATGGGCTAACAGTCTATATGGCAGCCAGTTGCTTACACATATTATTGTGTGGATTACTTGGTATGAAAAAGCCAGGAAACGCATGTGTAGTTCAACTGGCCGCCGTGATATTACTGAAAATTAGTTGAAATCGGCGTTAAAAACCCGAACCAATCTTTACGTGCTATGTGTCTTAAAAACGTTTTACCACATAAGGATGATTTCTGACGCCTCTGCAATAGACGCATTTTTATACATTGTGGTCAAATGGGAAATTGCTCATGATGAGTAATTTCTCATTTTATCATAATGTTTTCAACCCTATTCTATAATTCTACTTTCATATATTGAGATTGTTCATATTTGTGTCAAGATATGTTCAAAGACGTCTGCTGCAGATATGTTGTATGTGGGAAAGGGTTAATCGTTTCTCTGATATCATATTATTGGAGTCGTCTGCGAAGTAAATGTCTTGGGGAGTGTAATTACTGAAGAAATGTTCCCTTTAACTCTTTCAGCGCCAAAGGCAATATTGAGCTTTTTGCAAACAATACAGATTCAGGTGAGACAGCTCGTAACGAGCTGTCTCACCTGAAATCTGCATTGTTTGGCTGTGAGTTATAAAGATATTCCAAAAATCCTATAACATGAAAATAGAGTCGTCCGAGTTTGAAAATGGAAATGTCTACTTTAAACAATTCGGCGCTGAAAGGGTTAACCAAAATATTTTCATAAAATACGATGTTAACCCTTTTCCACCTGCAGATGCATTTGGACGCAATAGCAGCAGACAACTTTTGAAAACATTGTGACCAAAGGTGAAATTGCTCATGATGAGCAAAAGTTCTCCTCGGCCACTATGTTTTCAACTCTTTTTAACAATAAAGCTTTTTTTATGGATATTGTTCAGGTTTGTGTCAGTATGTTTTCAAAGTCGTCTGATTCAGATGTGCTGTATGCGGGAAAGGGTTAAATGGCGTCTACATCGAGGAAAAGGTAAACTATTTAATTGTTATTATTATAAAATAGAAAAGTATTGTTTGCCAAGACGTGGTTGTTTGGGTAGATACAGGAATGTGCACATCCTATTTATAAACTATCGTGTCAATGACAAGTCACACGTGTACACAACTCGTCATTTGTAAAACCATGAATCACTCTGATAAGTTCCTTCTCACTTCTGTAACCCTTTCCATCATACAGGCGTCTGCAGCAGAAGATTATTGCCACAATGTGTTCCACTTTGTTCAACAATTGTGCTTTTATTTATAGAGATTTTTCATATTTTGTGAAAGATGAGATTTTTCATATTTCGTGAAAGATGTATTCAATGTCGTATCACAGTCTGCTGCAGATGTGTTGTATGTGGGAAAGGGGTAACTCTTTACAACCCAGAAAGAATCTGCAGACGACTTTTAGAACGCCTATCAATATCAAAATTATAAACATATAAAAGATATGAAACCAATACCACCCCACCTGCTGGAGGTCAAGAGTTGTATTGACTCTAATCGTTCAGACCCATTTAGCCGCTTTGGTTCAGTATGTGGCTGCTATTTATATTGAGCGTCCCCCAGCCACAGGGGCACCAGCAGAAAGAGAATATAATATGAGCCGTCCTGTGAGAAAACCAACAGTATGGACTCTGCGTAATGTATCGACCCAGTGTGCGCAGACTGATCCGGGCCGACACATTCCGTTTCAGTGGTATAGAGGAATAGAGAAATTATTCCTGATACAGCAAATCCATAGGAGGCGAAAAGTGTCTATCCGGGTAGGCCTGCGCGGCTAGCTTATGCTGATCTAGGTCGATACTTTACGCAGAGGCCGTAATAATGATTTTCTCGCAAGACGGCTCAAATCTTGTTTGTAAGATAAAACTGAAGTAAGAGCTATCATGTAACACCATGCTCAACAATTTGAAATGCTTGTCAAACGAAATAAATGTTTAAATTATCCCACAACTTCAGCAGACGACTTTTGAAAATATTGTGACAGAAAAGGGCGGAATTGCTCAAAACGAGCAATTTCTCCTTTTGCCACAAAGTTTTCAACTTTTTTCAGTAATTATACCTACAAGAATAGAGATTTTCCATATTTTTGAGTAGACATTTTTAAAGTCGTCTGCTGCAGATTGGTTGTTTGCAGAAAATGGTTAATATAAAACACTAATGCATAAACGAGTAAATCAGTCTGGATTCTTTGACCTACATATACAGTGACCTTGACTTTTGCGGTACTGGATCTTCCATATATGATATCATATTCCTACATTTCCTTTAAAGCGACTGAACTCCAGATACCCAACTGTCGAAAAAAAATAAAATTTCCAATTTTAAGAAAATAAGTGTTATTTTTGTATTTGGGGCATTAAAATATGATAACTGACATATTACATACCCCTAATATATCTATAGGTGCTACCTATTTACGAAAAAACGCAAGATAATTATAAACAAAAATTAAAGAACATACTTTGGCCATACAAAAAGGATTTATAAGTAATTGACTAGACAATAATAATGTTAATGTCATGTTTCTTGCATTATCAAAACATATTTGGAATTCGTATTGCTGTCGTCTATTATTACGAACAGAAAATAATAAAGTAAAAACTTTCAGAAAATCAAGGAATACATTTATAATGAACGAGGTTAAAACATGAGGGCCAAGATGATCCTTAATCGATCACCTGCATTATGGTAAAGAAGCAAATAGATCAGCCCTTTTCTGATGCCATCTGGCGACTACCTTTTTCAACCAGTCAATATGACTGGAACAAATTATGTAAGGGGTAACATTTCTGCTAAACCCTTTCCCTATTAGAGACAGTTTCTGAGGCCTATGCAACAGACGATTTAGGAAAAGATTGTCACCAAAAGAACAATTGCTCCTTATGAGAAAGTTATCCTTTTGCCACAATGTTTGATAAATAATTATACTTTGTATGAGTGTGGCAATAGCTCATGTATAGGAATTTGGGGTCTTTCATGTTGATACCACTTTTTTTTTCGGGAAACGACGTCGCTCCATTGACGTTACGCCAAGATGAAGTGTAACGGAAATGACGTCACGTCCTTCTTTGGCTACGATACAGTCAAAATTTAGGTTCGGGCGTAGAAGGCTAATGCTGTCGGTTTTTTTACGAACGGGAAAACATATTTCTTACAGATTTCCATTTAGTTTTAACTTTTCGTACAAATGTTTATTCCCACATAACACAGCATTTTAATGATCTTAAATATCTATTTTAAAAAAAAATGATTAAAAATACGACAATAATTTTCAATCCGTGTTTTTCCGCTCATTTTATACATACCCAAAATACCGATTTAAAAAAAAATGATTAAAAAGACGACAATAATTTTCAATCCGTGTTTTTCTGCTCATTTTATACATACCCAAAATACCGATTTAAAAAAAAAATGATTAAAAAGACGAAAATAATTTTCAATCTGTGTTTTACGTCTGCCTTTTATACATATCCAAAATGGCGGCCCAGTTTCATTTCAGAAAGCTTCATGGGTTATTGAAAAAAAAAAAAAATATCTCACACCTGTTAACTATAAGCGAAAAAACCGTTTTTTCGTATAATCGGTGAGATTTTCTTGTTTTCGATACTTTTTCCCATCACAAATTCTACCCCGTCAGTAACGGGGTAAGTTTATAAATAGCTTTCGATGCTTTTAATCTCATTCATCACGTGACTTGAAAAGTCGTCACGTGAATTGAAAAGTCGTCACATGACCGATAGAACGCATGCGCATTAAATGAAACATTTTTATACCATGAAGGTTTTATGCAAAATCACGAGGAGCTCATGCAATCACAAACAAATCTCTATGATTACTGTCGTTCGACTCCGCCAAACGTGTAACTTGTGTATAACTGTACACGCCTGTCAGTGTGAACCGTTATATAGTTATATCACGTGATCGTTGCAAGGTGCCCGTCTGAAGGATTCCGTGGTATTTTTAAATAGGAAACCCCTTCATCGGGACAATTGAAAACGACTCAAGTTCACTTTATTGATAAAAAACGATACATTTTCTACCCTGGTTTTACTTGGATAACATAAAGAATAACATTTAGGGCGAATTCGAGTTGTTTTTTTTTTTTTTTTTTTCTCGTGCCATCTGGATTTCAGTCGCTTTAAGCTAAACCATCATTTATATGTAGTTGCAATTCAATCAGTACTATAAGAATTCTGCCCCAAACTATATGCCTAACACTATGTTAAACCAGATCTGACTTTTTGAAAGGGGCATAGCTCTGCCTGCATGGGGATACTTATGTGTTCAGATATAAATGAAACTCGTGTAAGCACTATTTTCATGGTGAACCCATACAATGTCAAGACCCTAGCATATGCCGTTCTTTGGTATTTCACAAGAGCACGTAGAACGAACATTCACACATGTTAACGAACTAACGAAGGGAAAGCAATATGCTCCACCAACTTAAAACCCGACTAACCATTATACTTTCACATAAGAACAGCCTAAATGAGTGACCTAGAGCGCCAAGATACTTGGTCCCGTACATAAGTTGTCATTGATTACTTGTATGTCAAGTTTCAATAAATATTTGGACTGTTGTTAAAACGATATAATCACAACTTTCCCTTTAATTCTAACGTAATCAGTACGCTGATTGCCATGTTTAAATGATCATGTTTGGATATTATGTTAAGGATTGACAGATGAAGACAGACAATTAAAGAAATCGAGAGAATAAACTCGTCAAACAAGTATCCATTGACCCAGAGTTGGCGTTTTACAAGCTCTGCGACCGCATATAATCCTTTGTAATTGAGTCAATTTTAAGCGGCGATGGCTCAAATGGTAACGACGAGAGTTGTCAATTCAGGGGTCGCGAGTTTGAAAATTCATGATATATATAGCAAAATATCGTTATGCAATATTGAACTATTTACTCCAATTTGTACAATACACGTTGTTCTTATTTTTAAATAAAAGCTGAACATTTAATTTGTACTCTATTCTTTGATATCATTCTTCATAAGAGATATACATATATTTTAAAATGCCAAAAATGTAAAGTTTCTAGAAAGTAATTCTAATGTAAATATATCTCGGCCACACATGTAAACAAAATGGTAGACATATTCGATCTGTTTTGGTTGCACAAATCCCGCCAAGGGAGGTAATTGCGGGCGGACCGGTACGGGTGGTATGCGAATAATTTCCCCTATTTATTGTGGGTTTTCAACGATGTTTTCAATCATATTACAAGAGAAAGTTGATGCAAGGCATCAATGTCGCAGGAAAAGACTGAATTATGTTATTTTTTACCACACATACATTCTTGACTTTTCTTTAGTCAAAACATACACATCATGTTTTCATCTAGGACTAATTCCAGAATTTTTGAAATTCCATTTTTCAGGATTTCCGTTTGTCAGAATTTTGGATTTTTTGTATTTATCAATTAAACCACAACACATACAGTTTTGGATTTAGATCTACATGCACTAAAAAGCTATTTAACCCTTCCCATGTTTAAAGCAACACTGAAAACCTTTAAACGTTTAAAACATTGAGAAAACGATTTGCATAAGACATGAACTTTCTCCTTTTTAATCATAATTATAATAATTTTCATTCCAACAGATTGCTATGAGCTAATGAGCTAGTAGAAGACCTAGACTATGTTTATTGGAGTCTGAGTTTGTTTTATTTCATTGTTCAGATCAGGGAGACCCGGCCGGGTAGCTCAATTGGTAGCGTATCTGACTCGTGATCTTGAGGTCACGGGTTCGATACCCGGTTGCGGCGACATTCTTTCGGGCGATGTTTTCCATTGCCTCTCACCTCTGATCTATGTGAGAAAGTAGTCAGTGGCTTCGAAGGAATGTTGTGTAAGTACTGGTGTGGGAAAGCCAGGAAAACATGGGTAGGTGCACTGACCGCCGTGATATGACCAAAGCTGTTGAAAGCGGCGTTAAACTCCAAACAAACAAACACAATCAGATCAGGGACTACTAATAATTAGTAGTCCCAGGTCAGATCAAGTGATAACTGGCTTATGTTATGCTAAAGGATGAGATACTCTGTTCTATCACACTGTGAGTGATAAAGGTACGCCGGAACTATTTCTTTACTTATAAAGGGTGGCCACTGTGTTGATATATAGCCTTTGTCTGAGATTGTGTTGTACTGCTGCGTTTACACTAGGTCACGATGTCTACGATCTCCACGATTTGAGAGAACCGTGATGAGCGTGAGGGGTCGTGGGGTCGAATCGTAGTGATCGTGAGGGAACGTGGTGGAATCATAATGATCGTAAGGATCGTGACGAAATGTTTGGCTATCAAAATTGTTGCCACGATTATTCCAATTTGACGCCAAGTCTTGAGGGAGCGTGATAGAAAGTGGGAATCGTAGTAGAGCGTAGTAGACCTTAACAGACCTTAACCGAGCGTAACAGAACTTGATGCGCCATCGTAGGGGATATTGATAAACTTGGAAACACGATTCCTTCAAGGTTCACTACGATGTAACCACGTTTCTATCACGCTCTATCACTCTCTACTACGATTCGTCAAGATACATTGAATAGCAAGAGTAATTACATCACGCTGTGACACGTTCTACTACGAACATCCCGATTGGCATACACGCTTTGACACGCTCTGATAAGTTCCCGCGCGGTTCCCACGATGTGTATCCACGCTCTGCAAGCTTCGTTACGTGTGCAACACTGAACAAGGAAACATCTATAGTTTTTGGTAGATTAAAATTTACGGAAGCATCCTGGTGCCAATTCATAATGTTCTATAAAAAAGAATAACTCCTACGTAGGAGATAAAAAAAAGCCTAATTAGGACTTTGTAACTCCTACGTAGGAGATAAAAAAAAGCCTAATTAGGAGATAAAAAAGCCTAATTAGGATTGTGTAACTCCTACGTAGGACTTTATAACTCCTAATTAGGCATTTTTATCACCTACGTAGGAGTTATAAAGTCCTACGTAGGAGATAAAAAAGCCTAATTAGGAGTTTATAACTCCTACGTAGGAGATAAAAAAGCCTAATTAGGACTTTGTAACTCCTACGTAGGACTTTATAACTCCTAATTAGGCTTTTTTATCTCCTACGTAGGACTTTATAACTCCTAATTAGGCTTTTTTTATCTCCTACGTAGGAGTTATAAAGTCCTACGTAGGAGATAAAAAAGCCTAATTAGGAGTTATAAAGTCCTACGTAGGAGATGAAAAAAGCCTAATTAGGAGTTTATAACTCCTACGTAGGAGATTAAAAAGCCTAATTAGGATTTTGTAACTCCTACGTGGGACTTTATAACTCCTAATTAGGCTTTTTTATCTCCTACGTAGGACTTTATAACTCCTACGTAGGAGATTAAGAAGCCTAGTTATAAACTCCTAATTAGGCTTTTTTATCTCCTACGTAGGAGTTATAAACTCCTAATTAGGCTTTTTTATCTCCTACGTAGGACTTTATAACTCCTACGTAAGAGATAAAAAAGCCTAATTAGGAGTTATAAAGTCCTACGTAGGAGTTACAAAGTCCTAATTAGGCTTTTTTATCTCCTACGTAGGACTTTATAACTCCTACGTAGGAGATAAAAAAACCTAATTAGGAGTTATAAAGTCCTACGTAGGAGTTACAAAGTCCTAATTAGGCTTTTTTATCTCCTACGTAGGAGTTATAGACTCCTAATTAGGCTTTTTTATCTCCTACGTAGGAGTTACAAAGTCCTAATTAGGCTTTTTTATCTCCTACGTAGGAGTTACAAAGTCCTAATTAGGCTTTTTTTATCTCCTACGTAGGAATTATAAAGTCCTAATTAGGCTTTTTTATCTCCTACGTAGGAGTTTTTTTTTGTTATAGAACATTATGATTTGGCACTAGGACGCTTCCGTAATTGTGCAGATTTTGCTGAAATCGTGGCCATAAATCGCAGGAGATCTTAACAGAACTTCATGATCGTGAGAGATCTTAACATAACCTAAGGGAACGTGACAGAACGTGATAAACAACGCGAGGATCGTAACAGAACTTGAGAAAACGTGATGAAAATCGTGGCAGATTCGTGTTGGCTTCGTAACAAAACGTTACAGATCGTAACAAAACGTACTGCGAGCGCAGGAAAGCGTAGCAAAACGTAGAAAAAGAAAAGCTGATACAATAAACCGTCGAGCCCCACGATCTTTTTGAATCGTGGACATCGTAGACATCGTGGCCTAGTGTAAACGTAGCATTAGCAAATAATTCCAATAGATGTTCCAAATTTTTTCTCGTTACAACTTTCAATATGGCGGACAAACTGTGTTTAAATAGGACATTCACACAGATTCGTCCTCGTGTGAACAGGTACGAAGACACTAAATAGTTCCATTCTCGAAGTGACACAATTTTAACATTTTCAGTCGCGCTACGCGCTTGTAAAAATATTAAAATTGTATCACTTCACGATGAGATATATTACATATCCACTCAAAACAAACAAATATCCTCTATATATTTTGAAAAGTTTACAAAAAGTAATTGATTGTTTTCAGATTTTTCCTTTATAAAGCAATTTTATAAACAAATGAAAATTATTAAATAACTTGTCACTCGAGTTCAACCAATATAAAGTTCGTGTAGATTGATGTCGTTTCTGTTGCAAAGATTCCCCTTACAGGAATTACGGCAGACCACATGGTACGTGTCTTTTGTGCAGCCAGTCGCGTATCCCACTGCCCCGCATGTTCGGCTGAATTCCACAACTTCCTTAGTTACTGAAAATTCAATATATACACATTTTAAAGACCGAATCGTGTCAAGCAAAATTGACCAGTGCATAACGAGGGCTTGACGTGAAACGGTTGTAACTAAAATTGGTATTGTTTTACCAAGGTTAGTCACCTCGCCATTAAGTCTTTATAAGCGTTAAATCATTTTACTTGGTAAACAATGGAAATTTAGGTGCCATTGCTCGTTCTGAGCAATGGCAACTAAATTTGCATTGTTAACAAAGGGGTCAAAATTGCCCCTAAACCAGGGTTTTCAAAATAGGTTTTTAGTTACAACCGTTTCACGCCAAGCCCTCGATAAGGTTCATTGATTGGTTTGATTAGTTTGATTGTTTGGTGTTTTACACCGCCTTCAACAGTTTTTCACTTACAAATACGACGGCATTGCATAGTTACAAACAGTACCAGTACTACGACAACACCATCGAGGCAGTCGGTTACAAGTACATGTATTCACTTCTGAATAGTAATTTGTTCTGCCGTCCTAGTCTTATCAGAATCTACACAAGATGACAGAATCCTCTGACAAGCTTGTGTTAGTACAATTGTATTATGTAAACAGTGTAGACCTTGCTCCGACTGTGTGGATGAACAGACATAATACAGATCTATTTTGATCACAAAAGCCACCTTGTACCTTTTCCCATGCACAGGCTCAAATTATGCTACGTTACACGTGCATATATTGAAGACTCAGGCGAGCCTGAGAATACGACCAGGCTCAACAGAGCCTTCCCTGCTCGCCTCCATTTAGTAGGGAGATTTACAAGGCTTAACATATCGGAAAGGGTCTGTCAAATTTGTAATAATGGTTCAATTGAAGACGAGATCCATTTTCTTTTGACGTGTCCTGCCTATGACGATCTGAGAGGATCGCTCATCAGCAGGGCACAGCAAAAGAACCCATCATTCAACACACTTTCTAACATAGACAAGTTTAAATTTTGTGTTTTCGAACTATATAATCAAGTTGCCAAATTTCTTGTCGGATCAATGAAAAAAAGACGTGGTTTTCTATATAAATGAATAATTCTTATGCATGTAAATTATAATCTTTAAATTATTGTTTTTCTTTCTTCATTCTTCTTCTTTCTTTTTCTTTCTTCTCTTTTTATCTCTTTTTTACCTTATATGTAAATATTGTTTATTAAAAGTGACTTATAGGCCCTACGCGGCCGGGTGTTTATATTGTTTGATGTTCGTATTTGTAAAATATGTACACATGTCACTATAATAAAATATTACTTACTTACTTAGTAGGGCCATAGAAAATGTTAATTATTACGACATATTGGTACGTCCCTTTACCAAACACAGGGGTGTTTTTATTGTTTAATTTACGGATATTTCCTTTGACCACAATGTTTTCGTCTCTATTATAAAATGATTGTTCTTTAATTTAATGATAGTTTCCAGGTTTCTGTCTGGAATTTGTCAAAATTACATTAAGCATCATAACTTGGATAGGCTTAAGTGAAATCGCAAAGATACATTATATGTGTAAACGTTATATTAAAGATGATAGGCTTAAATGACATATAAGAATGGTTCAGGCTCACTTTGCCAACTAATAGCTAAATTTAAAAAAAAAAAATTATTGCTCCTGGCTATTTTACACTTTTTTAGAAGCGGAGAAACATGGGAGTACTCAAATAAAACGCGGGTATGTGGGAGACCCAATCGCATAAACGGACTTATTTTTAGGAAAAAAAAATCGTCAAAATTATCCATACTCACCTATATCGTATATCTCCTGTATAGTACAGAAGTAGCTTTCCCTACACGGTAACGCCGTACTGACGCCGTCTTTTCCCGGATTATTTATACATTCGGGCTTGCTCCACCAGTCACTATGTTCTACACTGTAGTAACAACTATCACATGTGAAATTGTCGCCTGTAAAAACATAAATGGATTTAACTACACAATATCGTGCCATTTCTCACGTACAGACGTTTTCTGGTGTCTGTGAACACTTTTGAAAACATTGTGGCAAAAGGAGTTATTGCTCCATCACCACTACTACTTCTTCTACTACTACTACTACTACTACTACTACTACTACTACTACTACTACTACTACTACTACTACTACTACTACTACTACTACTACTACTACTACTACTACTACTATTACTACTTCTACTATTACTACTACTACTACAACTACTATTACTACTATAGTCTACTACTACTACTACTACTACAACTTCTACTACTTCTACTGATGCTACTATTTCTAATTATACTACCACTACGACTTTAACTACTACTACTACTACTACTACTACTACTACTAGTAGTAGTAGAAGTACTATAACTTCTACTACTGCTACAACTTCTACGCCCGCTACTACGGTATCTACTACCATTGCTAGCTAAACTATTACTACTTAATTTATTGAAACAATTATAATCATCAGCATCGTCATCATGGTCAGAATAATAATAATAATCATAATGCTAATATTAGTAATGAATAAATTACCATATATAACTTCTGAACATACGAGTAAAATAATCGCCAACACATTATAATGCAACTGCATAATGAAAGCTTGATTGCTCAATAATAACTTCACACGAAACAGCTCACTAATATGAAATCAAGTCATCCTTTATATACAGCAAATTAATTTAAAGAGCCTTTAAGGAAACTGTACCTTGTATTTGTTTTACATCGCAATTTAAATAAGGATTTAATAAATTAAAAGGAACGTCACGGTTGCTAAGCTGATAACATATGATTAATTTTATTTGGGTACTTCCGTTATTTCGCACATTTTCCAAATTGAAAAAAAACAATAAACACGAGCGGAAAGGAAATTAACATCGAAACAAATGAAACGTAATCATTCACCTCCGTGGTCGAGTGGTTAGCGGGGATTTGAAACCGGGCGTCCCGGGTTCGATCCCCAGTCGCGGTACGACGGCGCATTTCCAGGCCTAGAACTTGTTTCTTTATCCAGGAATCGTGAATAAGTAAACTGTCGCCGTGATATAACTGAAATAATGTATAGAACGTCGTAAAACACAATAAAACAAACAAAACTCAATGAATACAAAATAGGTTAATCCCTTATTCTGATGTTCACGGCATGAACAACTTTTTCGTATCATGTTATGCACGACACATATTTTAAGAGTCGTCTGTTGCAGAGTTATTGTAAGTGGGATAGGTTAAAAGAGTCATAACTCCACTTTGTTTAACGCCCTGTAGTTATTCGAAGAAGGTAACTACGCCTGACTACACGACACCATTGACAGGAACGCGGCAATGATAGTGAATGCTGTGGAAGCCCTGGAGGGACTTCTTACTTCAGTACTTCTGACTCCTGACTTTCATACTTCTAACTTCAACATTTCTAACTTCATCGCTTTTAACTTCCAACTTCCTTACTTCTAACTTCCATATATACTTCTAACTTCCTTACTTCTAACTTCATTACATTTAACTTCCAAGGTCCCTATTGTATTGTTTTCATTCAAAGAAGCACGTTGGTGGAATTACTCCACTATCAACAATATTTTTAGTTTACAAGCGCTTATACAAAAGTACACGCCATCGTGGTAAATTTGATGTTTTCTATATTGACTTCTTAAAAGCATTTGATAGTTGCCCACATGAAAAGCTCATACATTGGTTATCAAGAAATGGTGTAAACGGAAAATTCTTGTTATGTTTCAGTCTATGTATGAACTATTGAAATCATGTATTAAAGTAAATGGTGGATTAACAGATTTTTTACAGTGTAAGATCGGAACCAAATAAGGATGCTCATCGTCTACAATAATCTTCCCACTGTTTATCAATGATTTGATTGGATAAATCCACCCATGTGCTTCTTTGAATGAAAACAATACGATTTAGATTTTGGAAGTTATATGTAATGGAGTTAGAAGTAAGGAAGTTGGAAGTATGGAAGTTAAAAGTAAGGAAGTTGGAAGTTAAGTGATGAAATAAGAAATGTTGAAGTTAGAAGTATGGAGGTCAGAAGTCAGAAGTATTGAAGTAAGAAGACCCTCCAGGGCTTCAATATTATGTTAGAAGTAAGGAAGTTAGAAGTTAGGAAGTTGGAAGTTAAAAGAATTAAAGTTAGAAATGTTGAAGTTAGAAGTATGGAAGTCAGAAGTCAGAAGTATTGAAGTAAGAAGTCCATCCAGGGCTTCACTATTATGTTAGAAGTAAGGAAGTTAGAAGTATGGAAGTTAGAAGTAAGGAAGTTAGAAGTAAGGAAGTTGGAAGTTAAAAGTGATGAAGTTAGAAGTATGGAAGTCAGAAGTCAGAAGTATTGAAGTAAGAAGTCCCTCCAGGGCTTCGATAGAATGCCGTCTAAGTCCCGATGTTATATGTAGTTGTGTTTTCTTCCCAATCAAAGTACAGCAACTGCTAAGACGATTGAGATATAACTTGGCATGTTCACACTAAGAGATGCTTTCTTACGCTTCTGTAGCAGACGAATTTTGAAAACATTGCGCCAAAAGGAGTAATTGCTCGTTATGAGCAATTTCTCCCTTTACCACAATGTTTTCAACTTTATTCAATACTCTTTAAATTTTCACAAATTCTATTCAAAGTCGTCTGCTATAGATGTGTCGTATGTGAGAAAAGGGGTTTAAGCATTGATGAGTTAATGCTGACATTAGTACTAAGCTATCTTTAACCCTTTCCCACATACACAGGCTTTCTGACGCCTATGCAGCAGACGACTTTAGAAAACATGATGGCTCATAATGAGGTATTTCTCCTTTTGCCACCATATTTTCAACTCTTTTCAATGAGTATACTTTCATTTAAAGATGCTTACCATATATTAAACCAGATGTATTCAAAGTCGTCTGCTGTAGATTTGTTATATGTGGGAAAGGGTTAATGTACATACGTTCGGTTTTCGCGGGAGTACCATTATCATTGTTGACTATTTCACCCCAAATATAGACGACTTTCCCACTTGCAGACTTGAAAACATTTTGGAAAAATATGTTTTTGTTTCGCAATAAGCCTATATCTAAAGGTAAAGTGCTTATGGAGCCAGATAATTATGATGGTACAGGGTCCTGGCATGATAACGTGGCACACTATGAGGTGTGTGCAAGGATTAAAGGTCGGTCCGAACAGGAAAAGGGTCTATACCTTGCTGTGTCCTTACGTGGTCAAGCTCGAAACTTAGTGGGGACATATGACGGTCCACTTGATGAATACAAGCGTCTTAAGACATTTCTGCAAAAAACGCTTCGCGCCTCCCAACCAGACCGAGTTGTATATAGCCAAGTTGAAGGAAAGGCGAGATAAAGCCTCAGAGACCTTGATGGAATTGGCACAGGATAAAAGGCGGTTGACAACTATGCATTATCCTTCCGCACCACACGATGTCAGAGAAACGTTAGCTAAAGAGCAGTTCATTGACTTATTGGTGAGTTCTGACATGACTCTGTGTAGCAAAGAAGCCCGTCCGAACAGTTTAAACTATTCTGCAAGGCATGCTGTAGAATTGGAAGCTTTCAATAGGGCTGAGACAAAGCTAGCGGAGAGTCAAGGTTATATACGAGTGATAAGAGGTGATGGACACAAAACAGATGACAGTTTTAAGAAGAACATCTTAAGTCTTCAGAAGACTGTGTCTAACATATGCAGATTGTTTAAACACTGGAAGGATATGCATAGATTTAAGTCACAGATTCGTGAAAAGTCTTTTTTTCATTACTGAGAAACAAGGTCAAAGGCAACAGCAACGGCGATGTTATGAAAGTAGTTCGAACACACATATTAAACCAAATTGTCCAAGGTTGAAGAATACAAACTCTGGTCGAGCACAGGGACAAAATCAGATAAGTCAAGTTTCTTATAAGGGTAATGGTTTGTACCTGAGCTGCGAGATCAACAGCGAAAGAGTGGATTGTTTGGTCGATACAGGTGCAACTGTTTCGATTCTGTCTGAAAGAGTTTGGAACTCTATGAAGCATAGTTGTAAACCGATTTTAGAACCTTATACATACACTATCTCTACAGTAAATGGAGAAAATGTTGAAGTCAAGGGTAACGTAACAATGAGAGTGTTGGTATGCGGTTTTAAGTTTGACTTCAAATTCCTGGTAGCGAACATAGATATTGATGGATTGTTGGGTCTAGATTTTCAGACTGAACACAACTGTGAAATTAATGCCGGAAAGGAACAGTTAGTTGTTCAGGGTGGGTCATGTAGTTTGACTTCTAATGGCACAATATGATGTTATAGAGTGACTGATTTTTGGTGCCAGGTTGCGAGTTCAAAGTTCGAAGAAAGAGTTTCAACTATTGGCCTCATGAAGTCCGACGGAAGATCATCAATGGCGAAGAAAATAGTTACAGGAATGTGCCTTATTTCTGCACATAGAGATATGAATATCAACATTTATGATTTCAAAAGTCTTCTGCTGCAGATTAATATAGTTTTCAAAGGCATATTTATGACTTAAAAAAATGTAGCCTACCTATTATCACTTAAACACAAGTCACAATTACCTTGCGATAGGTTTGGGAGTAGTTTGCGGCGGATTTCTAGGCATTTTTAGTCGGAACCCTTTGGGACTCCTCGCGGGCATCTAGTTACTTTAAACTCGGGCTTAAAACCTAATCGCAAACTCATCGCACATTAATCAGTTGATGCCTGGCCGATGTCCGGACGGAAATCACACATATCGGGCGAGCGCCGGGCCAAATTCGCCGCTCAGAGCCCAGCCGGAAATCGGGCAGACATTGCCCGGGGACAGTACGGGGTCTGGCCTACCACCTACTTTTGCTCGCTGGTTATAAAAGCCGACTCAACGTATCACTCATCAGATTATCCAGTCGCGCTCTTCACAGAAGGTAACAATTTAATACACATTTTATCACAAAATTTTCAGAGTAACAGTACTACAAGATGCCCTAGAAAAGAAGGGAGGACCTCTCCCTCAACCGGGCGACCCGATTGCACTGTGCAGGTGCCCGCAAGCGCTGTGGAGGTGTCAACGGCATTCTCGTAAGAATGTTTGTCTTAATGATATCTAAGTCAAGTTCGAATATGGGTCATATTGGGTCAGAAACTAGGTCACTACGCCAAAATGAAGGGAAGTCTGGTTAACATTCCGGAGGCTGCATTTTTAACTTGAGCATGTTGAAACTGGATCAGAATGTTTGTCTTGATGATATGTAGGCAGAGTTTGAATATTGGTCATGTCTGTTCAAAAACTAGGTCACTAGGCCAAATTAAATGAAATTTTTATCCACACTGTAGAAGCCACTTTTTTTAAAAATTAGGTCTGAATGTTTATCTTAATGAAATCTAGGTCACTAGGCCAAATTGAAGGAAAGTCTTGTTAATACACTAGAGGATGCATTTTTTACTTCAGCAGCTTTAACTTTGTCAGAATGTTTGTATTGATAATATATAGTCCGTGTCCGAATATGGGTCACATCAGCTAATCAAAATAGGTCCCCAGGCCAATTTAAGTAAAATATTGATAACATCTTTGTCAGAATAATTGTCTTGATGAGTTTTGCATTGATCAAACACTTTCTCTCAGTCTAGTACATAGTTTAGATAATTATTTCTACTTGATGGAAGTTGATTTAACATTGACACATTTCTCAAAATAATAAGGCAGAAACTTCAAAATATTTTGCCTAAACCTGCTGTCAAATTTTCCTTTGATTCTTCATGTCTTAAATGTGACTTGTGAGCTCTTGCACTCAGATGAGAGATATACATGTATTACTAACAAGGTCCTCCTGTTTTCAAATTGGCAGTTTCATAATATTTACTTTTTTTGATATGATCTTTCAACTTCTTAACAATAAATACATAAACATAAGCTGCAATTGCTATTTCCTTTCACATTTTCCCTACTTCTCCAACCTTCCTGCAGCCCCCGGGACGTCAGCACTTTCAGTGCTTTGGTTCAGATTTGTGTCTAGATATTTTCAAAGACGTCTGCTGCAGATTTGTTGTATGTGGGAAAGGGTTAATCGTTTATCTGATATCATATTATTGGAGTCGTCTGCGAAGTAAATGTCTTGGGGACTGTAATAACTGAAGAAATGTTCCCTTTAACCAAAATATGTTCATAAACTACGACCGAAGACGGTGTTAAATGTTGTCTACATCGAGGAAAAGGAAATGGATTTTCTTTTTTTCTAAGACGTGGTTGTTTGGATAGATACAGGAATATGCACATGTCAATGACAAGTCACATGTGTAAATAACTCGTCATTTGTAAAATCATGAATCACTTTGATAAGTTCGTTCTTACTCCTGTAACGCTTTCCAACATACAGACGATTTCTGGCGCCTCTACAGCAGAAGATTTTTGCGACAATGTGTTCCACTCTATTCAACAATTGTGCTTTCATTTATAATATATTTTTAATATTTTGTGAAAGATGTATTCAATGTCGTATGACAGTCTGCTGCAGATTTGTTGTATGTGGGAAAGAGTTAACTCTTTCCAACATAGAAAGAATCTACAGACGACTTTTAGAACCCCTATCAATATCAAGTTTATTAATTTGGTAATCTCTTTAAACGAACTGCAATTTTCGAATTTAAGTAGAAAACATTGTGGTCAAAGGAGATATATATTGCTAATTATTAATGATGGCGGACAGGAAATATGATATTGGTCCTACACCTTATATTTACATCGAGATAGACATATAAAAGATATAACACAAATACCACCCCACCTGCTGGAGCTCAAGAGTTGTATTGACTCTAATCGTTCAGATCCATTTAGCCGCTTTGGTTCAGTATGTGGCTGCTATTTATATTGAGCGTCCCTTTTTTCTAGGAAGTAATTGTTTTCTAATGTAAATATATCTCTGCCACATATGTAGACAAATTGGTATACATATTCGATCTGGTTTTGGTTACAAAATATACATATACCCACCAGTTCTATCAATAGTGGTGTAATTAGCAGCTACTATTGCTAATGCATGCACTGACAATCGGAATCGTGTTGTCAAGTGTTCAGACTGTATGGTACAAAGCGTTCGTTGTATCGTGCGAAATCATTGGACACAAAAACGAACACCTGCTCATGAATATGTAAGTGTATAGGATCATTCGAGACGACCTTTTACGGGGTGTCGTCAGATCCAATTATCATACAGCGAACTATTTCAGTTGGGTGTTCATGAGTTTGCTTATCAGTTTTACCGAAACCATCCATTGTCACAAACCCACTATGCAGTGGAACTTATGGTACTCATCCAAGCAAATGATGTGGTTTTTATTTGTTTGGAACAGATTTAGAGAGCTATAATTCTGAAGCCATACGTCTTATGGAGAATTCCCTAAATTTCATACGCGTGAAAGTAGTACTCAATACTTGCTCTTACTTATGGTGGCATATTACTGCCGTAAGATAACCAGTTAATGTTTTGTACACTATTAACTGGTTATCTAGTTAGAGTTTGCGAATTTCACTTAATAAGTAACATACTAACTGGTTAACTAGATAAGATTCGTGTTACCACTTATTTGATATTCTCGAAACATAAGACTAAAAACAGGCATGAAAGTGCCCAGAACTGCCACCAGTTACCTTTCATGCTGTAAAATAAGACTTATACGACCAATAACGTACAACTGAAATCCTATCTAGTTAACTACTTATTATGTCACATACTAACTGGTTAACTAGATATGATTCGTGTTACCAGTTATAAATAAATAAGACTTATACGACCATTAACGTACAACAGAAATCCTATCTAGTTAACTACTTATTATGTCACATACTAACTGGTTAACTAGATAGGATTCGTGTTACCAGTTATAAATAGATACTGCGGAGGTCCTTTGTACTTTTCCTTTGGATCGATAACTGTCCAAAGGAAAAATACAAAGGACCTCCGCAGTATCTATTACTAAGTGGTTAACTAGATAGGATTCGTGTTACCAGTTATAAATAGATACTGCGGAGGTCCTTTGTGTTTTTCCCTTGGACCGTTAACTGTCCAAAGGAAAAATACAAAGGAACTCCGCAGTATCTATTACTAAGTGGTTAACTAGATAGGATTCGTGTTACCAGTTATAAATAGATACTGCGGAGGTCCTTTGTATTTTTCCTTTGGATCGATAACTGTCCAAAGGAAAAATACAAAGGACCTCCGCAATATCTATTACTAAGTGGTTAACTAGATAGGATTCGTGTTACCAGTTATAAATAGATACTGCGGAGGTCCTTTGTGTTTTTCCCTTGGACCGATAACTGTCCAAAGGAAAAATACAAAGGAACTCCGCAGTATCTATTACTAAGTGGTTAACTAGATAGGATTCGTGTTACAAGTTATAAATAGATACTGCGGAGGTCCTTTGTATTTTTCCTTTGGATCGATAACTGTCCAAAGGAAAAATACAAAGGACCTCCGCAGTATCTATTACTAAGTGGTTAACTAGATAGGATTCGTGTTACCAGTTATAAATAGATACTGCGGAGGTCCTTTGTGTTTTTCCCTTGGATCGATAACTGTCCAAAGGAAAAATACAAAGGAACTCCGCAGTATCTATTACTAAGTGGTTAACTAGATAGGATTCGTGTTACCAGTTATAAATAGATACTGCGGAGGTCCTTTGTGTTTTTCCCTTGGATCGATAACTGTCCAAAGGAAAAATACAAAAGAATTCCGCAGTATCTATTACTAAGTGGTTAACTAGATAGGATTCGTGTTACCAGTTATAAATAGATACTGCGGAGGTCCTTTGTGTTTTTCCCTTGGATCGATAACTATCCAAAGGAAAAATACAAAGGAACTCCGCAGTATCTATTTATAACTGGTAACATGAATGTTATCTAGTTAACCAGTTAGTATGTGACATAACATAATAAGTGGTTAACTAGATAGGATTTCAGTTGTACGTTAGTGATACTGCGGAGGTCCTTCGTAGTTTTCCTAAATGAACTTGCAACTTCCATAGCGGAAAAATACAAAGGACCTCCGCAGTATTTATTTATAACTGGTATCACGAATGTTATCTAGTTAACCAGTTAGTATGTGACATAATAAGTGGTTAACTAGATAGGATTTCAGTTGTACGTTAATGGTCGTTTAAGTCTTATTTTACAGCAAGAAAAGGTAACTGGTGGCAGTTCTGGGCACTTTCATGCATGTTTTCGTCTTACGTTTCGAGAATATCAAATAAGTGGTAACACGAATCTTATCTAGTTAACTAGTTAGTATGTTACTTATTAAGTGAAATTCGCAAACCCTAACTAGATAACCAGTTAATATTTACAAAACACTAACTGGTTATCTTACGGCAGTAATATGCCACCATACTTACTTTTCAAATTTATCACGATTTTTGAAATAATGATATATTTATATCGTCTTTGTTTTCTTATGTGGTTCTTATATTCAAAGAGAATTTGGAAATAAAATGAAACATTGTATTTTAAAACATGAACGCGGAGAGATTTAGAAATCTCAATGAGTGAACTGCTACAGGGAGAACTATTTCCGATTTAAGCTCCAGATACGGTATTTGAATTTTCAATCACGCATTGAAAATGTAGATAAAAACAGAATTGAAAATATTTTCTTTGTGCCTTGTCGGCCATATAAATATAGTATAAAGAATTAAAAAACCAAATATGTGCGTCATAAAATGCATTTAAAATGAGAGTAACACA
Source organism: Serripes groenlandicus (assembly GCA_031761405.1). NCBI lineage: Eukaryota > Metazoa > Mollusca > Bivalvia > Cardiida > Cardiidae > Serripes > Serripes groenlandicus. The sequence goes on along the minus strand of JASEVX010000006.1, from coordinate 41,096,814 downwards.
TTTGCAGAGAAATCGTGATCGTCGAATTATATTTATAAATACAACGGTATGGGGGGAGGGTCTAAAGTGCGGACGCGATCTGCGGAGAAATACATTATAGAGGGAAAATGCGGACAAATGCAATATAGAGGGAAAATGCGAACGCTATAGAATATAGAGCAAATCTGCGGACGTTATGATTTGTTGTAAAAAATGTTTAATTAAAGATGGGCAAATGTGTATAATTTGTTACATATGATCATATCCGGGGTTTTCTTTGTAAATATATAATGTGTTTGATTGCTTTTATCAGTGATATAGATTAAACCAAAAATCGAGATCATGCTGAAATGAAATCTCTTTGTAAAGTGTTTTAACGACTTTCCTCTTTATATCATATCTATAGATATCAATAACGAGAATTGATAGATTGATTTTCCGACAAGTAAATGTCTTTTGACGCATCTGCAGCGGACGAAATTTGAAAACATTGCAAGAATAGAATAGGTCATGGGTTCTAGTTATTGTTTGGCCTCTTCATTTTCTACTTTGTAACTTTCAACAGTTTTTTCATGTGCCATACTACGAGGCAAATGATCCATGCACCATTCTATTCTGTAGGGTACTTGGAAGGAACAATTTAAATAACAAATAAACAATAGGTATATATATATATACAACACTTTTAATTTGTTTCTTGTAATTATATATATATACAACAATAATACTTATCTATAACAAATAAGTTCAATGTTTTTTTCTTGCTCTGTAAATAGTAAAAAGCAACATATATTGAAATCATTGTGGGAAAAGGAGAATTTGCTTATTTAAACAATTTCTTAATTCCCATAACCTTTCTTTACCGTCGTATAAACCAAATTTGTATTTGAAGGCTGTTATAAGTAAAAAACTTAAATGTTGCCAATTTAATCACATATCTTATCATTATAATAGCCAAATAATTAACAAAAGTTACAATTAAAGTCCGCATCTGTTGTCGAAATATCCACAGGTGCATTAACACAAGATTTGTGAAACCAATTTGCGCATATATCACATTGTACCATGACGGTATCGACACATCCCGGCAAGTTACAAATACATAAATGTATATGATAGGTTTATTGGGAAAAGGGGTTACATTTATAATTTGTTTGGAATGACACTCGTACACAATTGTAATTAACAGTGTATGGTCACGCATCCTTAATTGATTTGGCAAGCTTAAACACCCTTTAAAGAAAACAGCGGCCAGGTTAGGTGTATACTGTAGAGTAAAACGCGGACGGCACAGGTATTGGTTTTCTCTGGAGCATTTAATCCTTTTATAATGCGAATGAATTCAAAAGCCTCTGAAGTCTGAAGCATGTTTCTTTTAAAGTGCTCATATAAATATTAGTAATGCCTTTTTCTCGATATTTTCTACATGATTTCAATTACTCTTTCATTTGGATAGATGTTTCTCTTTTAGCTCACCTGAGCACGAAGTGCTGAAAGTTAGTTATTGTGATCTCCTTTTGTCCGGCGTCTGTCGTCCGTCAACATCTTCTCCTCAGTAACGAGTGGGTCAATTGGGATGAAACTTCACAGAAAGCATCCTTTCATTGACCTCACCAGAATTCCTTCAAATGTTTGTGATTCATGCAGAATTATGGTTTCCATGGCAACGAAAATAAAAACTTTAAAATTCTTCTTCTACCAAACTGGTTGGCAGATTTTCAAATTATTTTAAAGAAGTGTTCCTTGGCCGCCAGGGAGAGGGGCTTTTTTGCCTTATATGGCTATAGTGCAAACTCAAAAAAAAATCTTCTCCTCCAAAAGTGTAAGGCCGATTTTCAAATAATTTTGTAGAAATGTTCCTAGGGTGACCGTCTATCAGATTCCTTCCAGCCAAGTTGATTGGTCGAAAAACATGGCCGCCAGCGGGCGGGGCTTTTTTGCCTAATATGGCTATAGTAAAAACTTGAAAATTCTTCTCCTCCAAAAGTGTTTGGCCAATTTTTAATTCTTTTTGTAGAAATGTTCATTGGGAGACCATCTATCAGATTCCTCCAAGCCATGTTGATTGGTCGAAAAACATGGCCGCCAGGGGGCAGGGCTATTTGGCCTTATATGGCTATAGTGAAAACTTGAAAAATCTCTTGTTAAACAGGAAGCTTTTGAGTAAGATTTTAGAAAACCTTTGGTCAATTGTGATTATTTTTGTAACAAAAATTGGTAAATACTTAGATGAGTGAGTCGGGGCCATAATGGTTATCCATTTGTTTTACATGTCTTTTGAAACTTGGAAATAATATTCACATGTATGTCTCATGATTTATTTTTTATAGACAACTAAAATGGCATTTAATTTTACCGGATGCGTCATTTATTCTTTTACCCGAAGTTGTAATATTTATAAACAATGCATAGTTTATAAATCACACATCTATGCAAAGGCAAATGTTTGAACAGTTTTATGTACCCAAACAAATTCAGTGCCTTCAGCGCTTTGATTTCTACATGAACTATTAATAAGCAACAAAAGAATATGAAAATATTACTTTGAATTATAAATGTTATCTTAGGTTGATTAACCTTTTCCCACATATGAAAGCATTTTGACGCCTCTGCAGCAGGCGACTTTTGAACAAATTGGGACAAAAGAAGAAACTGATAAAATGAGCAATTTCTTCTTATGCCACAATGTTTTCGACTCAATCTCATAACGTTTTCTTTAATTATAGTGTCAGTGAACGTTATACAAACTTACACGTTTATTGAAAAATACATTGGGCCAAAAAAAAACACGATTATACAGTAACAGACCGTATATTAATTAAGATAAGTTATACAAAAATTACAAATATAAGCTATCAAACTTTAATTTATCTAAACTCATAGCCAGCGTATGAGCACCATTTGATTTTGCACAAAACTTATATTTTTCATTAACTAAAGATATAGACATTGTTTAAATTCATACAGTATTAAAATTTAATATCTATGAAATTTGTATTGTAAATATACACAGTGCAACCTGTATATAAAATTATAAATACCATCGAGAGGAAGACCAAAATCTGGTCTTTTTCACATGTGGTCTTTAATTGCAGGGTCACCCATATTTTGATCATTTTCTAAAACATTCTTGTATTATTTCTACACAATCAAAGTTTCCATTTCTGCGAGCAATTTCTCTAGCCGTTTCGCCTTTAAACCCCTTTATAGGAATAAGAAACTGGAAACTAGTACATAGATATCTCACGATATCTGTTCTTCCGCGCCTAGCAGCAGTGTGTAGAATTGTGTGTCTCTTATAATCTGTTTGTTTTGGATCCAATATTTGGCTGAGAAGATATTGTAGTATGTCAAGATGACCACCATCTACCGCTGCAAATATTGCTGTTTGTCCATAAGTCTGTTTATAGCCGAGTAGTTGAAAATAGTTCTTACAAAGAAAACGGACGACGCTTTTATGACCAGAATATGCCGCTTCATGTAGAACTGTGCGCCCATCATTAGACCGTGTATCTATATTCATACCTTGACTGATAAGATACTCTAAACAATCAAGACTCCCTCCACGTGCAGCATTGTGGAGAATATCTCCCCCTCTCTCATTTCTCTCCTTTCTCAGATCAGGAAATGTTGCCCAAATATATTTTACCATCGGCACAGATCCTCCATATGCCGCAGCATGAAGTAATGTGTTTCCCTCTTTGGTCCGCGTGTCTGTGTCCAAACCATGACTGATAAGATACTGTAAACAACCAAATCTCCCTCCACATGCAGCAATAAATAGAGCATCTTTTCCTTTCTCATTTCTCATCTGAGATAACTCAGGAAATGTTTCCCAAATATATTGTAGTGTTGATATAGATCCTCCATAGACCGCTTCGTGTAATAACGTGTTTCCGTCGGTAGACCGCGTATCCGTTTCCATTCCTTGACTGATAAGATACTTTAAACAATCAAGTCTCCCTCCATATACAGCACAATATAAAGCACCCTGACCTTTCGTATTAACATCCTTTGTCATCTCAGGAAATGTTTTACAAAGATACTGTACCATCGATATGATTCCTCCGTACGCGGCTGCATGTAATAACATGTTTCCATTGCTAGACCGCGTATCTGTGTTCATACCTTGACCGATCAGATATGTCAAACAGTCAATAGTCCCGCCATATGCAGCCATATAGAGGGCATCCTGTCCTTTATCATTTCTCTCCATTTTCAGCACAGGAAATGTTTCATAAACATATTGTACCGTCGACACAGATCCTCCATATGCCGCTTCGTGTAGAATTGTTGATCCACCTTCACACCGTGTTTCTGCGTTCATACCTTGACCGATCAGATATTTCAAACAATCAAGACTGCCGCCACGTGCAGCGCTATGAAGAGCATTCATTTCTTTATCATTTATCACCGCTTTCATCTCGGGAAATGATTCACAAATATATCTGAGACAATCTATGTGGCCTCCTTCTGCAGCAAAGTGAACTACTTGATTACCGTCCTTATCCCGCTCATGTAATCGATCAGGGAATATCTGTCTTATGTATCCGAGTGTTGAAAGTTTGCCATGATATGCAGCATCGAGGACAACAGATATACCTACTGTTGAATCCTTATAACCTGTGTCAGTGTCTTCGTTGTTCGCTTCTAAATCATACCAACTCTTCACCCTGTCTATATCGTCAGGTATAATTGGAGTTTGTTCGATTCGATTGATAGTTCCATCGATCTCGCCTACAATGGGACCAGTGAGAAATGTTTTCCCTCTCTCAAGGATGTCGACGATCCTTTTCCAAACTAGTGTACACTCTTCATCAGTCATCTCTTGTTGTTGATACATTTCCATCGCTTTGTTTCGGAGACCATGTAGTTCGTCCATAATCTTACGCTGTGGTTCCTCAAGATCGGTACAATGCTTTAGAAACGTGACGTGATGGTTG